>LNAC01000431.1:1189675-1228322 GCA_002007465.1 Ailurus styani | reverse complement strand
TACAGCAGGGGCGGACCGGCCCGCGCCCCGGTGTCCGGGACGCAGCGCGGAGGCCGGGGGCCGGGGCGCAGAGCGGGTGGGGCAAGAAGCCCATTAAGATGCAGAGGGAAGCGGTCCTTGGAGGCGCGGGGAACAAAGGCGCCCAGTGCGGCCCACTTAGCATGCCGGGGCCGTGCCGCCTGGCTCCCGGGCCGGAGCCGCGGCCGCGGGGTGAGCGCCCGGCGCCCAGAAATTCCCAAGGCCGGGACAGCTGGGGAGAGCGCTCGGTGCTCACCCCGGCAGCCGGCCCGGGAGTCGGGAAGGACTTAGCTCTGACCAGGGCACTCAGCTCTGCTCTTCTGGCCCGCGCACTGGCCTTGGTCGTTACCTGGGGTTGTTGCAGGAGCCTTATGGACACAAGCAAACAGAGAATTGAACGGATTTTTAAATGTTTTGATCTGCATATCCTGGTGAGGTTAAGCTGCACAGAGCTTGGGGATGGGGGGAGGGCCTCTGTTCTTGCACCAGACACTCAGATCGCCCTGAAAGCTCTTGTTGGGAAGAAAACCCCCCCGGAGGCGGGTGCCCTAGGTGCAAAGCTCACATGGATGGATGGATGAATCCACCCCAGGTGAGAGCCAGAGAAGGGCAAGATGGCCCCTAAATGTAGACGTGTTTGCAAAAGCATCAGCCTCTCTTAAATCCCTCCAAAGAAGCAGGGGGGGGGGGCGGGTAGAAAAACAGTGCTTGGGATGTATTTTCAAACAGGCAGTGTCTTTGGGGCGTATTTGTCACTATTGATCTGACTAATAGGTGCTTCATGATATTCATTTGGTTATCGATTGGGCAGACATTGAATGTCTGCCGTGTACCAGCTAGGCGCTGGGTGTACCACGGAAAGGAAGCCACGGGGGCTCTGTGCTCCCAGGGCCTGACCTGGGGCCGGGGAGGAGGCGAGCCCAGGAGGATAGTCCTACTCAGGAAGCACACAGCTGCTGGGGAGTGGGGGTGGGGGGTATGCTGAATGAACGCAGGCAGAGAGACCATGGAGTGATCAGGGAAAATGAAAAGTAGGCTTTGAAGAAATGAGCAGGATGTGGAGAGTCAGACGGAGAAGACCTTTCAAGTGCAGACTAAGGCCTGGGGGGTGGGGTGCATTTGGCCACTCGAGAGGCCAGGCCCAGGGAGGTAATGAGACCAAGAGCAACTGGATGTCGGCTGAGCACCCCCAGCATCCTTGTATCCAGAGAATGTCCCCAATTCTCCCAACATCAAGCCAGATGAGACCCCAGCGTCTTTTCTACATACCCCACCAGATACCCACATTGACTTGAGACACAGTATCCACTTGACTCAAGATTTCTTAAGTTAGATGTGAGAGGAGGTTCACCTGGTTCACACCGCATCAAACAAGGTAAAAATCCATCTTAGATGTTCCCTGTTTGGCCCTGCTCCCCACAGGCGGCTGTGTCTATGGCCCGTCTCCATGCATCTCCATGCGCCCAGCATCACCGCACCCCTGCTCCCACCCTCTGCACCCCTGGGAAGTCAGCGAGCCCTTCTCCTTGGGGGGTTCCCCTATCAGCCGTGACCTGTGGCTGCCTTTGATATCATCTGTGAGCGAACGTATTTGTGATATTCGCCCTGAAAGAGAAACTTGGGGGGAACATAAAGCATCACCACACACACACACACACATTTAACACGGACATGCGTGTTTGCTGACAAGCTTTACTCCCTTACTGTGCGGAGCCCTGCTGCCCATTTTGTAAAAGCCACTCGGCAGATATCTTTAGTCCTTCTCTTTGCCTTCATCCTTTGCAAAAGACAGGTGGCACGTGGCTACCTGCTCGAGGCTGGGACACTTCCATACTCTGCTTCGAGACTGTCATGCTGTGGTTTTCTGTAAGAACCTGTGTGACGTTAATGGAAGGAGACATTCGACCTTCTCCCCCAGTCTCTGCACCTCTCAGGTGGGTGATAGGTGGGTGATCTTGGACCTCGCCCAGTTCAGCCCTCACCGTTTGTAGATCAGGGACCAGAGGCCCCGGGCAGAGAATCCCAAAGTCACACAGCTCGGTAGCCTGGCAAAGCTTGGAACCGACTCACCCACAGTGCTGGGATTTGGCGGCTGGGCAAGGGAGGTGTCGGGAAGGGGTAGAGAAATGGGGAATCTGGGCCCTTACCTCCTGTCTCGTCTCTCTCGCTCCCTCTCTTCCCTCTTGTTAAATAGGCAAACACCCAGAAACATCGATTGTGGAGGAAAGCCCCCACTCCTAAGTAAACAGTCTGAAATGGAGCGGTTAGTCATTGTTGAATACTGAGTGGCGTTTACACAATACAGTGGTCTCGTGCTAATTATGAGAGCTAGTAGACTGTGACCAGTTAACAGGCTCAGGAATTCCGCTCAACCTTTAAACAACCTAGAACTCTTTTAAATTCCAAAGGAGGCTGTTGAATTGGAAGCTGAGATTTGCATTAAAAAAAAAAAAAAAAAGGAATGAAGGCAGACCCAGCGGGCCCATAGCCCCTGATCCGTGATTCAGAGCATTCTGCTCCCAGAAGCGCCGTGGCCCCGGCAGCCACAGCGCAGGCGACACTCGGGGAGGGAAGCAGCCAGTCGCCTCGCCCTGCGTCCCATCCCTGTGAATTCTGACACGAGAGACGGGACTCCGGTCGCACGATGTGTGATGACCCCAGGATTGCTCTCATCTCTCCCCTTTAAGATAGCAAGAGGCCAGGAATGAAAGCAGGGCCTTCCTCCAGAAAAGAGGGCATGGAAGGGCAGACAGACAGACAGACCAGCTGCTGAATCTGCAAGCAGGAGCACTTCTCTGAGCCACATTGCTCGACCCCTCTCCCCCTTCCTTGTTCCTCTCTTCTTCCCAACTTCTTGCTCTTCTCCGAACAGAAAGGTTCGGGAGCTCCCCAGCTAGTGGGTCTCCCCGTTACTCAGAGGCAGGGACTTAGCCAAGGGAGCCGAGGGTTTACGGAGAGAGACAGGAGCACAGCCTTTGAAACAGTGTGGCCCAGGTGTCCTCTGTCACCAACGCACCCTGCTACCCTCCCTGGAGCTTGGTGAAACCTCTTAGGGCTGTACCTGTACCACAGGTGACGAAAACCTCTCGGCTGAGCGCTAGCAACGATGGACTTGAATGTGATGATGTTAGTGCCCTATACACAGAGGAGGCTTTAGAAGGTGACTCCGATAGCCCGGCAGAGAAGAAGGGACATGTGGCAGGACCCCCCAACCCCGGAGAGAGAGATAGATAGACAGACATAGACAGAGACCATACACACACACACACACACACACACACACACACACACACACACACACACACACACACACACGGGATGGGGCAGAGCCTCTGGTTCTGCCCCGGGGAGAGTACGGAGAGGAAGAAGGAAGAACAGACTGTCAGACCTATGTGTCCTGACTTCAATCTTCTGGCCGAGTCCCAGCAGAGGCACCTCCAAAAAGCCAACAGCCGAGGGCTCCCCCCATTTGGAAGCCCAGGCAGGGAGACCAGACAGGTTGGTTCTGCAGGGACTGAGGGGTGCAGCCAGGGAGCTGGGCCCCCCGTGGCACTCCCGGCTCCGTGGGGCCTCTGCGTGGTGCACTGGGGATCCTTGTGTTCCCGCAGGCGAGGGGACCTGGAGGTACTGAGTCTAGGCTCCCAGGCTCCTAGGTGAGGAGGACGAGCGCCCCAGGGAGCCTCCAAACCAGGGCCCCAGATCTCAGCGGTAATCCAGGCCTCCCAAAGATGCCTTCAAGTTCACCGGCCAGGTGACCGCCCCAGTCCCTCGGAATGGAGGGGAGCAAGGATCCTAGGGCCCTTGCTCCCCACCAGCCCCTCCACAGCCACCCAGACAGCACCCTGAAGAGAGGGTGGTGGGATAAGGCCTCCGGGGGGACCCTGCGTTCCGCCCGAAGGAGACCACCATCTCCAGAGGAGATTCTGTTCGTGCTCAAGGCGAGAGTTTGGTTGGTTCAGAGGATTCTGGGATGAGTGGCTTTCTGCCCTGCCACATGGTGAAAGGGACAGTCAGAAGTCAGAACATAACAGACACACACATCTGCAGTGAAAATGCCCCACGGGCAGGAGCTTCCTCCCTGGAGATGTCGGGCCCCGGGGGAGCTGCTCTCGGGCTAGAAGAACCTGGTGTCCTATGACCTGGGCTTCTTCAGCCATGGGCATGGCAGGGGCCTGTCCCCATCTTTGGCGGGGTCTCAGGCTTTGTCAGTTGCTGGCGGCATGCCGGTGGTCTTCCCAACCTCACGGAGCGGTGTAAACTACACTGCTCTCCAATCGTGGCCTCAGAAGCCAGACGGCCCGTGTGCAAACACTCTGTTCACCTGCCGCATGGCTTAGATCTCTGTGCCTCAGTTTCCTCATCTATGAAACAGGGAAAAAACAGTTCTTATCCCACAGGGGTTTTGTGAGAGCCAAGTGAGCTAACATTTGTGAAAGACTTTGAACATAATCTCGCATGTGGTTAGCAAAATGTATTTGCTATCTTGTTATCCAAGAAGTAAGGCTCAGTAGCCGAGGATGAAATGGGGCACATTTGGGGCGGGAGGTGGTGGGGAGGAATTCAGAACCACAGCAACTGACAATTGGGAAAATAGCATCAAGATGACGGCACATCAGAAGCTATCCCCAGAGAAACATTCCCAGCTGCAAATACTTGATTATTAAACAGGAATAACTGAAAACAAGTGAACCCCATTCTGGTTAAGAAGGTGGAGTCCATCAGTAAGGACTTATCACTTTGTACCTGAGCGCTCCCCAACTCAAAGTGGTGCCCACAGAGGAATCCAAAGAAAGGGTGAAGGACCCACACATAGTTACACTTGAGGAAAAGCGGAACCATGCCTCTGAGTGTCACCAGGACTCACTGTGCGTGTCTTTCCTCCTTGCTACTCTCTCCTTCATCCACGTGGGAAGACCTAGCTCCAGACAAGGAGAGTTGGCACAGTCTCTGGCTCCCACGCACAGAGAGAGGGGCTCCATCTCTTCCTCCAGTAGAGTTGAGGGGTGGGGCTGCCCGGCTTCTTTGATGCCTACCCCCAGATCAACCATGACCATGGGTCGGGTGACCATGACTGTCCCCTCTCAGGATAGGAGACCCAGTCATATAAGAAGAAAGCGCCTCCTGGTGGGACCCCATGGCTCTGAAGAATAGGGACGATGTCTCCTCCAGGTAAGGACGCAAGGCTGTTTCCACAGATGGCCACTACAACGTGGGGAAAAATGGTCCGAGATAAATGCAGAGAGCGATTTAGCAAGAAGTCCGAAAGGTTTATAGGAAATAAGAGGAAGCATCTATAAGTTAGTCCAAGGGTGGGTCTTTGGAAAGGACCTGCACGAGCTTCTCCTTCACCAGTAACCATTCATTGCCAATTGCCTCCTCTCTTCCACTGGAAATTGCTAACTTCCTCCGTGAAGGGGCTCCGTGTCCCCGGTTTCCCCTTACTCTGCCAAATACCCCACCGTGCTTTGATCCATTTCTTTTTTACGCATATTTCATGAAGTTGTGAGCTTGGGCTTTCCTATTTTTGTCTCTTCCCTGGTACCCAGCTCATATCCTGAGCCATAGGAAATATTCTAGTATGATGGAGTGAGTGAGGGGGAGAAGTATGGGTTGTGGGGAAGGAGACCATCCTATGGGACGACGGTGCTCACAGAGCCCACCACGCCTCCGGTCCGTGTCCTCCGTGGTAGGAGGCACAGTGAACGCTGCCGAGTGTCCTTCCCAGCACGTCCCTTACAACCCTTCTTGGCTGGGCTTTTATTGTTTTTCCTGCTTTAATTCTGATCATATTATATTAAAAGTTGCATCAGTTACTCTTGGAGAACAAGAGGGAAGGAGTATGAAAAGAGGGTACTCTAAGCTCGGTGCCCTACTCGGGGTGAGTCCTCATGCTCCCCAAGTATGTGAGAAGGAGCTCGGTGTCTCCATCTCCAGCAGCAATCATAACCCCCGCCCCCCAATCCTCAGCTCTTTCAGACCTTCCAGTCGCCTTTAACACCATGATTTCACAGGCTTGGGCATTTTTTTTTTAAAGATTTTATTTGACACAGAGAGAGAGAGATCACAAGTAGGCAGAGAGGCAGGCAGAGAGAGAGGAGGAAGCAGGCTCCCTGCTCAGCAGGGAGCCTGATGTGGGGTCTCGATCCCAGGACCCTTCGACCTGAGCCGAAGGCAGAGGCTTTAACCCACTGAGCCACCCAGGCACCCCTGCCTGGGTATTTTTGATTTGGCCTCCTTCATGATGAAATGCCACATATATGAATTTATTCAGATTTTCATAGGTAGCCACTTTCCTATTTGTAGTAATCCATTTTGGAAACTGCCCTCACCGATGACAATTTTTTTTCCCAGTGTAATAAGATTGTCTGAACGTTTTAGTGGGTAATTCTAAAGAGGTGCCTTTAAGCTCATGTTATTTATAAAGAGGTCATTATTGCTTTAAAATGCCAAGTGAGTTAATGGGGTTGGTTAATGATTAATCTCTCTCCAAGTAATCTTCAACATTCAGTTGGCATCCACACTGGTTACTTCCAGACAACACGCCCGGACCAAGTTCATTACCCAGACAACTGGTCTGCGACTGCTCAGTCATTAGCCTGCATGTTACCCCAAATAGGGGACAGGTGACAAGGACTCCCTCCCCGCAGGTCACAGAGACAGAGGGAAATAAGCACATTTGTGTTGAAGGACGTTTATTTTGAAGGACGTTTATTTTGAAGGACGTTTATTTTGAAGGACGTTTATTTTGAAGGACGTTTATTTTGAACACATGCAGTCTACCTCCTGAAGGGGTGAAATTTTGGTCTTCTGAATATCTACCTAATTTAAACACAGTCTTGGGATTTTAGAATTGAACTTTAAAAAACCATCTCGAACGTACGTTAGAGGTGAAACTTAGAAACTCCCCAGTTGTCTCTGCTTGCAGTATCCATCAGGGGACCGAAGGTTAGAGATACACAAGCTCTGGACCACGTTAGCATCCCAGGTCAATCACCGTGGCTCCACTGTTGTGTCTCAAAGGACGACATGAACACCCACCTCTCCCCATTAGTAGGGGGTCTAGTCTTTCACAAGGTGTCTCCTGGGGGTTCTCAAGGGATCTGAATTTCCCACCAGTCTTTCTCGGGGCCTCGTCACTCCAGCCAGCCACCTCCCCACAACACCTGCTCCAGGCCTCTCTCCTGGTCGCCATCGGTGTCTTTTGGGGATCCCGTTAGATTTCTGCTATTCTGGGCACCATTGCCCACAGCAGGGCTGCCGTCCCGAGCCAGTTGTAGGGCAGGACTCTACTCTTATCTGTGAAGGGCCGTTCCTGCTTCTTCTCACCACCTGTGAATGGGGCCAGAACCCACCAGTGTCTCCAGCTACTGGCCCAGGTGCTGACGGCCCTGGAAACTGGCCATTCTATGTGCTGCTAACTCATCTGCCTCTTGCACTGAAAACCCACCTGCCATCAACTGAACACGGAGCCAAACCAAAGAATAGGCGTATGTTAGTTTCACTGGCCTGCCTGCCCCCATGCACACACTCCTCGCCCCAAGTGCTCTAGCCTCCCTTGCTTCTTAAAGCCCAGAGCCCTGATTTCCTCCAGCTCCCAGAGAGAGGGGAAGTCCCTCCCTTTGCCAACTGGTTTAAAGTCACCAGGTCCCTGAGAAGACTGAAGAGGGGGAGCCACCTTTCCTTCCTGACCCACCAGGCTGTAGGTTCCTTTCTCTGCCCCTGCAGTCTTGACGAGACGATGTTGAGGCTGGCAGTGGTACCTTTCCCTATGCCTGGGCTCCTCAATCTTACATATGATTATAAAGCAAATTTCCGATTATATAGAAAAATCAGTGCAGGAGTGGGGGGTGGTGGCCAGGGTGGGGCCATGCCCTCATTCCCCTGTCACCGTTTGGTAAGCTATAACTGACTGCATCATTGAGGGCAAATGAGCAAGAAAATGCTCAGGAGAAAGCACAGATCTTCACGTACATACACTTTATTTCATCCTTCAAGCTTCTAAAATTGTGAGTTAAGCAGAAGGTCTGTTGACCAAATCATCTTTGGCTTTATGATCCTCGAAGGGAAAAGTAATAATATTCAAAGTAATCATAATTTCTATGATTTCATCATTAATAGATTCAATTTCATAATTAAAATATTTGCTGTGAGAATTGTCTGCCTTCCCCCCACACACACCCCCCCACAGTCCCCAGGGGCTTACTTGGTTCACACACCTCACGAGGATTTGCTCAGATGGGCCCTTCACTGGGTTGGTGTGGTTGTTTCTGAGCAACAGAAAAGTAAAGTCAGGTTCCTGGGTTGGGACTGAGCTCCGGGCTAAACTCGGAGGTGGGAAGCCAACACAAAACTGACAAAATTATCTAAGGCAGATGTTGACTTGAAAGCTCTTTCTTCATTCACAGGCAGAAAGAACAGGAATAGAGAATCTAAGTAACACCTACTAAAGATAAATATATAATTAAAGAAGGAGGAGGAAGGCGGGAGGAGGAGGAAGAGAGGTTGCAACCAGCAATTAAAACAGAAAACCAAACAAAAAGCGAATATAGTCAATAACTCTTTTGTGGACAGGAAGTCATGGTCTATGTCAAGGAACATGCAAAAGCAATGGGTATCCAGCGGAAACTGTCCACGTGCCTGGTTCCTCCCCTTGGCAGAGGACACATTTGTCTATGGTGACCCAGTGATACTGGCCACAAGGCCACCTGTCTCATCTCCCGTCACTCCACACACACACAGCCCCAATCCTTCCCTGGCAGCCCGCAGGGTATAATCTGTTTACCGAAGGAGGTTTGCTATAAGGAGGTGATGAGCTGGTCGCCCCACAGGAGCTGATGTGCTTTCTATTTTTACTCCCCATTAAAAATAAATTGGCATTTGGTCAGTTCAGTCTGTCTCTCAAGGTCTGATAAGTCTGCTTGCATTAAAAAAAACAAAAAAAACAAATGTTCCAGACCATGGACGATGGTCATGCCCCAAGCTGATGCTGAGACTCTCTTGGCTGCCCTGGAGGGCATTGTGGTCTTACTGGTTTCCAATTTTAATCAATATGATCTAAATAACAACTATATCACATTTGTATTTATGTGAATATGTAGGATTGTATCTATACATACATCGTAGCTATATAAAGTGCCTAAAAGATTCAAATTTATTACTGTATATGTCTTATTTAACCCTTTGTAGCTTTTTAAAAAGTTTTATTTGTTTGTTTGTTTATTTATTTATTTATTTATTTATTTATTTATTTATTTATTTAATAGAGAGCAAGAGCAGGGGGAGGAGTAGAGGGAGAGGGACAAGCAGACTCTGAGCTGAGCACAGAGCCTGACTCAGGGTTCAATCCCACAATTCTGAGATCAGGACCTGATCTGAAATTTAAGGTCAGACACTGAACTAACTGAGTCACCCAGGCATCCCACCCTTTGTAACTCTTTAATTCACTTATTCTCATTCTCGTTTCGCAGGTCCTGTGAGTGGCATTCAGAGAGGTTGAGTGACTTGCCCAAGGTCACACAGCGAATGAGTTCCGGAGCTAAATATATGAACCCAGACTGGTCTGACTCCAAAGTGTTTGCTACTCAATCTCCAAGTATTAATTAATGCAAAAAAAAGAGAGAGAGAGAGAGAGGGAGAGAGGGAGAGAGAAGAAAAGAAAAGAAAAGAAAAGAAAAGAAAGGAAGGAAGGAAGAAAGAAAGAAAAGAGCCCACCCCTCTGATAGATGCTATCTCATTTTTTCTTATTTGCCCCAGGGGTACAGGTCTGTGAATCATCAGGCTTACACCTTTCACAGCATTCACCATAGCACAAACCCTCCCCAATGTCCATAACACATCCACCCTATCCCTACCCTCCCACCTCCCAGTAACCCTCAGCTTGTTTTGTGAGATTGAGAGTCTCTTATGGTTTGTCTTCTTCCCTATCCCATCTTGTTTCATTATTTTTCCCTCCCTAACCCCCACGACCTCCCACCCTGCCCCTCAAGTTCCTCATATCAGAGAGATCATATGATAATCGCCTTTCTCTGATTGACTTATTTTGCTTAGATGCTATCTCATTTTAACGTGCAAACTTGAAATGTAGCTTCCTGGGTTAACTTCAGGAGGTACCTTGAAATAAGACATAGGAGGCTAGAAACTGTGGAAACAAGTAGAGTGAGCAGGTGTGGGAAGGTGGGATGGTTCTCCTGCCCAGGGCAAGGTTGCTCCCCCAGGTGGCAGGAGCCTGGAGACTGAGCACTCCCAGGGCTCGTCGTGTGGTCTTGCCGGTCACTAAGTCAGCACCCCCTGTGATGAGTGTGTCGTGCCTGCTGCTGTCGGTGGTTTCGGTTGTCCAGATGGGTCCCCCAACCGTGCTGGACGTTCAGGCAAAATCAGAAGCGAACTGACCTAACTTCTCTAAAGCGCAAAGTTGTGTTTCCAGAGGTCTGTGCCTGGCCCTGGTGTCTGTAGCATCAGAGACGGGGTGAGGAGGCCTTCCGTTCGTAGTGGGGGAGTCCCCGAATACAGCGATGCGGGGACGGGGGAAAGCTGGAAAGTAGGACCGCTTCACAATGAGTCGAATACCTCTTAGGGCCCTTTCAGTTCATTTAAAGTGGTTTGCTTTTCCAATTTTTTGTACTCTTCTATTTCAAGATAATTTCAGACTCCCAGTAAAGTTGTAGAGATAGTGGAAAGAACGATCACACACATCTCATCCCAATCGTTGACATTTTACGACACTTACTTGATCGCTTTCCCTCCATGTCACTTCATGTTATTGTTTTTCTGAACATCTGAGAATAACTGGAGACATTCTAGCCCTTTCTGCCACACATTTCACTGTGCATTTCCTAAGAACAAGGACTCACTTTCACTTAACCACATTATCATTATTACAATCGAGAAATTATCAAAAAAAAAAGAAGTTACCAGGATGCAATGTGATTATCTAAGCTACAAATATTATTCATTTCCCCCAATTATCCCAAAAATGTTCTTATGGAAAAAAGGAATTCCCAGAGCCCAATCCAAAATTATACATCATCATGTCTCTGGAGTCTCCTTTAATCTAGAAATGTTTCTACTTTTCTCTTTAGTCCACTTTATTTTTTTAGAACATTTTAAGGGTCACAGAAAAAATCCCTATGTGCCCCCTGTGCCCACATGCACAATCTCCGCCTCTACCAACGTCCTGCACCAGAGTGGGACATTTGTTCCATCAGTGAATTGATGACATTGACACATTATAATCACCTCAAGTCCACAGTTTACACTAGGGTTCACTTTTGGTGTTGTACGTTCTATGGGTTTTGACAAAATGTTTAATGACTCTTATCCACCATGGCATACAAATCATTTCCACCTGTTCATCTCTGCCCTGCTCTGAACCCCTGGCAAGCCCTCATCTTTCTACTGCTTCTTTGCCTTTGCCTTTTGCAGAAGGTCATAAGGTTGGAATCCTACAACAGGTGGCCTTTTCAGACTGGCTTCTCTCACTCAGTAATATCATCATCAGATGATGAACAAAATGCTGCTATAAACATCCACAGGCAGGTTTTGCGTGGACACAGGCACCATTCCGAGATTCCATTGCTGTTTTTCTCAGAATAGCCTGGAGAGGAAATTTCTAGAGCAGTACTTCATGGATTCTGGATGCATACTTCCCAAAACAGGGTTTGCCTTACAGTCATTGGGATTCCCAATCATGTCACATCGACGCCATTGGGAATTCCCTTTCCATGCAAAATTTGGACAAAAAACCCTTTAGTGGGTCCTTTTTAGTAAGAGCCAGAAAGTACAGCATCGAGACTTGCAGTATGCTGAAGACAACAGTGAGGACTCTTGTAAAAAATACTCCACTTTCCCAGCCTCTTGATGGCCCAGGGGACGATACTGTAAGGAAACACCTGGGTGTTGACAAGTCTAAGTTGAACATGTTTCAGAAGAAGGGCTCTGAATGCTACCAACTTTTAGGACCAGGTGAACTAATGTGTGCATAAGAGTGATATAAAAATGTAAATTAAAATGGTGATGAGATCCCACCTCACACCTGTCAGAAGGGCTAAAATCAACAACAAAGGAAACAACAGATGTTGGCGAGGATGCAGAGAAAGGGGAACCCTCTTGCATTGTGCGTGGGAATGCAAGAGGCCGTACCCAGAGTGGGTATAGCCACTCTGGAAAACAGTCTAGAGGTGCCTCAAAGAGTTAAAAATAGAATTACTCTGTGATCCAGTAATTCCACCCTTGGGTATGTACCTAAAGCATAAAAATACTAATTCAAAGGGATATATATGGCCCCCGCTGTTTATAGCAGCATTTTCTGGAATACCCAGATTATGGAAAGAGCCCAAATGTCCATGGACTGATGAATACATAAAGAAGATGTGGTATATATGCACAATGGAATATTACTCAGCCATCAAAAAGGATGAAACCTTGCCATTTGCAATGAAGTTGATGGAGCTAGAGTGTATTAGGCTGAGCGAAATAAGTCCTTCAGAGAAAGGTGAATACCATATGATTTCCCTCACATGTGGAATTTAAGAAACAAAGCAAACAAAAGAGACAAACCAAGAAACAGATTCTTAGCTATAAAGAATCCATTGATGGTGACCAGAGGGGAGCTGGGTGAGGAAATGGGGAGCACAGGGGATGGGGATGAAGAGTGCACTTGCAATGGGCACCAAGTACCGTACGGAAGTGTTGAATCATATATTGCATGCCTGAAACTAATATCACACTGTATGTGAACTACACTGGAATTTCTTTAAAACAATGACATATGATGAAAAAATGCTATCTAAATACATCTAAAAAACTCTTTCAATAATATGAAATAAGGATTTACATGTTAAGAACGTACATCAGTGCTGTTTTCCTTTTGTTTTGGTGTGTAAGTCAGCAATGGACTTCACAATCGTCCGTGTCTCTGAAACACACTTTTATTCCCATTGCCCGGAGGGGAAAGTGAAGGCACAAGGCAGTTAAAAAGCCTTCAGAGTGAGTAAGAGACAGAGTCAAGGTCTTCACTCAGGCCTGCCCGGCTCTACATTCTGGCTCTTAGCACTTTTCAGAACTGCATTTCTGATGTGATGGCAGCAGGTCCGTCTGCCCCGGAGACCCCCGGACGTGGTGTCGGCACAGGGATGAAGGGAGGCTACGGGAGCTCCCAGCATGCCCTCAGGCCTCTCACAGTGACCTGGGGAGTGGGAAACCAGCATCCCTGGGTCCTGTCTAACCCTGAGACCATTTGCAAATTGAAACAACGGACTCTTCCAGTCTCCTCTAGGAAACATCCTTTATCACAGACAACGTCTGGGCCTTCTGGAGTTGCAAAGTGATCTCAGAAGCAGTATCGAGGGGCACCTGGGTGGCTCAGTGGGTTAAAGCTTCTGCCTTCAGCTCAGGTCATGATCTCAGGGTCCTGGGATCGAGCCCCATATTGGGCTCTCTGCTCAGCAGAGAGCCTGCTTCCCCCCACCTCTCTGCCTGCCTCTCTGCCTGCTTGTGATCTCTCTGTCAAATAAATAAATAAAACCTTAAAAAAAAAAAGAAGAAGAAGAAGTAGTATCAACACACAGGACGATGAAAATCCCTGCGTAATTTGAGTCAGGGAAAAAAGAGAACAGGACACAACTTCGAGTCAAATGTGGCTTTGGGGAAAACATAAGGAGGTTTGCCTGTGCTCTTCCTCCCTGCAGTGCGCCCCGCCCCCCAAACACCGAGACCCCCTACCAGCACGGCCACGGTGACCGCAGGCCCCGCCCCCCAAACACCGAGACCCCCTACCAGCACGGCCACGGTGACCGCAGCACTGGTGGGACCGGCCGGGCACCCTGCCTCGCATGAACCCTCCTTTATTTGCTTCCGATGCCTCATAAATACCCTCAGTTGTTCACATTAAATTGTATCTATGCCTGCTCAACCCACAGGGTAACGTTTCCTGCTCTTACAAGGCATTTTCCCTCTTTATCCCAGAACACATTCAAGGAAAACACAGTCCCAGAACTACTTTCTTATTTTGCTGGAAGCAGAATGTACAACAAAGGACCTCAAACTTAATTAGCACATTAACATAATCACATCAAGGACAGACATAGCACTTGACAATAGGAAACTGGATAAATCAATGCAAATGATTTCAGCCCCATGCTTTATAATTAGACCAAAAAAAAAAAAAAAGTCTTGCTTAAATGTTGTCAGATGCATTTACTGTAGTTGTTTCCAATTTATGAGGTTGGAATTGTTGACACCAAAGAGTGCTTAGATTTATCTTCGCATTTAAAGGAGTCAAAAGTGTAAGCACACAAATTTTCTGATTCACGGGCTCCTTTTTGACCTTCTGTGCTAAACGTCGATGTTCCTTTGCTTTTGACACATCTGCCAAAGCTCTCATGCTTCTCTGAGTTTTGCAAATGGAAATGGGTAGCCCTGCCGATTTCAAGGGCCCGGGATCCAAAAGGCATAAAGTGGGCAGAGACGTAACTAGAACAAGAACAGGATGGCCCCACGGGGCTAAAGTGCTGGGGTCCGGGGGTGATGGATCGGGGGAAGGGGCCCCGAGGAGCTCTGCCCACCCTGCCCCTCTGGAGGATCATGCCCTTCACGGGGCCAGAACTGCGGGATGTGCTCATTCCCACAGTTTATTCTGAACCATCTGTCTTCTCCGGGACCCTCTGCCGCACTTGGTCTACACCGCCCTTGCCATGCTGGTTACGTTTTGACATTTCCACCGCTGTCTGTGCAACGTGTATGTCTCTCGCTGGATGGTAAGTTTCCTCGGGGCCAAGGCTGCATCCCCGTTCATGTCCCACCCTGGTGGTTACCCAGCGACTCCTCCTTCCCTGAGGAGGCAGCTAACGCCCTGAGGGCCCTGCCCCTGCCCTGTTATTCTAGAAGCTCCGCTAACTTGGTTCCGTGGTTTCCATTCAGGGCAGACCCTTAATGGCTGTCGGGCAGCTGTCTCCCGCCTGTGCCTGGGAAGGCAGACGGGAGAAAGACAAGAGAGGAGCAGCCGCGCAGGGTGGGAGGTGGGGAGAGCTGTTTAGGTTCGGAGGGCAGGTGGCTCTGGGCTCCCTGCATGCTCCTCCGGATGCTCAGAAGCCTGACCCACGTCCGCTTCTGGGCCTGAATCCACTTTCAGCTTCCCTTTTGTTGTTCCCCCTTCCTTGCAGCCGAACAGTTTAATTATGACACGTATACACTCGACAGAAGTTTGGACTGTTCGGTTCGAGAGCTACGCCTTTGTCACGAAATCCGATCTGGGCGGCGGGAGCCCAGTGGCGCCGTGGCGAGCCTGGCTCTTTCTCCCCGCCTGGCCCAAGCTTGTCTTTTAAGCGCGGTGGCATCCCTGCTGCTCTGCCATGTGGTTCCGCGTTCACGTGCCCATGGGCCCCAGCCACCGGAGGGTGCTGGCAGACAGGAGTCCGGTCGATTCCTCGCTACAACCCGATGTCCGTGGCGGGGGGAGTCCACTTCTCGTCCCATCCATACCTGCCAAATGGGCAGTTTGGGGGTCTGCGCACTTGGAGGTTTGATGTGTCTGATGCTGCCCAGATTGTCTTTGGAGGGCACGTGCCTGCTACGGAAGAAAATGCTGTTCTCAAAAACAGCACCAAAAGATGGGACGCGGTCTGCTGTCCCATTATTCTAGGTCTTCGGAGAATTCTCCAGCACTGACTGCCAGGCAAAGGGCAACAGCGTGGCAATCTTCAATGAGTAATCATTGATGATTTAAAAATCCTCGCTATCACTGCTGTGGAACGAGAGACCATACCTGTTATGAGAAAGGACCAGATTCCCATTTGTCTTGAGTGCAGCACAGCACAAACTCCCTCTGCTTTTCTTTTAGGGCGAACGCCAAAGGAAAATGTAACTTTCCCAGCACAGTCTAAAACAGGTTCTAAAACACAAATGCCTGATGCTGAAAACGTACGCCCGCTGTGATCGAAGCTTCGAACAGAGTGTTCGTTGGGAGGAATTATAATGCTCGCTGGGGCGTTCTGGGCGGAAATCCTGAGAACAAGCATACATGTTTATTGGGTATCCATTCTGTTCTGGAACTTGATGTACNATCGAAGCTTCGAACAGAGTGTTCGTTGGGAGGAATTATAATGCTCGCTGGGGCGTTCTGGGGGGAAATCCTGAGAACAAGCATACATGTTTATTGGGTATCCATTCTGTTCCTGGAACTTGATGTACATTATTCCTTACACTCCCAAAACAGGAGGAGGGGTTTTATTATTGCCCTTTTGCATTGGGGAAATGAAAGTTTGCTCAAGGTAACATAGCTGTAGCATGAAATTGCCTACAATGTATTTACATCATAGGTATCAGTAAATGCCCCACATCTGGGTGTCTTCCACAAACCCTCATTAGCCCGTTGCTAAACCTTTAGCTGCATACCTCCGGCTGCCAAGCCCCGCCGCTCCAGCGACTTGAAATCCCAATGGCCTGAAACGTCCAACCCACACGTCAGTAAGCAGCCGAGCTCCCTCCGTGCCCTTTATATTCTAAAGGTGCTGCCGTGTGAGAGCATCTTGGAGGAAACACCGTCTGCCCCCACACCCCCAGGTAAGGGCTCCCTGCAAGACAGAAGCCTAGACTAGCAGTTCCCAAAGGGAGGTCTCCACACCAGAAGCATCAACATCACCTGGGAACTTAATAGAATTTTAAATCCTCGGGGCACCCAGTTGGCTCAGTTGGTTAAGCATCCAACTCTTGATTTTGGCTTGGGTTGTGATCTCGGGGTTGCGGGATCGAGCCCCCCGTTGGGCTCCATGCTCTGGAGTCTGCTTGGGATTCTCTCCCTCTGCCCCTCCCCCATGCTCCCTTACATTCATGCTCTCGCTCTCTCTAAAATAAATATATAAATTTTCAAAAGAAATTCAAATCTTCAAGCTCTTCCCTCAGACCATCCCAATAAGAAACTCTCGGAAGGTGAGACCCAGAAATGTGTGTTTGAGCCAGCCCTCTAGGGATCCTAACATTTGCTGGACTCAGAACCACCAGGCTGGGCAGTGGTCATGAAGATTGGGTCCAATCTGTGACACGCGACAACACATTGAAACAGGAGACGCTGTGTCAGAGGGGGCAGAGCGGCTGGGATTGGAAGGCAGGATAGCAGAGCCCTGAATTCCTAGCAGCCCCGGCTAGCTTTGTGATGGGGATGCAGGGAGCTGATTAAATTCTTACCCAGTGGTCTACACTACTTGGCAGTGTGCACGTTGGAGTTCACACTCTCCCTCCACCCGTCAATGTACTGACACGTCATGCACTGGACAGTCATCTGGAGGTGAACAAAAGTCAGTCACCACCCCCAAGTCCTAAATACCTCCTGCTCTTGATGGGGAAACAGTGCCCCAAGGCACATGTGAGCAAGTGCCCCCTGAATGCAGAAGAGAGAGGGAGCCCCTCGCCTCCCTGTCCTGGCCAGGTGAGCTTCCCTTGAAATGACGCCACTTGCTTCTTGCAAATAAGCATACAGGCTATGACTCTCTCTCCATTATCCAGAGAGGGAAAGAAAAGCCCAGGGAGGTAGAATGATGCTTCCAAAGACACACAGCCTTTAATTAAAGAGCAGGGCCAGGCGTGGGTCCAGGTTTTCCAGAGCTGATGGTGGTTCCCTGCTCCCCCGCGCAGCTGGGGCCTTTGGCCGGTGTGCAGTGGCTTGTGGCATTAATATTAATAGACAACCAAGAAGACCGTGCCCGGCCTTTCATTTCTGTTTGAACGTCCCTTAGTCCCTTAGAAGAACAACACTGTGTTTCTTCTGAAAGCAGCAGTCCACTTATTGAGAAATGCAAAGGGAGGATGAGACTTCTTTTCCCAAATTAAAGCCACATTTTAAAAAGTCTTCATAAATTCCCTCCTCTGACTCACTTCCACCCGTGGGTAGCCTGGTGCTCATTCCCAGGGCCTGGCTTCTCGAAGAAGCCACGGGCGGCCTTCTACCTGTATTTTTCAGTGACGAGCCTGCTTTCCAACACCCAGGGAAACTTATCACTACATGGTGGCACTCCTGAACGGTAGGATGTATATTCGAGGGAATGTAGGAGAGATTTTGTTCAGT
Source organism: Ailurus styani (assembly GCA_002007465.1). NCBI lineage: Eukaryota > Metazoa > Chordata > Mammalia > Carnivora > Ailuridae > Ailurus > Ailurus styani. Next base: position 1,210,249 of record LNAC01000431.1, on the reverse strand, counting down.
TAGAACATCTTTTTTTTTTTTTAAAGATTTTATTTATTTATTTGTCAGAGAGAGAGAGCGCAAGCATGAGCAAGGGGGGAGTGGGAGAAGCTGATGGGGGCCGTGCCTGGCAGCTCCTAACCGCCCCCCACCCCGTGCTGAAGAATTCATGTGACCCTCTCAGCCGGAAGGGTGTGCGACTCTTGATCTCAGGGTTGTGAGTTCAAGCCCCACGTTGGCTGTAGAGATGACTTAAGACTAAAAACCTTAAATAAATAAATAAATAAAAGAGTTTCTGTGGCTAATCTGTTGATAGTAAGAGGCCCTGGCTGGATCACGGACACCCTAAGGGAGAAAGCACTCCAAGGAGTTCATGCAAAATTAACAACTTCAGCTGTTCACTGGCCCAGGTGTGTGACTGGCACGGCTGGAGGTACCCTGCATGTGAATCCCAGCTTCGTTCAGTGGGTTATCTTGGGCCTGCAAAGTCGACAGGCTCCCAGAAGTCCTGGGAATTTCCCAGCGGGCTCACAGGGCTCCCTGTGGGTAGAGTCCGGCTCATACCTGCTCAGCACCCCGGCCTGCTAGACTGTGTACGTTCTCCCCACCAGCCCTGTTCTCCCTGCGGTCCTGTCTTCCATCAATGCCTCTCTCCTTTCTTATGGATTGTTGGACATGGCCAGAATTGGACCCTCCACCGTCTCTGCTCCACCCCCTGCCCCGGCCTCCCCCAGCTTGGGTCCTTCGGGTCTCAGCGCTTGGTGTGGTCTGAGCTGGACTCTCCAGGTCTCTGTTTGCCAGGCTCTTTGTAAAGCCAGGCTTGGCCCTGGTTTCTTCCAACCCACCCACAAGCTTCCTAGCTTTTTCCTGTGTAGACACGCCACGCTCAGCCTCGGCCATGCAGGGGAATCTGGCTCAGTAAGAAATGAGTGAAATCAGAACAGGTGCTCGGTTTCAGATAACCTCCTCTTTATTTTTTCCAGACTGAAAGGGTAGATAACGATCCACGGAGCACCAGGAAGAGGCCTAGTACTTGGCACAAAGACCAGCAGGGCCAATGCTTACCATTCCTCCTTCTTAACTACAGAAAGACATCCCAGATCCCCAAACCCCAGGGGCAGGGGGACGGGACACAGCGTATGCTCCTGGGTCATGGAAAAAAGCTGCCAAAATGTGATTTAGCTTTCTGAGTGAGAACTTAATAAAAATGCCTTTGCTGTCGGTCTCCATGGTTGTGGGATGAATGGAGCGAATACATTTCTAGGACACACAAGAGGCCGTTAGGGAGCCGGGTAACGTGGAAGCCGTATTCCTCCTACTATTTGCTCCTGCGACCGTTGTGCAGCGGAGTCTGAAAGATGCTGGGGAAAGCATTGGCTTTCCAGGTCCTGAGCAGGTGGGAATTTCTTCCTGAACAAGAAAGACCTGATCTTGAGGAAGACTGGATTGCTGACGAGCCAGCATACTGCGGCTTCTGGGGCAGCTGGCCTGGAGGACGGACAGAGGCTGTCCCGGCTCCTAGCTCTTAGGAAACCCTTCTCATTCCGGAGGTCTGTGGCCCCAGGAAGGCCCCACGCTGATTCCACTTCTCCTCTTGGTCGCATCCTGGTAGGCAGGTGTTGTCCACGCCCTGTGGCAGAGGAAGACATGACAGAAGTGGTCAAAACCGTGGCGGGCGAGGTGGCCACGTGGCACAGGGAGAAGGCGGAGCCGCGGGGCCCGAATGCAAGGTCCACCTGGGACTCAGGTCCTGGGGCCACTCCTGTGATCCAGCCGATGTCTCCAGTGACTGGGCCTCTGACAACTTTCCTTCTCCTACCTGCTCTGTGAGGCATCACCTCCCCTTGTCCTGAGAGGTGCCCGTCACAGAGTTCCTGTTTACATGGCCTCTCCGTGCCTGGTTCCCCATCTGTAAAATGGGCATAGAGAGTGAGCTCTGTGGGGTGTCATCAGGGTTCAGTAGTTAATATGTTGATATTAACCGAAGATCCCCAGCGCCTATGTGATGTCTTCACTAAAGTCTGAGAGCTTTCGTCGCCAGTGACCCCCACTTCCCAAATCTGCCCTGCCCCGGCGGGTCCTCCCATGGGCCAGTGGCGGCCCAGCTCCCCCGCTGCTGGCGCTGAGACCCTGCCTTCTGTCTCTTACTCACACCGCGAGCTGCCTCCTTCCGCGGGAGGCTGTCGCCTTCCCACCGCTGACTCCAACTCTGGCCTTAATCCTCTGCCGGCTGAAAGCATGGACCACCGTGGGTCCCACACCTCCCGGAAAGAAGCCATGACCGGAAGCCCTGTGGAGGCACTCCCAACACCCCGCACTGACCCTGCACGGACCCTTGCTAGGACCCCTGGGGGTCGTGCCCTCCGTCCTTCCTCTCCCAATGCTCGGCCCATGCCCGTGGCTCCCCACCAGAGGCAACTTGGCCCCCAGTCCACATTTTCCGTCGTCATGTCTCGGGAGGGGCTGGCAGCTGGTGGGCAGGGCATATGCTGTGAGACTTCCTGGAACACCCAGGATAGGCTCTCTTGACAAAGAATTCTCTGGCCCCAACGGTCAGTTTACAGATGGCCCTGGGACTTAATCCCAGTTGGCAGACCTGAGACAAAGTCTGCTGTAAGGTCTCTGAGAAACGTTCTCACATTCCTAAGAAGAGGACCAGAAGAGACCATTTTCTTCTCCTTCCTGCTGTTGTAATCTTAGATGCAATGTCTGGAACAGGGGCAGCCACCTTGAGCCCATGAAGGGAACCATTTTGATAGCAATTCAACAATATCCAGTGAAGTTGGAAACGTGTGAGATTTATAAGCCAGCAATTTCACTCATAGGTATTTAATGTGGAGAAATCTTTACAAGGGTCCACCTGCAGATAGGCACATATAAGTCCACAGCAAAAGTTGATATTTGTAACCAGATAGAGGGTTACAAATAACTAAAATGTGACAGAACTATAGGCTGTGTATACAGGTGCATTTCACAGACATAACATGGAATAAAAGTGCAAATTAACTTTCCCTCCCCCACCCTCACCTCCTCACCACCCCTCTGCTGAGAAAGCCGCCAGTGGCTGAGACCCAACCTGGCGATTCGCTGGAGCCCAGACAGGCGGTTGGGGCAGAAGGGAGGGAACTTTTGTAGGGCCTTCCTCTGTTTGGGCCACTATAACAAAGAGGACCCGAAAGCTGGGGGGCTTTAATAACAGAGAAGTATTGCTTGGGGTCCTGGAGGCTGGCAGCCAAGGTCAGAGCACCTGCACGTCCGGTCCTGGGGAGGATGCGCTCCTGGGTTGCCGACAGATGACTTCTCTTTGTGAGCGCCCACGGCAGAGAGAGCTCCCTCGAGATTCTTGTAGTGGCACTAATCCCGTTCACGAGGGTGCAGCCCTGGGACCTCGTCTAATCACCCCCCAAGGCCTCACCTCTCAATACCATCCCATGGTGGGGGCTGGGCTCCAACACGTAGATTTGGGGGACACACCCATTCAGTCCATAGGAGACCTGGAACAAAGCTGGCTTCTGGGACTCCCAAGGGAAATAGCTTTTGGGAGAGAGGGCAGCAAGAGACTAGGTGGCTTCCCTGAGAAGTAACTGGTGGCCCCCGAAGGGGTAAGGAAGGGTCATGGTCTCATCAATATAAGGAGCCATCAGGGGTCCCGTTCAAAAGAAAGCCACAGTCCTGTTCAAGCACGTTAACGCAGGCTTGGTACTGGGGTTTGTCAAGGATGCAGATTTGATTCCATTTGATGGCAACTAAGTAAGGCAGCAGGTTGCCCAGTGGGAGGGTGGGGTAGGGGAAGGTAGGTGAGGGGTGCAGCAGGAGGTCTTCTGGAAAGAAGTATCTGGACTCATCATATGGCCTGTCTTCCGATCTTCAGTGGGCTATTAAACTGCCAATGAGCGAATCAGCCACCCACAAAAGGTTCTTCTAACGCTAACCTAATCTGATCAGGACACTTACCAACATCCTTTCCTCTCTCTGTGACGTTCCGCTCATACAGCTCAGAACCTCACCTGCAGGGACGCGTGTGCATTTTAACTCGTGCGGGTAAGTGTTGTCTTCTTTGCGTTCAGTGACCTGCTCCTCACTCCTGGTCCTCCCCTTCCCTAAATCTGTGAGCTGAGTGGCTTGTTTTATTGTGGACAAACTTGTATGCCCGGTCTTCTTTATTTCCAGATGTGACTTTCTCGCTGCTTATTCCGCTAATGCAAATGTTCCAGTTATTAGAGTGGAGTTATTCTGCTGGAGAAGCTGCAGGTCCCTGGGACAGAATGGAAACAATGTAACTATATGTTGCACACGTCATTACACCAATCCACCGCCTGAGTCCACGCTCAGAATACAGCTCAACATACCGCACCTGTAAATGCTCTGTGACAAAGAATAAGAAAGTCAGGGGGTGGGGGGCAGGGGGAAGACGGTGGAAAACTTCCTAAATGGAATGAAGATCAATAGCTTACACCATGAGCAAGGGCCCTCCTCTGGTTTATGACGTCTCTGAGTCTGGAATATCAGTAGAAATTAGGATCCAATTTAAAAATTTCCATTATGATTGCTCAGCATTAAGTAATTTTTGTATTGAAGCCCATCCGCTTCTCCCTGATATTAACACAGGATTAAAAACCTGCTCTGTTTTTCATCTGGTACTGTTACTGTGGCCTCAGACTTCCTCCACTACTTGCTTCTGATAATTATAACAGGTGATTATATTAATTATTTGATTTATTTATATCTTTAATTATGCTAATGCATTAATTAAAGGTATTTAATTAAATATAATTTTGCTTCTGATCATTATACTCACGCCATTCAATTTCACGAAAACTGAAATTGTTGGTGAGATCACTGTTCCGTTGTGTGTGGACAGGAGCTACTCACAGACCTGTTAAAAAGGAAACCCATTAAAAGAGAAAGATGATTTTCATGAATTTTTGCTATTCAGCTTTCAAAGAGCATCCTGAGCATTTTACATGAACAACCTGGGGATTTTAGTTTTATGAATTATTTGGGTAATGGTATCAGTTTAATATTTTAATATTTCTGCCTATTTTTCTTTAATAAGGGATCATTTCAGCATCACAAAATTATCTGCATTTTTTAAGGTTTATCTTGTCCACTTAACCATATCAGAATATCCCCTGTCTGCTTGGAATCTTACTAAAAGTATCCTTATTTCCTTCACGTTATTAAATGTGGGCTAGGATGCGATGTCTTCTTGACTCTATCTCTTTCACCAATTTATTCCTCATTTGTTAATTTGCTACTGTGTATAGCAGATTATAATTGCTATATATATGTGTGTACAGCAAATATATATTTGTATATATTGTATACTTTATATACTTTGTATACTATATATTGTATACTTGTATAATTGTATAGCAAATATATAATTGCTATGATTTGTTATTTTTTAAATTAAATTGCAGAATATAAAGAATTATATGATATATATAAATTTTAAAGCTTTCAAAATGATGTTATGTTTAATATACATAATGATATACAGTTTGCGTATGTATAATTTTAACAGAAGGAAATGTTAATTTAAATATCAGTTAACATCCAATTCAGACAAATGTATGGAGAATGACAAAAACACGCTTTCGAGAATCCCCAAACACTGCTTCAGCATCAGGCATACCCAGCAGAAATAGGAATAAAGCTTACAGAGAGGTTGCGGACAATCGACAAATTCATTTTCACTAATATATGCAGATTCTCGTGCCCTTTGAAGAGGGGCTGGTTTTATCATAGACACACATATCCTCACAGGAATGGATGATTTTCTGTTTTCTTTTCATTTTGTTTTTTAAATAAATTGTTTCATATGCTGCAGCTTGTGTTTGCACTTTATTTTTGAACTTGAACTGATTGCCAATCATACGTCTACCTCGTGGCAATGAGGAATGCTCTGTTCACTGTTGCTCTATAACAAATCATCGCAACTCAGTCACATCCAAGAAAAAAGAAACTTTTGTTATGCTTACAGACTCTGTGGGTCAGACATTTGGGAAAGGCAGAGCAAGCTTTGCAGTTCTCTGCCCCCTGCTAACCGCTGGCTGGAAGAGTTGGTGGGGGGAACCCCTCCACTTCACTCACTCATGGCTGGGCAGGGGTGGCCATCGGAGGGGTGCCTGTGGGGGGCTTCTCCATGAGGTTTGAGGGGGTGCTGGGTTATGAGACAGAACATCAGGGGAGAACAGCTTCAGAAAATGAGCTTTCCGAGAAAACCCAGAGGAAGCTGCTGGGCTTTTCTGACTTGGCCGTGGAAGTCACACCTGTTACTTCTGCCCTAGTGGACTGGCTACAAGCAAATTCTAAAGCCCTCCCAGAGTCAAGGGGAACCAGCCACCACCTCACAGCAGGAGGCATGGGGAGGAATTCGTGGCCACTTAAAAAACTGCACAAAGAATAAATATAACTTTTTTTTTTTCTTTTAAGTAGGCTTCACGTCCAGCATGGAGCCCAGANACCAGCCACCACCTCACAGCAGGAGGCATGGGGAGGAATTCGTGGCCACTTAAAAAACTGCAAAAAGAATAAATATAACTTTTTTTTTCTTTTAAGTAGGCTTCACGTCCAGCATGGAGCCCAGAACAGGACTTGAACTCACGACCCTGAGATCAAGACATGAGCTGAGATCAAGAGTTAGACATATAACTGACTGAGCCACCCAGGCACCCCAATAAATACAACTTGGAAGACAGTGTGATTCACAATGGCGAACTCACTTTGGATGTAAATAAAGGTGTTTAAGATCTTTTAGAAAAGTATTTAAATCTTTCTTTGAAAATATAAAGACACCCTTGGTAAATGGAGAATTAGATCACATTCTTGAATGGAAAAATTTCAGTTATTTAAAGATGACAATTTTTCCAAAATTAATCTACAAATTTAATGCTGTGCCAATCTGAGTCCCAGCAGAACTCCTTGGGAAACTTAAAAAGCTGACTCCTGAATATATGTGAAAAAAACAAAGGATCAAAAGAAGCCAAATTTTACCAAAAAAAAAAAAAGGGAAGGAATGGACGAGGACTGATGGATTGATGGTGGGGTTACTGGCTGACCCATTATCTTTCCCATCTCACTCTGTACTCAAAGATCACATCCAGGTGGATTGAAAACCTAGTAACATGAAAAGCAAGTAAAAAAAAATTTAGACATAAATACAGAAGAATATACTTGCATCCTAGGAATGACAATTTTTTTTTGAGAAGACCAAAAAGTGTAAACCAGAAAGGAAGATTCTGATAAATTTTGTTGTATTAAAATGTTAACCCCATCACAGTCCCTCAGGAGCAGAAAAAGATACCCTGAATGCCACGAGTAACTATTTCTATCTGCGTAACCAACCAAGGGTGAGCATCAAGAATCTATGAAATAGGGCGCCTGGGTGGCTCAGTGGGCTAAAGCCACTGCCTTTGGCTCGNTCAAGAATCTATGAAATAGGGCGCCTGGGTGGCTCAGTGGGCTAAAGCCACTGCCTTTGGCTTGGGTCATGTTCCCAGGGTCCTGGGATCGAGCCCCGCATCGGGCTCTCTGCTCAGCAGGGAGCCTGCTTCCTCCTCTCTCCTCTCTCTCTGCCTACTTGTGATCTCTCTCTCTGTGTCAAATGAATAAATAAAATCTTTAAAAAAAAAAAAGAATCTATGAAAGCATTCCTACTCATCAATCAGATTAAAAGCATCAATCCAATAAAAAAAATTGGGTAAATAGTATAAGCAGCATTTTACGGAAGAAAAATGAGTCCCATAAACATGAAAACATTCTGAACATCTCTCATAATCAGGGAAACATATTTTTGAACTATTATGTTAATGCTTTATACTTATCATGTTAAAAACATTTTAAAGACTGACAATCCCAGGTCTTAGGTGAAGCATAAATTAATAAGACCACTCAAAGACCATCTGGTGATATCTGTGCCAGGGTAACAGCTGGGCTAAGTGATGGGTAAGCCTGTCCCTTTCGTCCTTCCTTCCTTCCTTCCTTCCTTCCTTCCTTCCTTCCTTCCTTCCTCTCTCTCTCTCTCCTTCCCTCCCTCCCTCCCTCCTTTCCTCCCTTCCTTCTTTTCTTTCAAGATTTCACCCATTTATTTAACAGAGAGGGAGAGTGAGAGAACACAAGCAGGGGGAGCAGCAGAGGGAGAAGGAGAAGCAGACTCCCCACCAAGCAGGGAGCCCGACCTGGACCCGATCCCAGGACCATGGGATCATGACCTGAGCCAAAGGCAGATGATTAACCAACGGAGCCACCCAGGCGCCCCAGCCCTGTCTTTTTCAAAACGGGAAAGAGCCACGGGAATGCAGGAGTTCTTTTGGGCAGAGGGGTCTTTGGTGAAAAAGGGGAATGGGAAATAGAGAAGTGTAGTACCTTTAGAAAATCCACACTGGCACGTTCCCTGGAAGGGTTTTCCTCCCCAAGTAACACGGTTAGAAGCGCAGTGCTCTGTGATTGTGCGGGACGCATTTCATTTATTGGGTCAGAACGTGTCGTTCAGGACAAGGTGAGTATCTTGTCCGCCCAGATCTATTTGCTATTATAAGTCCCTGAATCAGACTCTGGCTGATCCCTATGTCTCCTTGGTATCCTCAGTTCCATTCATGTCTGTCTGCCTGTCTGTGTCTGAGCCAGCAGGACGGGAGTCGGACTTTGAACCTTGGTGTATCACTGAAATAGTAGCTTTATCTCATGGTCATTCGTTTCTCATGGAGAGCCACGAACCTGAGAGGACACAGCAAAAGGACAGCGAGACAAGGAGAGAAGAGCTATAAACACAAAGATAATGAACATGAGACTGGGGAATCCAAAGATAAATAGAATTCCCAGATGTTCACCTTGTGGGGGAAATGTGTGTTTCTATTCATTCACTTACTCTCATCGCTTAAAATAAATCTGTTTATTTGAATGCATAATCCATGTGCGTGATTCAGATTCAGAAAACTTCAATTCGAGGCTAGAATGTTCTCTCCCACCTCTGCTCTCGCTTCCCTATTCGTCCGCATCCTTCCGAGAAAGAGAACAGGTAGGACCCAGGCAGGGAGAGACATACTGGGAGGCGCTCACTCACAGGATCGTGGAGCTGAGAAGTCCCGATCCACAGGCCGGGGTCTCGGGAGGGCTGGTGGTCGGCTCCAGCCCAGGCCCGAGGGCGTGAGAAGCAGGGGAGCAGAGCTGGGCTTCAGTCTGGAGCCTGAATCTGAGGCAGAAGCAGACCCACGGCCCTGCTGGAAGACAGGCAGGCAGAGAGAGCGGGATTTTCTCTCGCTCAGCCTTTTGTTAGCTTCAGGCCTTTAGCAGTTTGGGCGAGGGCCACCCGGGGTGGGGGAAGCCGACCTGCTTTACCCAGGGGACCCCAGATAGCGTGGAGCCCCCCATCTGGACACCCCATGGCCCAGTCGACCGGAAAGTTCAGATTAACCACAACAGCTCCCCGGAGTCCAGTCCCCGGAGGACAGCAAGGAGAGAGGTTCCATGACCGCCACCCAAGGAAGCCCACCTTACATTCCTCTTCTTTGCACGGCGGCATCATACCATACATCCACTTGGCCCTCCCCGGAGCTTTCCTCACTTAATGGAATAACACGGAGACATCTCCATACAAGCACATGAAGACGCCCTCGTTCCATCTTATGGCTGCCTTGTACTCCCCTCATCTCGTCACTTCCATATGTTACCAGCCTTTTGGACGCCTGCCAGCCCGCCAGGAGAGCCGCACTCTCTCTGCATTTCTGTTATTATGGGTGAGGCTGAGCTCCTACTGAGCCTTCTGCACTCCCTTCTTTGTAAATTGTTTCTATCTTTTGCCCGTTTATTAAAACTTACGTTTTGCTTCATCGAAGTGACGTATGCACTCAGTTTGAAAAGTACGTCAACTAAGTCTGCAGAGCTTGCTAAGGAAAACAGAAGTTCCCATCCCCACGCGATTTTTCCCACTCCTTGGTGCCAACTACTCCCAATGCCTTTCTAGGCTTCTCTCGTTGTCCAACTCTTATCTCCAAATAATAGAGCAACACGCTGAAGCAAAGAGAGTCTTTCAACACATGGTGCTGTAAAGACAAGACTTCCACATGCAAAAGAGTGAATCCCAACACAGACCTCACACCCTTCACAGAAATTACAAAATGATTCCACACCCAAATGTGAAATACAAACTATGAGAGTCTCAGAAGGCAGTATAAGAAAAAAATTCAGATATACTTGGATGTGGTCATAACTTTCAGATACAACACCAAGGACACAACCTATGAAAGCAATAATTGATACGCTGGACTTCATTCCAATAAAAATTCATTAAAAAAGAACTTCTCGGGCGCCTGGGTGGCTCAGTGGGTTAAAGCCGCTGCCTTCGGCTCAGGTCATGATCTCAGGGTCCTGGGATCGAGGCCCGCATCGGGCTCCCTGCTCAGCAGGGAGCCTGCTTCCTCCTCTCTCCTCTCTCTCTGCCTACTTGTAATCTCTCTCTCTCTCTGTCAAATGAATAAATAGAATTTAAAAAAAAAAAAAAGAACTTCTCTGTGAAAGACAATGTCAAGAGCATGAGACGAAAAAGCCACAGAGTGGGAGAAAGTATTTGCAAAAGACATGTCTGATAAAGAACTGTTACCAAATATATACAAAGAGCTCTGAAAAGTCAACAATAAGAGAACAAACAGCCCAATTGAAAATGGGACAAAGACCTTAGCAGACACCTCAGCAAAGAAGACATTACAGATCCAAAATAACCAAATGAAAAGATATCAAGGAAATGCATATTAAAAGAACATTGAGATGTGGATGGAACTAGAGGGTATTTTGCTAAGAGAAATAAGTCAGAGAAGGACAAATACCATACGATTTCACTCATATGTGGTATTTAAGAAAACAGATGGACATAAGGGAAGGGACGGAAAAAAACATAAGATGAAAACAGAGGGGGAAAAATCATGAGAGACTCTTAATCATAGGAAACAAACTGAGGGCTGCTGGAAGGGGTGGGGGATGGGGTAGCTGGGGGACGGGCATGAAGGAGGGCATGTGATGTGATGAGCACTGGGTGTTGTATGAAAACGGATGAACCAGGGCGCCTGGGTGACTCGGTCAGTTAAGTGGCTGCTTTCGGCTCAGGTCATGATCTCAGGGTCCTGGGATCGAGCCCCGCATTGGGCTACCTACCTGCTCAGCAGGGAGCCTGCTTCTCCCTCTCCCTCTGCCTGCTGCTCTGCCTCTTTGTGCTCTCTCTATCTCTCAAATAAACAAATAAAATCTTAAAAAAAAATTTAAAAACTGATGAACCACTGAACTCTACCTCTGAAACTAATAATAGAGCATAACTTCATTAAACTGAATTTAAATAAAAAATCAAAAAACAACAACAACTTGGAGATACCACCACACCCATATCAGAGTGGCTAAAATCCAGAACACTGACACTACCAAATGCTGGTGAGGCTCTGGAACACTAGGAATGCTCATTCATTGGTGCTGGGAATGCAAAATGGTGCAGCCGCTTCGGAGGACAGTCTGGCACTTCTCGCAGATTTTTCAACACTTAAAGTATAAATGAGCTATCAAGCCATGAAAGCCATGAAGGAATCTTAAAAACCTATTCCTAAGTGGAGGAATACATACTGAAAAGGCCACATACTGTATGATTCCAGCTATAGGACATTCTGGAATGGAAATGCCAAGACTGGGGCGCCTGGGTGGCTCAGCGGGTTAATGCCTCTGCCTTCGGCTCAGGTCATGATCTCAGGGTCCTGGGATCGAGGCCCGCATCGGGCTCCCTGCTCAGGAGGGAGCCTGCTTCCTTCTCTCTCTCTGCCTGCCTCTCTGCCTACTTGTGATCTCTCTCTCTCTCTGTCCAATAAACAAATAAAATCCTAAAAAAAAAAAAAAAAGGAAACGGCAAGACTGACGATAATCACATGATCAGTGGTTGCCGGGGGGTGGGGAGGGAGGACCAGACGNGGGGGGGGGGGGGGGGGGGGACCAGAGCAACAGGCAGAGACAGGATGTTTACGGGAGTGAAAATACTCCCTATGATACCATAATGATGGATACGAGTCATCACATATTTTTCCAAGCCGTTCTGCTTTCCCAACCCTGGAGGTGAGAAAAGGTAGAAAAATACGGTGCTTTCATTGGTTCTATATATATTCCCTTAAACTTCTGTAGGATAATGCTTGAGCCGCAAGAGGACTTCTTGGAAGGAATGACTGTGCGTTTACACACCTGGCCAGGCCAGGCGGGGGGCTGCTCCTCGGGAGGTCCCCCGACCACACTACTTCCCGGGACTTGGGGGGGTTGGGGGGGTGGGGGGGCAGTGTGCCAGCCGCATGCAGCTGTGGGGGGGGCAACCCACCCTGCCCCCTGGCCACTGCTGCGCATCGTTCTAGAGCCCCGGCCTTCCACTGCCCCTGCATCCTTCCCCGCAGATTACAACACAATTAAACATTCTGTTTCCATGGTCTTACAGCTCCAACGCGACCTGAAGGGCCTTTCTGTGGAGCCCACTGAACATGCGCCGAGAAAGGTAATTTATTAAACTGAGACATCTTCCTAGAGTTTTCTTCCTTCTTACCTCACTTCCAGGGGGGACCTGGGGCCCAGCAAGGCAGATGCTGCCCAAAGTGTGGGGCTCTCTGCGTCTGCTCGAGAACCTCGCTCTCCAAAGGGCTCTCTCCTGGTGACCTGGGGGTGCAGGGGCAGGCCGGGCGGGGGTGGGGGAGTCCAGACGGGAGAGCGGGAAAGGCCCCGGGCGCTCTCCTGCACTGGGAGGGCGAGTGTGTAGCATGGGGTTGCCGCGAGGCGCCTCCAGGGCTCAGTGACAACCCGCAGCGAGGTCCTCGGACAGGTCCCACTCGGAGGGCCTCCTGCCCCTGCGGGTGCGCCCACTCGGGCAGCAGCCGGTTCAGCCGGTTCAGCTCCAAGCTCTGCGCTCCCAGCCCGGCTCTCTCTCGGAGCCCCGAAGCTTCCTCGCCAGCTTGCACCTGCCTCCCCTCCACCGCCAGCAGGCGCCGCTGGGCCAGCAGGTGGCACGGTCTGCACTGTGGGACTCCGGCCTCCAGTAAAAGACGTGGGCCCTGAAGTCCAGGACCCCAGGCTCAGCGTGCACCACGGGGGCGCCTGGACGGGGCACGCGGTGCAGGTGACAGGCCTCTGCGGGGTTGGGGTCACCCTGTGCACCCCCTCAGCGCTCCTGGCCCGAAGCTCCGGGGCACGGGCAGGCACTCACGGGGGCCAGGCTGAGCGGAGAACGGCGGGATTCCGCTTTTCTTCTGAGGCCTTTAGAACAGGGGACAGGAAACTGTGGAGCACTTCGGAGGATACGTTTGTGGAGACTGAGCAGAGAGCAGCCCCGCAGCTCTGGGGAACGGAAAGCTGAGGCAGGGACCCGGCAAGTAGGTGGAATCACAATGAAGACAACGTGTGCTTGTTCAGAAACCGAAGTGTCCTTGCGGCCTCATCCTGTCTCCCAGGCCATATTTTCCCTCCTCACCCCCAGCCCCCCATGTGCCCACATAGAGCCTGCGGGGGTTCAGGATGCCCTGGGCCACTTCCCGCCTCCTCACCCGTGGGTCCTATTTCCTGCCTTGGTTTCCCCATGGCTTTTGGGATGAAGTGTCCCTGACCAACCCTGCCCCCACCCTCCGCCATGTGCCCCATTCTACTGGGTGGTCACTCACTACCGCTGTCCCCGGATGGGGTTCTTTCTGATCGGTTGAGAAGCTGACCACTGACTCTCCCTGTCTCTGTGTCCTCGTACCTCTTTGATCACTCTGCCATTCCCTTCTTCCAGAGCCAGTCTCTCTGCTCCCTTGAGTAGGGGCTGACTGACTGTATGGTCGCTCTGGTCACAGGGACGGTGGCCGTGATGGTCCAGGCAGAGAGAGGCGTGCAGCGGTCTCGCACACGGGCTTGCCATCTTGACCTTCACCCCGACCTCGTGAGACAGAACACAGGCCAGCCTTCCGACACTGAGCGCATCCCGATTTCTCTCCCTACTGAGTTGGTTCTTGAGCCCGGGGCCTCCTGCTGACCTGGTCACTCTCTGCAGACACAGGAGCCCTTGCGGCTGAGGGCAGCTGGGCCTGGCCCCGACCAGGAGAACCCAAACTGTCACCCCGCTAAGCCCTGAGCTCAGCAAACGGTGGGGGTTTAACACATTCCATTTTGTCGCCATTTTTTAGCCAGTGGCAGATAATGGTACACGTGTGCACGTGCACACCATGGGAAACTTTTAGTCTTTTCTAAATTCAAGCGGTTTTTGTAGTGCTGCACACGTGGCCATGATGTAGGGCATCTGTGTGTCCGAATGGGTGACTGAATGCCAGACGTATGTACAGACGAGCTGCACGTCTCAATCTCGCCATGAGGGTGCTCGCATGAGTTGACTTCCCACAGGGTCAGCTTTCTTCGATGCTACAGCAAAGTTCACCGCAATTGTAAAGCAGGTCCAGGATTCCAAATGCAATGACAGTTTCCCACGGGATGAAACTTGGCTTCTTACGCAGCCCATGGAGCAGGACAGAAGACAAGCTTCACAGCAAATGAGATAACACGAGGGGGCGGGAGGTCACCAGACCAAACTCAAAGTCGGTCTGCGGGCGTGTGGCTGAAATGCGGCCTCGGGCGGGTCGGGCCAGTGCCCAGCACTGACTGCTTCTGATGTCCAAGCAGGGAAAGATCCCGGTTCTGTTGGGAGATCCATCAGGCAGAACCTAGGGGGCAGCTGCCTGTTTGAAGGGGTCAGACATAGAGGGATCAGGTCTGCAGAGACTGACAGTTTGCTGCCCAAATCCTCCCCTTTTTAAATGAATTTAATGGGTCTCAGAACCCCGCAGACCTGCTCTGTTTCTTCTCGTTATTGGTTCTGGGTGTCTGCTGACATTGATCCAGGTGATGTCTCCTAGCTGCGGCAACTCAGCTGCTTGTGTCATTGCTTGACCTGGGCTCCTGCTTGACACGAGAGAGTCCATCTTGCTGTCTACACTGTGTAGACATGTTAGAAAGACATTATTTTGTATATTTCTTTAAATAAACTCAGTCTTCCTCAGACACTGTGTCTTCCAGTTTGATGACGATGATCCCCACTCTTTGTCAGGGTGCCCCTCTCAGAGTCGTGCAGTGGTTTTGGGGTCTACTGAGGAGCCCCTGGGCATGGGAGAGGAGCCTCAGCACATCTGTGGTCCAGCCGGTGTGGTGTCTCTAGAAGCACTGGCTGGGTGGCCTCCGTCCCTCACCTGGGCATGAGGTCCCTGCACCATGAGCTGGGAGCCCCCTGCTGGGCTTTGTCCCCCCTCCCCCCAACACACCCAGTTTGTAGTGTTGGTTTAAGAGAAAACTTTTCAAAGTAAACTAAGGTCCCTTGAACCTCATGGAATGAGAAATCGTGAGGACTGTGTGTATTTGACTACATCAGCTAGTAACATATTGTATGTGCCCCAAGAAATCTATATTCACGAAGTTCATTTCATGGCAAGGATGTGGGGGAACCGAGCCCCCATACCGTGCTGGTGGGAACTGGAAATGGCAAAACCACTTTGACAAATGGTTTGACCCTTTAGAAAATTGTTAAGCCTGCGCCTGCCATAAAACCCACCGATCACCCTGCTAAATATTTACCCAAAATAAATAAAGGCGTAAGCCTACAAAACACATTCATACAAATGTTTACAGCAGCTCTATTTATAGCCAAAAGCTGGAACAAGCCCCATGCTCATCAACAGGTGAATGGATACACAAATTTGCCGTATTCGTGTTACGGACCAATACTCAGCGATGGAAAGGAGCAAGCCTTTGGTGCCCTCAATAACATGGCCGAGTCTCACAGTCATGAAGCTGGTCAGGGAATCCAGACAATGAATAGAACATATTGGATAAATCCATTTATGAAAAAGCTGGAAAATGTGAACCAATCGAGAGTGTCAGAAAAGCAGGCCGGAGGTTGCCTGGATGGTGGGAGGGAGGGGCTGAGGGTCAGGAGGAAGTCCAAAGACTCAAAGAAGAGGCTTTGGCAGTTGCTGTAAGTACATTATCTTGATTGTGCGAATGGTTTCGTGTGTGTGCGTGTCAAAACTCCTCTAACTCTACACTTTAAAATGTGTCGCTTAAGGTAAGTCAGTTACACGTCAATAAAGGTGCAATTTAAATTAACTAACAAATAGTGAGCATATGCATTTGATGGCATTTGGTCAGATATTCTGTGAATACCTAGAAAACGCACCTTTATGAAAATCACTAACGTGCCTTCTTAACTTCTGATTACTTTCATTCTAAAATAAATCTGCCGCCCCTATGTTTATTTGATGTATATACCACTAGCTTAGGTATGCAAGTGGATATACTCTTGAAATTATTTAAAATAGCATAATTGATTTCAATGAACAAAGGCTACTTTGGACAATTAAAAATTTCTCACCATGTGTTTTATACATCTTTTCATTTGCCTCCAAAGGTAGCATAGGTCATCCCAAATATAGACATTTTCCTTCTTTTTCCTACTGTTTGGTTCACTGGACAGCTTCCCAGTAGCATTTTATCCTGGTTATTATACCTCTAGCAAGTAAACAAATAGAGACAAATATGTACAGCTAAATAAAATTATAAAAACATAAGAATTCCCTTCTGTTTTAGTTTTGTGCTTGGAATGAACTAATTTCCAAGAAAACATGGGTGTGAGTGTAATCTTTGATTCCCCTGGTGCTCGATTAAACCCCAAGTCTCCACGCCTATTGCTAAGCTGGGTTTTCATTTTAATGTGTTCGCACATGGCTAAAGCCTTTCTTTTTGAAATGAAAATATAAAAAGTCAGTGTATTGGCTTCAAAAGGCACATCAAGCCGCATCTGCGTAATGAATGGAGAGATAAAGCGCAGTTATGGGTTCTCTGTTCACTAAATCCTAAGTAGCTTAATTAGACAATAAAGACGCGTTTGTAATGGGTGAAATGTGCTTTGTTGAGCACGGCCGCATTTGAAAGTTAATTTCTGGTTGGAAAAGCACCAAGGAGTTTGAAAACCAGAAGGAAACTTCTAGTCCAATGGCTCCTCAATTCAGCCTTTGCACTGATATTTGCCTTTGAAGATACGGTTATTAGTACCTAAAGAGAGAGCGAAAAGACAATGCAGTATTTTTTCATAAAAATAAATTGATTCAATTTAAAGTCAAGAGGTCAAAACAGATAAATAAACACACAATATGGCATGAAGAGCCACTTTAGAACAAAACTGTTTTCTTTTGAAAAACGGGATCACGTATGCTGATGGTCTCTGTCACTGGGACAGACAGATTTCCGAAGTCCCCAGTGACCCCACTCCTGATGTTCACACCCCGATGGGATCCCCTCCTCAGAGTGTGGGCTGCACTTAGTGACTTGTTTCTAGTGAATAGAATAGAATAGAATAGAATAGAATAGAATAGAATAGAATAGAATAGAATAGAATAGAATAGAAATAGAAATAGAAATAGAATAGGAATAGCAATAGAATAGCCGAGGAATAGAATTGAAGAGGCAGTGATGTATGGCTCCTTCCAGATTCAAGTGTAAATGACCATGACCCTCCCTCTTGGCTGGCACTCCTTCTCACCTCTCTCACCGAGAGGCCCAGGGGGCAAGGACCTGAGGCGGCCTGTGGCCAGCAGCCCTGTGAGCTTGGAGCAGACCCTCCCCCGTCTACCAGGTGGTCACTGGAGCCCAGCCAACAGCTGGATCACAGCCTTGGGAGAGACCCAGAAGCCAGGCACCCAGCAAAACTACACCGAGAACCTCATCCCACACAAGATACAGTTACTGTTACTTTAAGCCTCGGAATATAATTCCCATTGTTCTGAGCGCATCTCATCACTTCTGTGCATGTCCTCACGCAAAGACTTTTGTCAACAAGACAATAAATCAGAAGTTAGAAGAGAAAAGATAAACATATTTGTTGAAAGATAATGCCGTTTTAATTTTACATGGCAAGCGATACAGAATTCAAAACCACTCGCTTGTATTTCACAGAGGAAACTGTATATTATAAATTCAACAGACAAATGGTAGACTGGGAAAAAATTCAACTCCTATGGTAGATAAAGACTCAGTTATCTATAATGTCCAAATTAATTTTAAAAGGATAAGAATAGGCAATTAACAGAGAAGAGCCAACTGTCCAATAAGCTTAGGAACAGACACTCGAAACCCTCTGAAGTCTGAAAATTGCCAAATAAATAATGCATTATCATGTTAGGCCCATCACACTGACAAAATTAAAATGAATTGTAAACTCTCCCTCCGGTGAGCTTTCAGGGAAAAGAAGCTGCTGACATCCACGGATGGAAATGGGAATAGTTTCGGACCATTAGAAAACAGTCTGGCAGGAAGTTCTTCAGTGAAAATTAAAAACATACTCTTTGATGCTACAATCTCACTCCTGGGATTTGACCCATGGGGAAAAAAGTACCAAAAACCTAAGATGTCGTGTGCAAGGATGTTTATTAACGGGATGTTTATTAACGCATAGAGTGACCCGACCCGGAAACAAGGGGCGTGCGCGATGGGACAGGAGACGGTGACAAGGAGGGACACCCCGCCCTCCTGGCATGCGACAGCGGACAGGAGCTGTGTGCCCGGGCCTGCTGACCGAGAGAGCAGGGAGGCACGGAGGCGTGCGCCAGGCCGTCTCATCCATCCAAACCGAGGACCCCAGTCCCAGTGTGCTCACAGAGAGACAGGTGGACGGTACGTAGGTAGATAGATGGATGATATGTAGACAGACAGATGTAGGTGGACAGACATAGAAAGGGAGGGAGAGAGAGAGTAATGGAAAACACCCATTAGGTTCTTATCATATGCTGGGGGCAGGGGTTGGACAAAGAGCCAGAGGAGAGAAGTGAGAAGACAAGGGGCAGGCGAAACAAACTGAGAACTTCAAAAAGTGCTTAAAATGTCACCCTCCACAAGCAGCATAATTGAGTGTGTGTGTGAGCGTGTGAGGAGCCGTACACAAGGCCGATGACAGAAGGTGACGGTGACTCCCAGGAGGCCTGACTTCAGGGATTTTCGTCCTTCTCTGCACCTGAGTCTGTCGCGGAAGGGGGTTCTCCCATCTGGTTCGAAGAAGGAGAGAGAGTCTCTGTGGGGCTCAGTTCTTCCTGGAAGGGTCCCTGTGGATATTCAGGCATCCTCTCTCCTCTGGCTGCTTCCTATGCTTTCCTTAAAAACTGTCCTGAGGCTGCAGGGGAGGAGGGGTGGATTCCTGCCAGTTCCCAGGGTCAAAGCCACCGCCTCCAGGCTGTCCTAAGCAATGGGGCAACTCGGGGCTGCGGCCGGTCACACCTGCCCTGCAGGGCAAGGGACAACAGGAACACCTGTCTGAATTCTCCGCGGCGGTCTCTGAACGTCTAGAACAGGGGCGTGAGAACAGGGCCGGGAGAGCGGTGGGGCGCACAGGGAGACAGACTTTCCCCTTCTAGGGTGTTCACAGAGCGCCCAGGAAAAGGCCTTCCTGGGCCTGGGCTGGTGGACTCATCTGAGGCATTCTGATCTGAAATGGCATCAGACCGAGAGGCAGGAGCCGGGGAGGGGCGGGGGCGGGCGTTGAAGACAAGCGAGAGAGACTTGGCCAAAGACCGGAAATGCGGACCCACCCCAAGGGCCAAGGGCACAAGGAAAGATGGCCCGGCAGACTATGGGGACAGACCAGGGACCTGCTCCGTGCATGAGTAATGGATTCTTGTGCCATGGGCCAGGTGGAAGATTATTTCGCTTAGCCCACAATTTTTCAATCAACCCGGAGAACCAGTGCTTAACCACCAGCAGAATAATTCATGATCCCATTGCACTTGGTAGACTGTAATATCCTTCTTGTCCTTCGAGCCTTCCAGGAGCTATTTGTTTTAGGGTAGAGATATTAAATTCATGCTTGAGAGTATCAAAGGAAGACAGATGGTCTCAGAGGAACAAACGACTCCAAAAGGAAAATTCCTCTTGAATCGCTCTAACATCGCATCTTCAAACCGTTTCCGAGTTTGAATTAGAAGCCCTGTTTTGTTCTCGCTTCTGTTTGAACAAAGTGTCCTGCATCTCTTTGTTTATCTCGGCCTTGGGGAGCTGGCCCCGTGTGCATGTCTCTCCCGGGCCCCATCCTTCATCTGTAAATGAGGTCTCTAAGCCGCGTGTTTGCAGATTATTGATCACAGAATTAGAAATAAGGTGTGAGCCTGCGGAGGTATGCATTTTTATAGCCCGCAGCTGGAGTGAGACAGGCTGGCTTATTTGAAGAAGGAGACGCCTTTGCTCAAGAGAATGCATCCAAGCTCTTCTTTTACGTGATTAAAAGATAAATGTCAAGGTCTGAGTTCTTTTAAATTAGGTTTATTAAGCTGCAGACCACACGCCGAGTGCATATTAATGTGCTATTGAGTTTTCGGTTTTATTTAATATCGCCAGGAACGAATGTGATGAAGTCACACTCAATATTTCAGTTGATGGCACAGGAATGAGATTAGGCGAGCTCGCTGGAAATTAAAAACTAAACAGCAGGGCGCCTGGGTGGCTCAGTGGGTTAAAGCCTCTGCTTTCGGCTCAGGTCATGATCTCAGCGTCCTGGGATCGAGGCCCGCATCGGGCTCTCTGCTC
>LNAC01000431.1:1178795-1189425 GCA_002007465.1 Ailurus styani | reverse complement strand
TTAAAAAAAAAAAAAAAAAAAAAAAAAAAAAAAAACTAAACAGCAGCCCATGAATCACTCTTATTTGGACACAAATCATTGCTTCTATATTTCCCATTTTCCTGCTCAACCACTTCGCAAGTATTACTCTTTGATTCGGAAGTCGCTGGTCTAGAAGACCGTGGCTTAGGTGCCTGGGTGGCTCAGTGGGTTAAAGACTCTGCCTTCAGCTCGGGTCATGATCTCAGGGTCCTGGGATCGAGGACCACATCAGGCTCTCTGCTCAGTGGGGAGCCTGCTTCCTCCTCTCTCTCTGCCTGCCTCTCTGCCTACTTGTGATCTCTCTCTCTCTGTGTCAAATAAATAAATAAAATCTTAAAAAAAAAAAAAAAAAAAAGAAGACCATGGCTTATTATCCTGCAACTTTGGCCAGCCGTCATCTGTCACTCTCTGCCTGTTGGGGCTGCCTTCCTCACCCATGAAAGTAGGGAGCTCTGTGGCGAGCTGCACCGTCTGGGGACATAGCCGGGCCTGTCCCCGTCGGGAGGCCCCTCAGCCCATCTCTGGAAGGGCACGTGGTTGGGACTCACAGTGAGACACTGTTACAACTTGTGTAACTGGCCTGAGTTTGTGTGCCACTTACACGTCAATTCATCAACAATACCGAAGACCTGCTCTCCCTGGGCTCCATGAACTGCGAAGATGAGGGACGGTCCCTGCCTTTGAGGGCCAGAGGCTGGGGGAACTCCCTCCTGTAGGAAAACCATCCTTTCCAGTCCTTCTGGCCCCCATGGTTCTCTGTTCTTGTGGCGACAGGAGACCTTCGAGAACCTTTAGTTTCCCCCCTCCCCCTTCCCCTCTGGCCACGCCGCCTGCCCTCCTGCACCTGGGTACCTTCAATGCCCAGGCTGGAAACTGACAAACAGTGATTACTGCAGAATGAATGAGCTGACGGTACTTGCTCAAGGTTTCCCCCAAATAGTGCTGCACACATAGAAGGGCCTCACTAAATACTTGTCGGTTATTTAATAAATAGAAGACACGATCGTGTGACTGCCAAGTTTGTATTCGCTGCTAGGGCATCACACGGAGTCAGGTGACACTGTGGTTGGAGACATAGTGTTCAAATAGCAGATCATTGATTGCTAGCGCACTGTGCGTGCCCAGGGAGAGGCCGTTTAAACCGAGAGGTTAAACACGCAACCAAAGGCGTAACAGTCGTGAAATGAGACACCAAATGGCAACATATAACATATGAACACAACTTTTTTGGTATACAAAGAGGAACTAAAATCTTGCACATTTCCTAAAATAGAGTGGATGCTTAATAAATATTTTGTGAGGGACTTCCAGACTAATTTCCAGAATCTCAGTTGGGCTTCAAATGATCCAGTTGGCATGATTGGAGCTGTGGCTCTCTGGTGGGAGGAAGGGCCTGGGACACTGGTTTTGAGAGTGTATGCACGCAACAAGGCTGATTTTTATTTCAATGGTGTGTTTCTCCAGAATGACATTGGAAGTTGGTGGCTGATCTCTATCTGTGCGCTGAAGTAGAAGCCCTCCTCCAAATTCACCTCTGTTGCTCTTAGTACTGAGAGATTTAACACAATACTATCTTGCATTACAGGTAAAAACAAAGTAAACTGGAAACTTGATTTGAATAAATACTGAATCAATAGAATTATATGTATACTCTGTGTGTGTGTGTGTGTGTGTGTGTGTGTATACACACTAACATACATACCAGACTCTGCACCCTGCAGGATAACATACCTATTTTCAAGTTACAATTCATCATTTAGAAAATTGGATCTTAAACTTGAAATCTGAAAATAGGAGTCTCAGGAGCCACTGTTAACACTCAGGAATCATTGAAACAATAAACTGCAAAGCCAAAACGCTGTTTGGATATTAAGAAACACTCTCTCCAGACAAAGATTTGTGTTATTTTCCCTTGTCAATAGAAGATTTTGATCCAGGAAAGAGAGATAAAACAAATCTTTGTTACCACAACTCTGAGAAGCAAGACTAGATATATTTTCAAATAATTTTATACCAAATAATGCAAATATTGTATAAATGTGATTTTGTTCATTTTTACTGCAGTTATGCTTATGAAATCACTTATGCTTGTGAAGATGGAAAACAGTTTAATGTGCAAAAAACACTTGATATCAAATTAATCAATTGAATATTTTACAGTGGAAATTTATTTTGTATTACAGTGCTCCTACATTGTAAGGCTCATGTATTAGAAATTATCACAGCGAATATTCCTATGGTGGATGGTTTTCAATATGGAATATTATTTTCAGTTTTCTATCTATGGCAAAACCTCTGTTTCTTTACATGGTTTATGCAGGTGTGACAAATAAAAATATCAAACTGGAAAAAAAAAAAAGAAACACTCTCCCCGATTCTACAGGCTAAAGGCTGTGGAAGTGATACTTTGTTGCTATAACTAAGTATCATCAATCATTACAAACTACATTGGCAGATGTTTCTGGCACGGGGAGGTGTTTGCGATACATCTGCAAGCGAAATCATAAGCCGTATTTACAGCCAGCGCGACCTCGCACAGACCCGGACCCCCGGGTATGGCTGGATAGCGACCAGGAAAGGTAAAAATGGGAACTTGGCTCCATCAAGGGACATGCCCTGATCTCTTCAAGGGTTTCTAGTGCTCCTGATAACAGTTACCACCTTCATAAAATACAAGACATGAGAACACTTCTTCCTCACATCGGTGACACCGCGGCAGGCTTGGGGCACAGTAGGTAGGCACATCACCAGGGGGATAATATTCCCAAGAAATCAAGTTCCTGTTACACCCGTGTTTGTCGCACAGATGGAAAGATCAAGAAGGGCCATGCCAACGAGCTCCAGACGCTGCGCCCATGCCAGGCTCTGGGCAACGGAGACACTAGGTCCCACACACAGAACTCCTGGGACACACACCGGTCAGACCCTCCAGGCTGCCCGTGGCAGCATCCGACTGAAACAGAGCTAAGCGGGGGAGGGTGGAAATAGAACATACTGGCTCTCGTGACTGAAGAGCCCAGAGGTTTCCAGCCTCGAGTCCCGTTGGATCAGACAAACAAACCACACGAGGGGGGGTCTGTCCCCATCTTTCTCTTGCACCTCTTCCCTCTCCGTGTGCTTCCTTCCTAGGCAGCCAATGTCTGTGTGTGGTCAGGAACGGTCACTCGCAGGTGTGGGCTTCTCTCCCACGGGCCACTGCGGTGGAAAGAGCACGTTTCTTCTCCAGCGGTTGTAGAAATCCAGGAGCCCACCGGAGATGCCCCGTCTTGGGTCACACGCCCAGAGGCAGGGGGATGGCTCTGTGTGTGCCTCCCTGAGCCGGGTGTGGACTTAGCACCACCAGCACCGCAGGGGCTAGGATGGAGGCAAGGCGCTTCCTCAGATGTTGTCACGGCATGAAGGTCTAATGGACAGAAAATATATAGCCGTGCCTGACAGAACGACACTATGAACCACATACACAATTTTAAATGTTCTAGCAGGGGCGCCTGGGTGGCTCAGTGGGTTAAAGCCTCTGCTTTCGGCTCAGGTCATGATCTCAGCGTCCTGGGATCGAGGTCCGCATCGGGCTCTCTGCTCGACAGGGAGCCTGCTTCCTTCCTCTCTCTGCCTACTTGTGATCTCTCTCTCTGTGTCAAATGAATAAATAAAAAATCTTTAAAAAAATAAAAATAAATGTTCTAGCAGACAAATAAAACAAGTAAAAGGAAACATCTCCAGTTAATTTCATAATCTAATGTAACCCAGTATGTCAAAAATTATTAATTCAGCATGTAATCAATATAGATGACTATTAAGGAGATTTTTACATTTTATGTTTTCCATGCTGAGTCTCCAAACTCCAGTGCGTATTTTATACCTGGGGCCTGTCTCCGTCTGGACAAGCACACTTTCAAGGGCTCAGCCTAATGGGTCGAGAAACCATTCTGTTTTAGCACCGATATGTATTCTAAAGAAGACCCTAAAATGTTAAGTGTCTTCTCAGAAGGAAGAGTTTCATTTTCTCCTTCATGTTTTCCTTTGTCTTCTAAATTTTCTAGAATGAGCACATACTTCTTCCCAAATAATGGTAAAATAACAACAACAGTGTCAAGGCCACCCCTCTAGGAGTGATCAATAATGTGGTGATGCAGGGTAGTGGGAGAGAGAGATCTCCTTGTCTGCCACAAAGATCTGGCTTTGACATTCGATGCTCAGTTCTGTGGGATTTGGGAGTGTGTGTGTGTGTGTGTGTGTGTGATCAGAATAAGGACAGATGATTCTGACTATTCAGATTTGCCATCACGGCGATACTGAAAGCTTTGGGAGCCACGGCAGGTGCCAATGGCAGAAACCAAAATAATGT
The DNA here is from genome assembly GCA_002007465.1 of Ailurus styani. Classification (NCBI taxonomy): domain Eukaryota; kingdom Metazoa; phylum Chordata; class Mammalia; order Carnivora; family Ailuridae; genus Ailurus; species Ailurus styani. The sequence continues at coordinate 1,185,059 of LNAC01000431.1, read as the reverse complement.
CGACAGCCTGGAAAAATGGCACGAATCTAACAAAATGAAACGTGCACTTGAACAATGTACTGTGTCCTCACATACAGAAATATGGATGTCGTGGCTAAGCGAGTCATTCCTCAGAGGAATTAAGAGGTTAGACTGACTCCAAACATAACAGCAGTCAGTAGTTGGGGAAGATTTTAAAAATGGATGTAGACGGGATGTCTGGGTGGCTCAGTCGTTAAGTGTCTGCCTTCTGCTCAGGTCATGATCCCGGGGTCCTGGGATCAAGCCCCGCATCGGGCTCAGTGATCAGTGGGGAGTCTGCTTCTCCCCGTGCCCCTCGTCCCACTTGTTCTCTCTCTCAAAGAAATAAATAAAATCTTTTTTTTTAAAAAATGGATGCTGAGGTTGTATTCATAGAAGCAGAGTGTCCAGAACCAGGGAGAAGATGGTCTTGGTCTTCACTCTGTGCTTAGCCTTGGAAAGTATCTCATTGCTCTGTGTATCACGCAGTATGGGAGATTTATTGAGTGAAACTTCCCCAGAAGGAAACGACCAGAAGGAATAACTAAAAGAACTGATGAGTTAGTGCCCCAGGGTTAGAGAACTTCCTCTAAGTTCCTCTAAGAGCATAGGGGCTCTTCAGCATAGAAAGAAATGCTCACCCTCACTGGTGACGATTCCCACACGATGTGAGCCAACACTGAGGCACCACCACCTGGTGGTGGGCTTGGTCGTCATGCTAGGGTGTAATGACAGAGTCCGTCCATGAGCTTCTTGGGGTCCCCGTACTCAGTGTTGGGGTGGATAAATAGCGGACATACATGGACACCCAGAGCAGACCGCATTCCATACCTCCTCCCCTCTCTATGAATTATTTTCAGTAAAATTGAAGGAACAAGGAGTTATTGCATGTCTAGAAAGAAATGCAGTTATCTTTTTCTTTTCTTGAACTTCACACACATAATGAATCACACCAGTAAAAAAGATCAAAAGGCACTTAAAATAATATTACCACTACTGTTTAAAAAATGGCCTAATGCTTTTTTACGTTATTAACAGTTTTTTTTTAAACCTACATATTGATCTGTCACAGTAACGAATAATAATATGCAGTCACTTTTGCGGTTTTTAAGACTAACTTCTGCAAATTTTTAAGGTTTAAATGCAAATAGAAGCTTTAAGTGATCACACAGGAAGATCAAATTGAAGTAACTGCAGTCCAAATGCAGGCGTGTGTAGGGCTGGGGGCTGTGGGCAGGGCTGTGCTGGTAGTGAACCTCCCGACATGCTCCCGCTGTCTCCGGAGCCTTCTGCTCTCAATCCACCACACGGGCAGCTGAGTCCAAGGAGGCTGACTATGTGATTGTATGACTGCCAGCTCTCCATGTCAACTTCCACATAGATAGGAGGCCAAGATCACACGTAGGGGCGCCTGGGTGGCTCAGTCGGTTAAGCATCTGCCTTCGGTTCAGATCGTGATCCCGGGGTCCTGGGATCGAGCCCTGTGTCCGGCTCCCTGCATGGTGGGGAGTCTGCTTCTCCCTCTCCCTCTACTGCTCCCCTTGCTTGTGCTTTCTCGCTCTCTCTGTCAAGTGAATGAATAATAACTTAAAAAAAAAAGATCACTGCAATGATTGTTGAGAATTTAGACTGATCAAAGATTTTCGTAGGGAGTATTTTATCATTGACTGTAGAATTTCCAAGTCACGGTGTCAAAACGTAGCACACCAATTTTTATTTGGTTTTATTATTGGTTTCTAAGTTTTGTACAGACAATACATCCCTTGTTGCCTTCATGGGGGGCAGAGGCTGCCCCGTCCCTGCCTCTGTGTGCCACTGGGAGGGAGCAGAGATCGGCAAATGGCCCCCACCCCACCGATGGAGGAGGCTGTGGGGCTCTCTACCCCCTTTATGACTCCCTTCGCTCCTTCACCCACCAATTCCTCTTCTGGGAATGACCCCTCGGATAGCTTAGCACACATGCAAAATAACATATACACCAAATTAGTCATTGTGGCCTTAAGTTTAAAAGTCACTGTGGCCCAAGGGGCGCCTGGGTGGCTCAGCGGGTTAAAGCCTCTGCCTTTGGCTCAAGTCATGATCTCAGGGTCCTGGGATGGAGCCCCACATTAGGCTCTCTGCTCAGTGGGGAGCCTGCTTCCTCCTCTCTCTGCCTGCCTCTCTGCCTCCTTGTGATCAGTCTCATCTCTCTCACTCTGTCAAACAACAAATAAATAAAATCTTTTTAAAAAATAGATAAATAAAAGTCATTGTGGCTCAAATATCCATCAGAAGAACACTGGTTAATGGACTAGTCTCTCCTGATGAGGTGGGGAGGGGAAGGGAGATCTCTCTTCTCGCTAAATTAGAGCGTCATGAAACTAACAACAGCGTACAGAACAGTGTGACTACTATGCCGCCTTCTATTTCAAGGAGCGAGGACGTGAACTTAAATTTATATTTGGAGAGATAGGTCAGTAATTAATGACAGTGGACGTGGGGTGAGGAGATGGAAGGATGGAAGGATGGATGGAGGAGGGAGGAGGGGGATTCAAAAAAAAAAAAAGATGTCTCAGAGGGGCAGGAAGTATCTTCACATCCTTGCAAGGCTACTTATGTCCTAGGTGCCCCAGGTGTCTCCAGAGCACGGAGGGGGTGAACCTAGAGTTAGAACAGGGATGGTCCTTGGCTCCCTGTCTGGAAGGAGCACGGGGAAGACGGCAGGGGAAGGAGAGAATAAATTTGAGTAGGAGTTTGGACGCTCAAGGGATTCAGCTCCAAGCTGGAGCTTTCTCGAAGGGGTGCACTAGCCTTCCCCGGACACACTGGCGTTCTCAGCTTCCCGTGCCGAAAGTCAGGTGAACGACCCCCATCCCGGGCTTCCTCTGTGCGAAACATGACAAGTTCTACCAAGCCGGAGGAGTGGCGTGGATGTCGCTAACTGAACAACCGTGAGCACGGGGCTGCTTTGCCAGAAGGCTCCCCAGCTCCCCAGCTCAGGTACGTGTCGCTGAGCAGTTTTATCCGGCGAGTTTTTAGTTTTAATTAAGAACCCATTCGGCTGGTCTCTCTAACCATCCTGCCATAAACTTGGCGATGTGTCCAGGGACCTCCCGGAAATCAGTTCTGATGAGCTGCGTACCGACGCTGAACATATCGGGAGAAAGTTAGGCAAAGTCACGTTCCTTCTCCACCTCACTTGACCCCAGAAATTGCTTCTCATGACGCTGTAGAATCAGTATTCTCCTCAGACCAGGGGGATGGGTGAGCATCCATTAGCGATAATTCGTGGTGGTGCTGTCTCCCGGCCCTTCCAGCTGGCTAATGCTAATTGCATCTCATCTGTCCATCTGCACGAGCCGGCACATGCGTCCGATGTTTCCAGAAAGAGAAGCAGGCGAGTGGGGGTGGGAGACCAGATCGTGTCAATTCACTTACTTTGCTATGCCCACATGTGACTGAAGGAAAATCCAGCCTCGCATCTCTGCCTAGAGGACAGAGATGGTCCTTTGGACAGGAAGAGTCTGGAGGCTGCAAATTTATTATTAGAATCTTGGAAAGTATCCACCATTAGGACATGTACTGAAAGTAGAGGAAATTGGTCTCCCAGATGAATGCAAGCAATGATTTCAGGAAGGGTCCATTATTTAGTTTGTTGTAACTGCTAATTTATCCTGGAAATAAACATTTCATTGGAATGAAAAGCACTGTGGCTTTTGCTTCTGCATTTTCTTCAAAGGGTCTTTCTTCAAATGCATGAATTTGGGGGGCAGAGGGTCACGGATAATCAGACCACAGCTTAAGATAGCCGTGATCAGACTCGGCTGGTAAGTAAGTTTCTGACTTGCATTTCTGCTATAGTAGGGAGATATTTGACCAGAAAGTAATGCTTATTTTTTTTCTAGAGAGATCATAGAGGAAGATTGTGAGAAGGGATCTCATCATAGCAGGCAAAGTAAACTGGGGGACACAAGGGAGAAAGGATTATGAGAACTTACACATAAGCACTATCACTGCATAAAATTCTATCGTATTTCTGTACACTGGCACTCAGAAAATGAAACAGCTCCAGTCACAGTAACACTAAAAAGAATAGGATACTTAGGAATACATGTGACCAAAGTATAGAGCTTGTACCCTAAAAACCATAAAGCAATGCTGAAGTTCATTAAAGGAGATACGCATAGACTGTAAGGCAATCCCCGTTCACGACCAGAAGACCTAATATTGTTAAAATGGCCCTACGCCCCTGTGCAATCCCCACCAAAATTCCAGCAGACTTCTTTGCAGACGTTGACAAGTTCATCCTAAAATGTCTACGGAATTGCAAGGGATCCTGAGCAGATGAAACAACCCTGAGAAATAAAAATCAAGTCAGAGGAATCACACTTCTTATTTGTAAAACTTCCTACAAAGCTATGGCAATGGCGACAGTGAGGCACAGGGACAGACGTCCAGATCCATGGAACAGAGCTGACAGTCCAGAAATAAGCCCTCCCATTCACAGTCAGCCCATTTTGGGCAGGCCAATTTAGTGAGAAAAGGAGGGTCTTTCCAACCACAGTGCTGGGACAGCTGCATATTCACAAGCAGAAGAAGGAACCTGGACCCATTCCTCACACCGTCTAGAAAACTTAATTCAAAATGAGTCAAAGACCTCAACGTCAGAGCTAAAGCACAGCTCTCGAACAAGATGACACAAGCACTCACCTTTGTGACTCAGATTAGAAGGTGATTTCTGGTTCTCATCCCCCCTGTCATCTGTGCACCGCTGCTCCCCAAATGTCCCTTCTTCTGGATTCCTAACTTACTTATGGAACCAACCCAACATATCCCCGTGGAGATGCCCTGGGTGACTTGCGCTGCACACGTCCAAACCTGAACCCAAGATCCACACCCACACTTCCACCTGCCCCCTCATCTCTCTGCCCAGGGTCAATACAAGCCTAGGAGACCCAGCCATCTCCACATCATGTCCTCTCCCATGCAAGAATCACTCACCAGTGCTGATCCCTCTGCTTTCTGAAACCTGATCGATATTCTTTGAATGAATATCAAATAGGAAGTCACGAGAGAGACAGAGGGCATATGTAATTTACACCTGCCTATCCAAAACCCTGGACTCGCTGAGCTTGTTTTATGCAGAACATAAAGTATGAGGAAGATATAGTAATAAAGGCAGCAGCCACGAGACCCCTATTATGAGTGACAGAGCCTTGGAACACATCAAGTTCATCAAAGTGGCGCATGGGAAATCAGACCAAGTTTAGGATAGCACAGACAGAGGGTTCAGCAAGAGCACAAAGGAATGCCTTTCTTCAGTCCCCCCCCCCCACACGCACACACGCGCGCGCGTGCGCGCGCACACACACACACACACACACACACACACACACACACACACTTTCCAAAAATGTAATCCTGTTGCGAAGGACATCATCACATGTAACTATTTAAAGACACGTAGAAGCAATATTTTCCTTTTGTTTTAGAAACCATAAGATAACACCATTAACAGGGAAAAATAAGAAGGAAGACCAGTGACATGGGAAGCCCGAGCCGAGGTAGTGATGTCCCAGGACTCCCAGGTCACTTCTTCATGCTCTCTGTGAGTGTCTTGGGGGCTGGACGGGGTTGAGGGGGGCGCGGCGCTGACAGCGTACAAGCAGTGATGCAGAGTCATGTGGAACGCAGCTTTGGGGGTCACGTCATCTGGTTCCCTGCCAGCATCGCAGGAAAGGTTTTTCATAGGAGAGAAGATACAGCTGCTAACTGTGTTCACCTGTGGGGGAACAGGCTGCTGGGACCCCACAGCCTAGGAGCGCCTGCAGGAGGACCAGGAGAGGTGGGCGGGAAGGGGGCGGAGCACGGGAAGACAGTGCAGAAAACCTGGCCTGGAGGTCGCACCAGGAGGACAAGAAGTTAACCTAAGCCTCGGGGCTTTCAACATCCGTCTCTGTAGAGCAGGTGCAGAGGGTGGGAGCAGAAGAAAGTGGGGCTCGGATGCCCTCCAACACACAGGTGCACGGGACGGTCCAGCAGAAATCTCAATCCCCATGCTCTTTAAGAAAGAATGCCCCCCCGGGCGCCTGGGTGGCTCAGTGGGTTAAAGCCTCTGCCTTTGGCTCGGGTCATGATCTCAGGGTCCTGGGATCGAGGCCCGCATTGGGCTCCCTGCTCAGCGGGGAGCCTGCTTCCCCCTCTCTCTGTCTGCCTGACTCTCTGCCTCCTTGTGATCTCTCTCCCTCTGTGAAATAAATAAATAAAATCTTTAAAAAAAAAAAA
>LNAC01000431.1:1150053-1175820 GCA_002007465.1 Ailurus styani | reverse complement strand
TACAATAAGAAAATCTGGGGGCGCCTGGGTGGCTCAGTGGGTTAAAGCCTCTGCTTTCGGCTCAGGTCATGATCTCAGCGTCCTGGGATCGAGGCCCACATCGGGCTCTCTGCTCAGCAGGGAGCCTGCTTCCTCCTCTCCCTGTCTCTCTGCCTGCCTCTCTGCCTACTTGTGATCTCTCTCTCTGTGTCAAATAAATAAATAAAATCTTTAAAAAAAAAATCTGCGACATGTGGTACATTCCTTAATTCTCTTGCTACAGACAAGTTTATTCTTGTTTTAAAAAGTAGGAGTTGAGGACTCACTCAGCCTGGCATAAAGTTAAACTAGTCTCAGGGGCCAGGAGTCCTCAGGCAGTAGAAATGATATGTGGGTCAGGCAGGAATGTTCTGGAGAACTATCCTGGTTCCGGCCCTGGGATCTCTTGTAAATAGGCTTGGGGGGAGGCAGGCGAAGGACGGCAGTGGGTTGGGACCCCACTGCTCAGGGAGACCTGGGAGGGGAAGCCTCAGCCCTTCTCCTGATGGGCCCGGGCACTTCCTCCCCAAGACGGCCCCTTCCAGCTGGCCCCCAGGCTCCTGGATGCTTCTTCAGTGTCCGTCTCTTCCTTAGATGTGGAACAGCTCTGGCCAGCTCCATCAACTTCTTTCTTTTCATCCCAGAATTACTTTTCTTAATCACACACGTTTTATTGCACAAATCGTAGACAATTCAGAAATTTACAGGAGGGCAAAAAGAAGAAAATGAACATCATTTGTTATTTCATTATGGAGAGAAAGTGCCTATCTGTCCAATCTATTTTAATACATATATCAGTGTAATTTTTACAAAAATGGAATAGTATTCAGCATGTGCACCGAGTTCCCTTTATACTGAAAGAGTTGTCTTGGCCATTTTTCTAGAACATGAAGTGTTCTTTCCTGACATGATCTTACCATAGTATATATAGTGAATAATGTATCGTATATACTGTATATATATCATCGATAAACATATGGACACTTGGGTGACCCATTTCCGTACCATTCCTACAGTTAGCTCTTTGGGCACATCCATGAGTAGATAAACTGCTAAGAGAAGAAGTGCTGGGTGAAATGATTTGCACAAAGACACATCTCCGGGGGATTTATAAACCCCTGGGTCACTGTCCAGAGCCGGGGGCTCCCACCTGCTCCCGGCACCTGAGACCCCATGGCCCAGTGACTCTGGCAACGCTTGCTGCCTTTGGTGTCCCTGGTGTCGCATTGTTTCAATTTGTATTTCCAAGAAGTGTGAGCACACTCTCCTGGTAACAAGCATTTCAGTACTTCTTTGAGAACTGCTCATTTTTACCCCCGGAGGACTGTTGATTTCCAAATGTTCCTCCTAAACTGAAAATACGGGTCTTTATTGCATGTGCTGCAAATACCTTTTCCAGTGGGCACTGGAGTTTTTAGATTTTGTTGTTGTTGTTTTAAAAGCAGCAGAAGGTGTAGGTCTGCATGCTCGGATGTGTACGCTCCGCGGGAGCTGCTGGGCCAGGGCCGGGGCCGAGGAATCTGCATTCTAGAGACCGCCGCAGCCGAACACACGGCAGCGTCTTCCTGCTGTCTCCTGGACTTCGTTCCTAACGTTCTTATTTACTTTAACATGTACTTTATCCACCTGGAGTTAACTTTGGAATATATATCGGAGGTTCCAGCTTTCTTTTTTACTTTTTTTAAATCTGCACCTTGGTTTTCGACCTTTACCAAAATATCCCTTATTACTCTTATCGGGTTAAATGTATGTTTGAAGGGTCTTTTTTGCATTTAAGGAAGGGACAATTGGACTCTCAGCTTGAGTCCTCAGAGCGATTACGGAAACAAGTCAACTTAAACCAGAATTTCACAAAGGGGCATTTCAGGCCCACATCTATTTTCATTCATTCATGCATGCATCATCCATCCATTCGTTCATTCATTTAGCATGTACTTCTGAGCACCTGCTCTGTGCTGGTCACTTCCAGTGTACCTGTCTGGCACAGAAGAATTGCCAGGAGCCTGAAGGTACTTTGAAGGGACAGAGCTGGAGGCCCGTCCACGGTGGCCCCACCAGGAGGATGCCGTCGGAGGCCCCCGCATTCCCCCCGCAGCTCGAATCGGAGACTTTGGCTGTTTCCCCAGTTCCAGAGCCTTTCCCCAGCTTCTTCCCGTCTTTTGACTTTGACTCCCTCCACCCTTCTCCCTTCCCCCAACCACCAATCTGTTCTCTGAATCTGTGAGCTTGGTTTCGTTGTGTTTTGTTCTGAGATTCCACATATAAGTGAGATCCTAGGGTATCTGTCTTTCTTGGATTTATTTCACTGAGCATAATGCCCTGAGGTCCATTCATGCAGTCACAAATGGCAGGATTTCATCTTTTTATGGCTGAGTAATACTCCAGTGTGTTTATACCCCGCATCTTCCTTATTCATTCATCATTCGATGGACACGGGCTGCTTCCACATCTTGGCTGCACTAAATAAGGCTGTAACGGACACTGGGGAGCTCATACCTTTGTGAGTTAGTGTTGCCATTTTCTTTGGGTGAATACCTAGGATGGGAATTACTGGACAATACGGTAATTCTATTTTTAATTTTTTCAGGGAACTCCACACTGTTTTCCATAGTGGCTGCACCCATTTGCTTTCCTGCCAACAGTGGGATATTTTATTTTTAAAAATTAGTGTTAAAAAAGGAGGGGCACCTGGCTGTCTCCATTGGTGGAGTGTGCAGCTCTTGATTTCAGTCAATGTCACGGGTTCGAGCCCCATGTCGGGTGTAGAGATGACTTAAATAAATGAATAAACTTCTAAAAAATGAATATTATTTCACCCACTGCTATGAAATGCCATCTTTATCGTATCTCAATTTCTTTAAAATATTGGGTTTCTTTTCTCTTCATCTGGCTATTCCTGAACCAGACTGTTTGCACTATCATTGCTTTCAGCCAATACTTGGAGCAAAAAGCTGACATCAGTAATTTTATTTCCTCAAAAAATGTCTTGGCTCTATGTGGGCATTTATTCTTTCCATGAACTGAGATCTACTTGACAAGCTCGAAAATGATCTCCTCTTGTTTTCATTAGAGTCACATTCAATTTATAAATTAGTTTTCGGAGAACCGCTATCTTGGCGATGACTGTTCCTTGTGTAGGCTTTTCTCTGCAATTATTCACGTTGACTTTTATGTCCCCCAGTTTAAAAAAAAATGCTTAAAAATAAAGACCCAGCCACTTTCTTATTAAGTTTACTCCTGAGCAGTTTTTTTTTTTAAGATTTTTTTTTATTTATTTATTTGACACAGAGAGAGAGATTACAAGTAGGCAGAGAGGCAGGCAGAGAGACAGGGAGAGGAGGAAGCAGGCTCCCCGCTGAGCAGAGAGCCCGACGCGGGCCTCGATCCCAGGACCCTGAGATCATGACCTGAGCCGAAAGCAGAGGCTTTAACCCACTGAGCCACCCAGGCGCCCACTCCTGAGCAGTTTATAAATTATATTGCTATCTGTTCGTGGAGTCCTGGACCTTTTCTGTGTAATTATTACTGTGACAATTGAGGACTTTGAATATTTATGTTGTATCCACTTGATTCTAATTCTGACAGTCATTCAATTTCTTCTATCTTTTCTAGGTGGGCACATGTTACCTGTAAGTAAGTCAAGATACTTTCTCCTCTCTTTCCTCATGATGATGTTTCTTTCCAGAACCTTCCACAAGAGGCTGTCTGGGTAGCACGTGTATGACCGCCACCTTCATTTGGCTCCTGGCTCTGAGGGACAAGCCTCTCCAGCTACTCAGGTAACAGCTCCTCACGGGGCCCCAGAAACAGAAAGAAGGAGCTGGATGCAGTCGGCCTTTTTCGGGTTTCTGTGTTTCTTGAAGGAACCCCTGGGTGGCATCTCTTCAGTATAACCCCATCAGTCCCATGCACCCTGAGTGTCCCCACTGCTCCGTCTGCATGTGTGTGTTCATGGCTTGGGCCCTCCTCGGGGGGTCTGCAGGCCCCAGGGGATTAGACCTCCGAAGTCACCCCTCCTTCTAACCTGCATTCCAGGGAGCACCAGCCATGACCCCCCTCTCCCACCGGCAGTGCTTCCTTCCATCCTCGGTGCTCCTATCGACATGAAGGATCAGCCTTGTCCTCAGGTCCTGAAAGTGTAGCCCACCTACCTACCACCTACCCCGGGCACATAGCAGATTTTGCGTGAAGATGTGGGGTGCAAGGGAAGACCCAGCAAGCCCACTGCGGGGTGTTCATGCCACAGGATTGAAACCAGGATCTCGAAGAGATAGGAGCACCCCTCATGCATCCCAGCTTCACTCCCAACCGCCACAAGGTGGAAACAGCCCATCCATCAGTCAACAGGTGCGTGGATCTAACAAACATGATAAATGCATACAATGGAATATGATATTATTCAGTCTTTAAAAAGAAGGAAATCCTGCTGTTTGTGACAACATGGATAAACCTTGAGGACATTCACTGGGTAAAATAAGGCAGGCACAAAAGGGCAAATTCTGCACAATTCCCCTTCTATGAGGTAGCTTCACTATTAGAAGCAGAGAGTAGTGGGGTGCCTGTGGTCAGTTACATGTCTGACTCTTTTTTTTTTAAGATTTTATTTATTTATTTGTCAGAGAGAGAGAGAAAGAGAGAGAGAGCATAAGCAGGCAAAGAGGCAGGCAGAGGCAGAGAGAGAAGCAGGCTCCCTACTGAGCAGGGAGCCTGATGCGGGACTCGATCCCAGGACCCCGGGATCATGACCTGAGCCAAAGGCAGCTGCTTTACCAACTGAGCCACCCAGGTATCCTCATGTCTGACTTTTGATTTTGGTTCAGGTCGTGATCTCAGGGTCATGAGATCGAGCCCCACATTGGGCTCTGGCCTGGGCATGGAGCCTGCTTGGGACTCTCTCTCTCCCTCTGTCTCTCCCCTTTCTCCATCTTTCCCTCCCTCTCATTCTCTCTCTCCCTCTGCTCCTCCCCTTAAAAAAAAAATCAGGAAGTACAGTGGGGTTGCCAGGGCTGGGGGAGGCAGAAATAAAGAGATGCTAATCAATGGGCATAAAATTAGTCTGTACGAGGAAGAAACTTATACGGGCAGGTGACAACACTGTGTTCTACTCTTGAAAATCTGTTGAGAGGGTGTTGTTCTGCCCACAATGTAATTTTTTTTTTAAGAAAAAGATGACTTCCTATAAAAGCAAACAACTTAAACTGAATATTATCATCTTCTTGAGATCTTTTCTCAATTAGAAGCCCTCCCAACCTCAGAAAAGAACCTTCCCACCTCCCCTTGAGCCGGGAGTCCTCAAGCACTTACAGTGTTTTCTTGTTTGAGTTGGATTTTCCCCCGCTACTGTACCGATCAATGCTGAGGATACCCCGGGGCTTGAGCGCGGCGGTCCCTCGGCCTGTTGGAGCGCGCGGTCCTCCCCTCGCTCCCTCTCTCTCTTTCACCGGCAAGTCAAGAGAGGCCCCCTCCTGAGCTGGACATCCAGGGACCAAGTTCCGGTCCTCAAGTCCTGTTTGCCAACCGGGGGACCGAGGGCGGCTACTCTGTGCCCTCGCCTGGCTTGGGGTTGCGCCAGACTATTATGTGGGCTGTGTGACCCTCCCAGGAATACAAGCCACGGTATGGGCTCTGGGCTGCTACAAAGTAGAAAAGAGCTCGTGACATGGCCTAGCCAAGGCCAATTCCCCCCAGTATTTGCTCCCTCTTCCCTGGTAGAGCCTGGAGTCTTATATTCCTCAGCATGGTGGGTGGGCTGGGCTCAGACGGGCTCCTCCCCTAGGTGTGCGCTCTGGTGGCTCCATCCGGCTAGTAGCTCACCGTATGCCTTCACCGGGGAGGCTGGAACAGGTGGAGGCTGGCACGGACTTTCTCTGTCCCCACGGGAGGCTGGACCCCAGGATAGGGCTGCCAGGCCTCTGAAGGGCTAGGTGGAGAAATCGCACGAAATTCTACTCATTAACGCAAGTCACAGGCAAAGAGGGGCCCATCTCTTGATAAGAATTGAAGAATTCCTGTGAATCGGTCACCCATGATTTCCTGACCAACGACCCAGCTGGGTTTGGCTGACCCAGGGGGGATGTGGGTGGACAGCACTGCTTCCCAGTGTAGGTCCGTGGGCCGGTGGGATATTCTGCCTGGGACCAGCGGATGGGCAAGGGCTTCTCTCCTCCTGGGGCGGTGGAGGGGCAGGAGGACAAGCAGAAATGGGCAAGGACGTTTGAAGGTCAACCTCAGAACTAATATCTTTTTATGTCAGAGGACATAGCCCTGGCCAAGACAAGTCACATGACCACCTCCAAAGTCAAGGGCAGGAGAATGGGGCCCCATCCCAGATGAGCCATTGTACAGCTGTGGGTACTGGGGATGGGGGGCATGCTACAGTACAGAGCTCATTCCATTCCCCCCAAAAGAAACCAATCAGAATAGAATTAGGACTCTAGGAATAGCAGAGACAAATAATAAAACACGTGATATTTAAACCTATGAAATGGGTAGTTAAGTTTAAAGAACTCCCATTAACGTGGGCATTAACTTAATGTAAACATTATATACCCCATGCAAGGAAGTTGGAAGAAAGGGCTGTTAATAATAATGTGGATTTAAAAGCCTAGATTATTTCAAGAAAATAGAGTGTTAGATGGGGACAGAAAGAGAGATCTAAAGGTATATTAAATTTCTTGCTTTACTTAGGGAGAGGAGAGTCATTTTTCATTTAGGTAGAGAAAGACAGTTTCAAATTTATGTTTTTTTCCTTAAAGGTAATAACTAGTATAGTAAAACAAGACCTATAACTTTTAAAACACAGAAGGAAAAAAGCAGCATGGACAAGATTAGCAACATAAGAATAGTTGGGGGAGAGATAGGGAAGCATAAGGACCAAAGCCCAGAGAGTCCCAGCAAGCCCCCACGGAGGACGGTCCCGCTCTGGGCTCAGGGGCACCCCCCCCCCCCCCCCGGTCCCAGCGCTGCCTCCCCGACCAGGTGCTGCGCTGGAAACACTGAGTGTCAGAGTAATGTGTCTGCAAGTTACAAACTAATTAATTCTGCAACGAGTAACAGGCAGAGGTAAGACCCTGACGTCCAAGCCCTTATGATAGTAGGATTCAAATTGCAGACTTGTGACCCTCATATGAACTGACTCTGGGCCTGCTTCTCTGGTGCTATTAGAAAACAGACTCCCAGGGCACCTGGGGGCTCAGTCGTTAAACATCTGCCTTTGGCTCAGGTCATGATCCCGGGGTCCTGGGATCAAGTCCCTCGTGGGGCTCCCTGCTCAGTGGGGAGTCTGCTTCTCCCTCTGCCCCTCTCTCTCTGTCAAATAAATAAATAAAATCTTAAAAAAAAAAAGAAGGAGGGAAGGAAGGAAGGAAGGAAGGAAGAAAAAGGAAAGGAAAGAAAGAAGAAAACAGACTCCCAGGGCCAGTTATAAACAATGACAAATGGCCACAACCAGCCAGGTGGACCAGAGACCTTCTCCACCCTTGGGTCCCATCTGCTGTACATCCCTGAGATTTCCCGAGGGGCTTTTCTGGCCAATCTGCCCAGTGTCAGCCCCCAGCCTCAATAAACTCTAAATTCCAAGAAGGTGGGGTTGCTGATGACTATGTTTTTGTTCACTGTTGTATCTCCAGAAGCCGAAACGGAGCCTGGCCCATGACAGGCACCAGACACATATGTGCGGGCTCCATGGGTGAGCGGGTGCCTGGTGGGGACTGGGGGAGGAAGATATTCTCCAACCAGCACAGAGCTGGAAGCGGGAGGACCAGCCCGGGGCAGAGGTGGGGGGCCGGAAGCAGGATGGGGACATCCAGCCCCTTGTGTCGGGAGGAAAGCAGAGCACGTGGGTGCCATGCAGGCGAGCTGCTAAGGTTGGTGTTTGCAAGGGGATGCTGTCCTTCAGGGGAGCTACATATGACCTTCAGAATAACACTTGGACCTCAGCATAGGCAAGTAACACAGGACTCGGGTCCCAGCGGTAGGAGGACTGAAGTCAAGCAGGGAGCTCACCCATCTCACTGAACAAGCTCACAAGGACTCCCGTGAACACGCGTCTGTGCAGGAGTGGGAGTCCAGTGCCTGAGCGTGTCCCCTGATTGCCACCAACCCAGCAACAGGTGACACCCCACAAGCCCCACAAACGTGATGAGTTAAGACACGGTCCTCGCTTTGTACAAAACCCCTCCTCTCCCTGCCAGGAGGAGAGCTTGCTGGCCCTGTTTCTACAAGAAGGTGAAGGTTTGGACCGGGGGTCCCACCTGGACCGACTGGGCTGCCGCGGCCCACGGAGCAGGGAACGGCAGGAGGGGCCAGAGACAAGAGGTATCGCGGACTTGAAACTTGAAACAACGGGCCCCATATGGGCAGGAAATTATTTTTAAATGGCTGAAATGTCTAATTTACATAATCTACATTTCTTGTTCATATCCGCACCAGGGGCGTTATATGAATGGTTGAATACTTGGCAGTCATTAATGTAATTTGCTCAGGCCTCTCATTGTTGAGAAGGGTTCAAACACATTGGTTTTGGGTTTGGTTTTTTTTTAGGCTGCCAGTATATAAAAAAAGTTTAAAAATGTCAGAATGGGTTTAGGAAAATTGTGGTATGTCTTAAATGTTTACATTTAGTGAAACAACACTTTATGTTTTTTGAGTTTTTCTTTTTTTTTAAATTTATTTAAATTCAGTTAATTAACATATAGTGTAATATTGGTTTCAGAGATAGAGGTCAGGGATTCATCAGTCTCATACAACACCCAGAGCTCATTCCACCGCGTGTCCACCTCAACGCCCGTCACCCAGTGTCCCCATCCCCCACCCTCTGCCTCCAGCAACCCCTTAGTTGGTTTCCTGTGATTAAGAGTATCTTATGGTTTGTCTCCCTCTCTGATATCTTCATTTTATTTTTTTTCCCTCTCTTCCCCTATGATCCTCTGCTTTGTTTCTTAAATTCCACATATGAGTGAGATCGTATGATCATCGTCTTTCTCTGACTGACTTATGTGACAACGCTCTAAACACGCACACACAGGCAAGGCGTCCACTTACAAACCTCACTTGGAGGTAATGTCCAAAGTCACATGGGACGCCCTTGGAGCCGTCCATGCCCACCCCCCACCCCTGCTCCCCCTCCCACACCCAGAGTCAGACCCTGTAATCTGCATCACGCACCACTTAGCCCATAGCGCCCCTCCGGATAGAATACTCTTCTGGATTGTCAATCAGAAGACCGGGAACTGCCCCCCGCCCCGACTTTGTCACTCCCTAGTGTCACCTTGGGCCACGCCTTCCCTGGACCCAGATAAGGAAGGGATGGTCCAGCGTCCTCCAAGGCCCTTGCCTCCCCTGACCCGTCCATCACGCTCACGGTGGACCCCTGATGGACTTTTCATCAAGAGCTTGCTTCCTGGCACATTGCAGGGCTGGTTTTACTAAGATCAAACCAAACCCTCGGACCGACTGTGTCTCCCTCTCAGCCACGCGGTGGCCAGGCATTGCCGCTGTCTCTCACTGTGTCCTCTCGGTCCCAGCAGCTCCCTGCAGACGCTGATTAGTGGTGGAGGAGGGGAGACGGCGGAGGTGGTCGCCCTCCTTGCCCCCCAGCTCCTCACACGCTCAGACTCCCCCTACTGCCCCAGCACCAAGCCCGAAGTTTGTCTCTTTGCTTGTCTCCAGAAGAGGTGGACTGTCCAGGGGGGCCCACAGCCGATGTGGGCTTCCCTGTGGATAAAGATCACTAAAAACCCTACTAAAAATGAAATTGGCCCCAAAATGATAATACAAGCTCATGTGTTTGAAATTCACTGGAGTCACCAGATGTACGAAGACAAGGGTCCTCCCTTCGCGCTCGCTAGGGGGTGTCCGCGGTCTGCACACGCCCGTGTCCTGAGGAAAGGGGACTTCCTGGTTCCAGAGGCCCTCTGCCCCTCCTGCTCCCCACGGCCGGTGGGTGGTCTCGGCGGTCGGGCAGAGCACCCCGGGACTGGGTCAGAGGAGCATGAGTTGGGTTCGTGCCCCTCCCCCAGCAGCCGCACAGATGCCAGTGGGACAGAAATTCGGCAGCTCATGCCCGCGTGTCGTGTGCTGGACATGGGTTCCCCAGAAGCAGACACTGGAGGGAGGGGGGTGCATGATACTTAGGGGGGAGACCTGGGCTGATCCCTCGGGGGCAGCAGGCTCTGCCCGGAGGGGGTCTGAGGCACATCTCCACAGTGGGGACAGTCCTCCCCACGTGCCTGTGATGGGTATGGAGGTGCCTTGTCACAGTGCCATCTCCTCTCCCCTAGTCCCTTCCTCGGTGAGGTGGTCTCACCCTGACGCTTCCCAGGGCAGAGGGAGAGTCTTCCAGAAAGATTTGTCACACATACCTTCACCAAAGGCCAAGCCAACTCCTCGGGCCTCGGTCCCAGAGACTGGACCTCCTGGACGGAGTGTGTCCCGCAGGCTACATGGGGCTTGCCACTGTGTAGAGGAGAGGGGTCTGGCAGAAGGTACCTCCGAGCCACAGAGCATAAAGGTCTACAGAGGAGGAGACGAGGCCAGGGCGCAGCTCACAGCATCTATAGACTTAGCTGAAACCCCAGGCCTCAGGAAGGGCAGGGCTCCCACAGTGTCAGAGGCCTTGACCCTGGAAGCCTGTGATCCTCTCAATGTCACCACCGTGGACAGACGCCGCCTGTGCATCTCTGAGTCTCAAAGTCCCAGAGGCTCCCGTGGAGGGTCAGTGGTGACCACACACCCATCAGCTGGCCGGGGCTGGTCGTGAACCCACGGATCCCTGGGGTGGGTCTCCAGGGAGAAGGGCCGTGAGCCAGGCCGCCCCCCAGACGGCGTGGTCTAGAGAGCCGCGGAATGAGGGCTCATCTCTGGGACCACGAGGACCAAGAGGGTGAGTCCGTTGTCAGGGCCCCGGGTGGCCTTTCCAGCTGGGCCCACGGCAGATGGGGCGAAGGCTGAGACCAGGAAGTTGTTCCCTGAACACAGATGTCACTCGAACCTCAGCCTGGCCTCCCGCAAACACATCTCCCTGGTCACCGACAGAATGTCCCCACCTCCTCCCATTCCAAATCCACACTAGGCATCCTGGCCAAGAGCCGCCAGCCAGGGCAGGCATGACTGTCCCGTGTCACCTGTGACAGTCCTCTGTGATGGTCCCCGTTCCCACCCCACACTGTGCCAGCCACACCGTCCTTCTCGCGGTTTCCGTTCGTCTCTGTAGCCCTATCAAGATGGAATTCACCCACCACGACACTCACTTTTCTTTAAAGTATAAAATTCAGTGTTTTGTTCACAGAGTTGTACCGCATCACCGTATTTAATTTCCGTATATTCTCATGACCCCAGAGAGAGATACCACACCCATCAGCAGCCACTCCCAGCCACCCTGTTTCCCCTGCTTCTGGAAACGACTCCTCCACTCCTGTCCCCACAGATTCTCCTGCTCTGGAACTTTCTGGTCAATGGACTCCTGCTTGCTGTGCAGCAGGATGTTTCCAGCATTCCTGGGTGGTGTAGCGTGCATGGGAAACGCCTTCCTTCCCCCGGCTGGACCTGTGTCATCCGTCCCCCTGACCAGGACCAACAACATGCTCCGAAACCCCGAGTTTTTGGAGGACCTGTGTTTTCTGTGCTCTCTGGGGTGGAATTCCTCGCTGCATGTCCTACGTCCAACCTTGCGAGGAACTGCCCGGTTGTTTACCAAAGTAAACACGCTGTTTTACTCTCCCACCAGGAGCGTGAGGGCTCCTGTTTCTCCACATCTCCGCCGACACTCCTTACCATCTCCTTCTCCTGGGAGCTGTCCTCACAGTGATGGGGCCCCTTCTCCTTGTCATCTGGGTCTGCATTTCCCCAAAGACAGATGGTGTTAAGCATCTTTTCATGTGCTTGTGGTCCATCTGAAATATTATCTTTGGAGGGATCTGTTGCCCAATCTTTAATGGGGTTGTTTGTCCTTTTATTGTTGAGTTCTTTACATATTGCGGATCCAGCGTAGGATTTGTGAAAAGGCCTAACCCTCTTCCTGAGAAACCCATGGTCAGCCCCGTGGCCAACCCCCCCCTCAGAAGCCTGCTAACTATGTTTTCTCTCATACGAAACAAAAGACATTATCAGATTGTGCTGAGGAAGTGAGTTGTGTGTATACCTTTTTAGAAAAGATGGATCTCAGATTATCAGCAGATAGTGTATGTGGGGTTTGCAAGAATGTGGCGGGCAGTGCCACGTTGGCCTTCTGGGGACCATCCAGCCCGGCACAGGCCCCTCTGCGCTGAGCCCACCGCCTGTGGTGGCCGGGAGCGACTGTCACATCCCAGCATTGGTGACCATTATGTCTGCCTCGAGAGGGAATGATGGGATTAGAGCAACGTCAACCTTTGGGGCAGTTTTCCAGCTGCGGGCAGAACCCTCTGGGTGTGATCACCCCCTTCAAAATAATAATAGTAATAATAATAGAAGTGTCCAGAACTACTTGGGCTATATGCAAACACCCTTTTCCTCTCAGGAGGCTGAAACCAGGGAAGGTGCCATGCTGCCTTGGGGACAGGGTGGACAGGGGGCAGCAAACCCCTTTACCCGATCCAGTCTCCGTGTCTTGAAATTCCCTCTTTATTACTTTAGTGTAGAACTGAAGTTAGTCCTGGGACAAAGAAAGGGCACAAAGTGGATTTCAGTAAGGTCCTAACATGGCCCCTAAGCATAGATGTCGCTCAAGGCCAGGGGGTACTGGGGCTATCTCCAAATTTCCAGGAGGAGAATGATGAGCTCAGAGTCACATTTCTAGGAGGTCACCTGAACCACACATTGCAGATCAGACAGAGGACGGGCAACCCTGCAAATAAGAAAAGGTAGAGGTGAGGGCCGTGACAGCGAGGGTGACGGGAAGGACAGGCCCCGGGCCGGGAGTTGGGTGTGTGGATGACAGTGCAGTGGGCCTCACCAGGGACTCCCACATCCGACTGAGAAACCGGGCACACGAGGATGAGACACACAGGAAGAGGGGTGAGGAGGAGGGAGGCGACGGGCTGGCCCCCGACGGTGGAGGCCAAGCTGGCCCGTGATGGGAGGGGTGGGCCCATAGGTCCGGACAGGGGGCACTGATCCCTGAGGAGGGGGACACACTGACCAGGACACATGTCAGAAGAGACGGAGAAAAGCTCCAGGGAACGGACAACATGGAGTTGAGGGAGGAGGAAGGGCGCTATGGACCCAATGTCTGTGTCTCCCCCAAGTTCATGCATTGAGGCCACACTCCCAATATGGCGGGATGGGGAGGTGGGACCTTTGGGGTTGACTTGGTTCGGATGAGGTCATGAGCCTGCTCGGGATCTGTGCCCTAATCGGAAGAGGAAGAGACACGGCAGAGTCCTCTTTCTGGTGCGTGAGGGCGCGGCAGGCAGGCAGTGGCCTGAAGCCAGGAAGGGGTCCCTGCCCACCTGCCGGCACCTCCGTCTGGGACTCACAGCCTGCTGCCCGGTGACAGAGCAGCTCCGTCCTTTGAGCTCCCAGGCTGTGGCATTTGGCCACAGCAACCTGAGCAGCCCAGGACGGAGGGCCCGTGAGATGAACGCAGACATCAGGCAGGGAGGGAGGAAGGGATTTTTCAGTCGGGCCATGGCATCTAGAGTCCTTCAGAGCCACCCCTACCCTCGGGGAGCTTCAGGGAGCTTTCCGGAGCGTTGTGAATGGGAAGTCAGGCTCAGCAGAGTGAGTAGCCCATGGAGTGTGCAGACGGCAAGTGGAGAGCGGTCAGAGGCAGGGGCGGGGCAGGAGAGAGGTCGCTGAGGACCCGTCCAAGAGCTGGCCACGAGCTGCCCTGGCCTCCGTCTTCTTGTCTGTCCAGAATTCAGTGCTTGGCTGTTAAACTCGACTTGATCATGTGTCTGCCCCTAAACGCCATCAAACCAGGGACTGTCGGCATCCCATCTGTGGGCCCCGGTGGTGCCTAACACGAAGGAGCGGTCCAGTGAAAGCTGGGAGATTTTAGTGTGTGTTTTTTCTGAATGACAGAGAGTGTGTGGGCTGGAGCGCCCTGTGCCCACTCACGAGGACAACACATGGGTTGGGTGTGACTTGTTCCCACGGCATTTGGAAGGAGACAGCTGTGTTCCTCGGTTGAATGGAAAGCATACCGAGCGGGCTCAGCCGTGTGGGGGAATTCATCCTGCTCTCTACCATATGGCCCGGTGCCCATGACAGGGAGCTCCCTGGAGCCTCAGGCTGTGCAGGATGTGGGGCAAGCGGGCGCAGGAGCACAGCGGGAGCAGAAACGGGCTTGCATCTTGCTCCGTGTCACCATGCCCCAGCAGCCCAGCAGCCCCTGCGGCCCTCCTGCGGTGTTCTACAGCTCTCCCAGGGATGCCCTTGCTCCCTGCTGGTCAAGGTGATGGGACCTGAGGTCCTGCTCCACTGGCCCAGAACCTCCTTGGAAATGGCACCGGGTCCCTTTGCAACACCACCAGTGACCTTTACCAACACCAGGGCAGCAAAGACCATGACCCATTGCCATGTTATTCTCTTCGGCAGCCTGCAGGATGGGGGACGATGCCCCCGTCTGGGAGTGAGACAGACTTGACTCAGCCCTGACTCTGAGCTCGGATCACACCCAGATGGAGTTGTCAGCAGGAAATTGGTTCTCAGTGGACTGGAAGGACGTGGCTCCGTGGGGACTGTGGTGTGTTGGTGCTCCTCACCCCTCCCCAATCCTCGCTGCAGCCCTGCAGGACCGGAGGCTGACACTCACCCCTTTGTGAGATGGCTGGTCCCTGACATCAGATAGTGCCACCAGGAGACTGGAGAAATCTGAAATCTCCCACTTTGTGCATGTTGGACCATGTGACAATTTACCTATTAAAAATATAAGTTAAAAGCAATTAGGTTGTGAGGCAACCTCTGGTAATGTGTTGCATTTTGTAAGGAAAAATTAAGGCCAATGTCTGTATTCATTAAATGAGTGGCAGGTACGCAGTGTCTGTGATACTAAGCTCTGTATTTGCCTGAGATTGTTTTAAATGTTCTGATGCAGAAGGAAGAGGATACAGCAGTGGCAGATGGCAAGGAGAGGGGTATGCAATCAGAGGAATAAACCAACTGCCCTCGGGGGCTGGTTGCAATTGGGAGGTCAGGGAGGCATGAGTCCAAGCTGTAGACCGGCTCTAGAGTAGACTGTAGAAATCCACCTTTGGTACAAGGACTGAAATGAGGAACCTGGGGAAAGTGGGCATGGAAGGGTGAACCTGTGGTTTATGGAGTCCCATTTTTCCCAAACATTGCTGTTCCAAAGGCAAAGCTCTGACAAACACCTCTCAGTGATAACTTGCCTTCTGTACTCTTCCAAACCGCTGACCTCCCTTCTGCCTCCCTCAGTCTTGGAGAGTACACCAGCCTCTTTCTTCACAGAGAAGATAGAAACCAGAGGACGGCATCTTCCCGCCCCTCCTTGGCATTCACAAAGTTGCCTTTATCTGCAGCCAGGCTGTACCTTTCCTCCTGACATGATAGGGGAGCACCTGCCCCCCACTAGAGGTCAGCCCTCCTCCTGGACTCCACCCTCAGCCTCCTCAGGGCTCTAGAATCTGCCATTATCCACATCAAACTCTCTCTCTCTCTGCTGGATCTGTCCTATCAGCATCCAAACTGCTCAAGTCATTTCCCTCTGGAAAAAAAAACCAAAAGCAACAACAAAGTCGAGCAACAACAAAAAGCATTTTTCCTGACCCCACGTACTCCCCCACCCTCTTCTCACCTCACAAGTCGTCTGACCTTAGTCTCCCCCTCTCATCCCCTCTTACTTGCTCCTTGGCCAGTGTGATTTCCTCCATGCCCTCTGCCACACATGTTCCTAGGAAGGTTACCCCGAGCCTTGACATGGCTAAGTCCCCGGCTTGCTTTTCAACCCTCGTGGATATGGTTTCTCAGCTTTCAATATTGGCTTCCTTCTGGAAGGAGCTTCCTTTTGTCCGGAAGTCACTTCTTCCCAGAGGCCCCCGCTCCCTCACACTGTCTGTGACTCCGTTTCCATCTCCTTAGCTGGCCATCCTCCTCTTCCCATTATGCAAATGCTGGTAGACCCAGGATGGTTCCTCCGTCCTCCCTGTCTCTGCTTTCTCCCAGGCAATCCCAGCTGGCGCACGACTTCCACGACCCACACATTCCCCCAGTTTCATCTTCTCTTCTGAGCTGGATTCCGTGAATCTAACCATATCTGTAAAACCTCCACTTGAACATCCACAGACATCTCAGATTTGATATATTAAGTCCCAACTGATGATCTAGCGCTCCCCTCCCCAAAGCTGCTTCTCACCTCAGCCAATGCCCTACCCTTGCCCTGTTGCTCAAGCTTACAGAGCTCTGTCCTGGGCCCGCCTCTCTCTCAAGACCCCGAAAACTAGCTTACTGCCAAGTCCTATTGGCTCTACCTTCAGACAAATCTGGAAGTCCTCCCTCTGTGTCACCCATCCCCACCACCGCCCTGGTCAGGCTCCAGGTGGGCATTCATCCACCTGGTGGCCTTTTCCCCACACTACTTTAAGATGCAAATCTGACCAAGTCCCTCCTTCCTGAGAACCATTCTCAGGCTATCCATTACTCTTAGAATGAGGGCAAAATCCTCATGGAGGCCTCCAAGGTCCTTCACGTTCGACCTCTGCTCACCACCCTGGCCTCGTTTCCTGCCGTGCGCACCTCTCCCCTGGCCCTCTCTCAGTCCCTCCTCTACATGGAATTCCGTATTACTTCAGGGCCTTTGCACATAGGCCATCTTGGTCTGCTTCCTGCTCTCCTGCCTTCCATGCTCCTGTTCTTGCTGCAAACCTCAGCCCGAGTGTCACTTCCTCCAGGGAGCTTCCCCACTGCCCAGATTCACTCTGGTCTCCTCCTGCATTCCCTCACCGCACCCTGCCCTCGCCCGTCATGATCCTTAACACAATTGTAACCGGATATTGTGTAAATGTTCCTTTAATGTCACCCTAACCCCCTGGATTGTAAATTCCACGGGAGCAGGGACCACGTCTCCCTTCCTTACTGACTCCACAATGAAAACTCAGTGGATACTTTTTCCGTGAGTGCAGGGAAGGGGCCACATGTGTGTGCAGATGGAGAGAACGGAAGAGAAAATGAGATGAATGTGTGTCCTCCTGTGTAGCCTTGGGGAGAAGGTGGAATTCCCAGGCACAGGATGACAGAAGAGGGAAGAGCAGAAACAAGCCAACCCCCACCCCCTTCCTCGGCTAGAGGCGGCACTCTGAGCAGCCAGGCTCTCTAGAAGCAGGCTGTCCCAAGGGGCATCAGCAAGGTGGCGGGAATCACAGTGAAGTCTACCTGGGCTCCCCCTGCCACTCTCTAACTGACCCCTTTCAATGACAAATTCATCAGCCTTAGGGGATAAGACGAGAACAGATCACAGACGAAGACTGAGTGACCTGAGACTTCATTTCAGTCTCTCTCCCTTCCTGTCCCAGGTCCAAAGCTTTTTAAAAGTCTTATCTTCCAGCTTTGCCTCTCTTCCCTCTGGTGGTGCCTTCACGGGGACAAAGCTTGCTTGAATTAGAACTGCATCCATCTGGTAGACAATACTGAGGTTTGGAGCTGGAACAAGAGGATTTGGGGAGATGCCAGCTGTGGCTGGAGCCGTGCCTTTGTGCCCAGCCCTCAGGGGAGACAGGTGCACAAGGAGTGAACAGGCAACTGGTCCTTCTCGGAGCAGGGGTTCCTTATGGTTCTCCAAGGGACTGTGGGTTTCTGAGCAGACAGGACATTCAGGGAAATCTCCACCCTGACCCACTGGGAGGAGAGTCAGGAACCACAGAGCAAGGATCAGGACCAAGGATCAGTGAGAACTCTGTGAGTTCCAGAAACTACCATTCCACCCATCCCCTGCCATCTGTCACTGTCTTCTGCTCACCCAGAGGATCAGAGGAAGCCCCTTGAAAGCAGGCTGGTCTTGGAAGGGAAGCTGGAAGGGCGGACCCACTCCAAGAGAGAGTCCAAAAGACCAGGTTGAGGTGGGAAGACCAAGTTCCCAAGGGTGGAGGAGTAACTCCAGACTCCGGCAAGAAGGGAAGAGAGGGACCCCAGGAGACCGGGCTCTGCAGCATCATGGCTACTGTGCAACATCCCCAACTTGAACCCGACCTTCCCAGGAGCAGGGCCATCTCAACACTGCCTCTCAGCAGACCCCACTCTACAACAGTCCCCCATTCTGGGCTGACAGAGAAGGCGGACGGCTCAGGGAGCGGGCACTCTTGGGCAAGGATCTCAGCCCCCCCGGGGCTGATGGCACTCGGATCTCCTGGGTCCAGCTGAATCGAAGACGCCAGACAGTCTGGCTCAGCCACAGACCACGAGCTCGGGGGCCACTTGGCCCCAGAGCAACCACTTTAATTTCAAGAGTGTGATCATGTGGCGGGGGAAACAATTGGATGTGGCAGAAACTTCCCCAGACAAAGGCTTGAGTGACTTGGTTTCTAGTTCTGGGATTTTGACCCGATGTTTCAGGACTCTGGGCCAGTAGTTGCACCTCTTTGTCCTCAGTTTCCCCATCTGCATCATTTCCTACCCTCTCTGCCCGGCCCAGAAGTGGGGTTAGCAATACGGGTGCTGTATGAGAATGGGCTGTGGACACCCCGAGCTGGGCCAGCCGGCAGACACCGTGTCCCCCCCTTGAGCCTCTTCTTTTAGGACTAGGTCGTCCATCAGCCCTCCCCCAAATGCGAAGAGGTGGGATGGGCTGTCGCTGAAGTCTGCCCCCGCCCGCTGCCTTCCCAGCTCACCGAGAGCACGAATGAGCCCGGAGGTCCTGGCCCCGAGGAGCAGGGTGAGTGGAGGAGAAGGATGAGCTGCCCCACAGTCATGCTGTGTCATCTGGCTGAGAGGCAGGGAGCCCAGAGCACACGCGTCAGCAGGACCACGATGCAGACAACAGCCAACAGCTGGGGATTTTCCAACAAGCTTTCCCTCAAAAGCTGCCTCCCCGGCCCATCCAGGGATGGAATGGGGAATGCCAGAGCAGACAGGACGCTCAGAGCACCGCATGCCCAGATGCGGTGGAGGAAAGGAGGTCAGGAAGAGAGGGGGGCTGGCCCAAGGTCATGGACAGAACCCTGCCCAGTTCCTTCCATCCAGCCCGCTTCCTCAGCTGGTCCCTGAAGGCTTTTCTGAGGGTCGTTGGGGCTCTCCTCTTCCTGGGTCTACAAGGCAATGAGCCCGGCCCTGGGCTGGGATGTGGGCCAACCAGGTAGAAGCTCACAGCTGCGCTCTCCCTGGCAGACCCCCCACCCTGCCCCGGGAGCCAGCGCCCCCCACCCAGCACACCCAGCTGAGGCCGCAGGCTCCCCTGCACCAGGCAAGCCATCTGAGCATCCGTGTCCTCAACTTGGGCCAATCATTAAAGACACAGGATCTAACCAAACCAAGCCCTGCCCACATGGTCGGGCACCCTAGTGGAGAGAGACCACAGACACCCCAGTAAGCATCCGCTCTGGCCGTGGGGGTGAACACACAAAGCAAGGCAGCCGGGACAGTTTCCCTTTTGCATGGAATGATCACGGGAATTACCTGATGGCTGAGCCAAGGAAGGAGAGAGAGAGAGCTAATCGTGTTCATCTCTGGGGGAAGAACAGTCCCGGTAGAAAGAGCAGAAAGCTCGAAGACCCAGGTACAGGAATGACCAGGGACGTCAGGGCAGGAGAAGCCTGGGGGTGGGGGGTCGGAAAGGAGGCCAGAGAGGGACCAGCTGATCTCCTGGCACTTGTCAGTCATCAAAGACCTTGGATTTCACTCTTAGTGAAATGGAAAACCACTGGATATTTCTGGGCAAAGCAGTAGTAGGTTTTAAAGGGCTAGCTCCTGCCGCTGTTTGCAGGAGTGGTCCAAGAATTCATTCATGTATTTTATAGACGGGGAAAGTTCATGGAATTGTAAATGGAAAATTGGAGAAAGAGCCTTAAAAGTGATTGCAGGATAGGGGGCACCTGGGTGCTTCCGTGGGCTAAGCCACATTGGCTCAGTTCCTGATCTCAGGGTCCCGGGATCGAGCCCCGCATCCGGCTCCGAGTCTGCTTGGGATTCTCTCACTCCCTCTGCCCCTCCTCCTCCCCCCACCCCCGACTGGCACACACTGTCTCTCTTAAAAAAATAAACAAATAAACATTTTAAGAAATGACTGCAGGCTCAAGATGGAGTTGAAGCCCGCTGCCAACACCTCCCCACACGTGGAGGGGTGGCCTTCTGCATGGGCTCCCCTGGGGGGCGCAAGAGAAGGCCATGGCGGCGGACTGGACCCAGGAACCCGCCGTGGAGACTGACCAGCTGGGCCTTCCCCAGCCATGCCAGAGCTCAAACCCCTGGCCGTGCTCCTGGACATGGCCTCCCCAGTGTGGTGCTGAAAACATTCCGGGGGCTTCAAGCTACCAGTGGTTTAAGAACCCACTTGCAAATGCCTGAAAAATTTAAATTGGCTCTTATAAACCAGGGCCCTCTTGCTGAATATCTCCCAGACTGAAAATGCACCATGTTCTCCCATAACCCAACCCACACTGGGTTAGAGCCAGAGGCTCTGGAAATATTTTCCCTTAATTGTCCCTTTGCGAATTTCACCCCTGAAATAAAGGCGTTTCTGGGCCATCAGCAGGAATTGGGGACCAGGAAGCTACACGCCAGCTTGGTGATGCGGTCAGAGATGCATGTCACCTGCTGATAGAGGCACGGACATCCCTCCATGTGCTGGGAGCCCCTGGGGACAGATTTTGGGCCCCCAGTGGCATTGCTGGGGCACCAGCTGGTGCCAGTGGTGACATCTCCAAGCAGGGAAGAGCGAACAGACGAGGCAGGGTTGGTGCACCCCACCTTCTGTCCCTACCACCTAGAAAGCAGGCTCCCCCATTGGTCGGCAGCGGGGTTCAAGGTCCACCCAAGTCAGGCGCATGAGAGTGACGCTTTAACTAATTCTGTCGAAATCAACCTGTTTTGAAGTTTCAAAGTGAGAGAGGAAGTTCCACCATTGAGAACTCCGACCGCAGTTGGATCCTCCTTCCGGGGCCCCTGCACTGCTTTGCTCCCAGCAGACACCAAGCAGGAGCAGGTGGGCAATGTTCTCTTCTCAAGGGTTAACAGCAAGGCTGAGACCCTCTGCCACTTGGCTTCCATTTTATGCTGCACTGGCCTCTGTCACAGCCCCGCGATGACTGTCCTCTGTGTCACGATAGACAAGACATCACACACTGTGATTCGGCCATGGCTCTGTATCTAGCAGGTGCCAGGGTAAGAATCCGAACTCAGGGCTTGTCTGACTCCGAGCTCAGCACTCCCTCCCGTGCTCCCCAACTGCCCCCAGCGTCCCCCACTTCCAGCATCACAGGTTCCTCACGCAAGGACTGCTGGGACCGAGATGGGTGCGATTGTCTGCTTAGTGTTCCCGTGCCTTTTTCCTTGGAGGGAGACACGTCAGAACACGGGACCACTGCCCGTGCCATCAGTGGCCAGACATCGATGCCATATTCCGCTAGGACCCCGTCTCCCTGCCACCATGCGCTGGCTCTGGGGGGCTGTATGGCCAATCTGGGGGAGCCGCAGGCATCCTCCCCACCGACACCGGGCTCGGCTATGTGCCTTTGTCTGGCAAAGCCCAAGGCTTGCTGTCCTGGCTTCCCCTCTGCCACTAGGACCAAAACGCTCCATATAGAAACTGCTTCTTCAGCCTGGGTCCCAAATGGGCTTCCTGACCTGGAGCCAAGCCATGGCCATGCACGCTGGATGCACAGGGTGGGCATTTGTCCCCAGCCGACCTAATGAAGCCCCGACTTCGACATTTTATAAGTACCAAGAAAATGAATCTCTTTGGGTGACCGACGCTGTTACATAAAGCTCAGGAGGCTGCCATGTTTCCGTGGAGTGAGGAGGAGAGGAAGCCAGTGCTGAAGGAAGGAGGAGAGGAGAACAGATGCCCAGAGGGGAGCAGAGGCAGGGAGGAGAGAGAAGGCTCTGAGCCAATGTGCCCCGCAGCCCTGTAGGCTCACACGCATCTTGGGGCCTTACCCGGCCCTGGTGGTCCTACTCTGCTTGGATTCCTGGGGTCTCTGATCTTTCCAGGGAATATGCCTTATTTCTCAAGCTAGCTTCAGTTGGATTTCTGTCCTCCGCGACCATAACCCTAACTTAGACATGTCATCGTACAGCTAAGACACCGGGGCCCAGCAGGTGCACAGCACATCCCCGGGCTCTCCGTGTCTTTGTGATGGCACCTAGACTTGACCGGAGCGGTCCAAGGGCGCTGTCCTCCTCGCTGAGCTAGGGGGCATGCAGAAGGTGCCGGAGGGATGCCTGGGCAGAGAACCCTGTCCTCAGCCAGGGATCTGAGCTCCCTGAATTCAGACAGAGAGACAACAAGCTTGGGAAAAGCCTAGAACTTCAAGATCCTGAAGAACTGAATCATAAAACGGGAAGACTTTGTTTTCTGGTTCCTTTTTTCCCCCTGAATATTTCAGTGAGACACATTCATAACTTCAAAACCTGAGTCATTTGGAAAAGTATCAAGAAGAAAGTAAAAAATCACCAGAACACCCATCAGTCGGAAAGAAAGCCTGTTAATATATTAGTGACGATTCCTCCAGACTTCTCTCTATGACTCTGTGCAGCCATAAATATTTTCGATTTTACATAAATGGGATCATACTACGCCTGATAGAACAAAAGTCCATCAACTTGGTGGGGGGCGGTTATAAACAACAGAAACTGATATCTCACTGTTCTGGAGGCTGGAAGGCCCAAGATCAATGTGCCGGCAAATTCTGTGTCCGGGGAAGGCCAGCTTCGGGCTCACAGATGCACCCTGACATTGGTGGGAGGGAGACAGAGCTCTCCAGGGCCCCTTTTCTAAGGGCACGAATCACATTCAGGAGGGCTCCACCCTTATGACCTGACCTCCTCCCAGGGTCCTCCCCTTTCAATACCTTCCCATGGTGGATTAGGGTTCAGCACAGGAATCTGGGGGGACACAGACATTCAGTCTGCAGCAATGTGCTTTTGGAAACTTCCTTTTTCACTTAACACTGTGCCATGAACATTTTCTGTGCCAGCACCTACAGAGCCATGTTGTCATTTTTAGGGACCATATAGTCTTCCATCCTAGGGATGAGGTTACTCCGACATGCTGCCCCGGAGACCCCATTAAGTACCCAGCAGAGAACAGGAGCTGACATTGTAGTCCCTGAATATCAAATGCTCCATTGAAGTCCCCGTCCGCCACTTCCCAGCTGTGGGACCTTGGGCAAGTAGCCTCCCCTCTCTGTCCTGCTTTCCCTTTTGTAAGATGGAGACACTCACAGTACCTTCCCACTCGGGGGAGGTGGGGCGTGGGGCGTGGGACGGGTCTATTTTACTTTGTTTTGTTTTTGGGGATTAAACAGGTGTGTCCACAGCAGGTGCTTAGAATAGTGCTTGAATCACAGTAAATTAAATTATTACATAATTAGCCTCTCCCCTACATATGGACACTAAAGTTGTTTCCAACTTTTCACTATTATATACTTTTATGCAAAGTAGTAAGCATTGATTTTATGCATTTTGTTCCCTTATAAAATTACCTTTTGGATAAATTCTTAAAAGTGGACTTGTTTGGTGTATTGCTAAGCACATAAAGGTCTCAATTGTATATTTGTTTTCAAACTGCTTTCCGGAAACACTATGCTAACTGACATTTTCATCAACATCAAGAGACAATGCCTATTTCCCCCAAACCCTGAACCAGCACCGAACTTTGTCAATATCTTAAAATTTGCAGTCTAGTGGGTAAAAGTATCATTTTCTGAGTTTCTTCTGGGCAGCAGGATGGGGTTTTTTGTTCTGTTTTTTGGACATTAGCATTTCTTCTTTCATGAGTTGCCTGCATCTCTTTTCTTCCTTGTTCTAATGGGATGGTCATATCTTGTAATGATTATAAGAGATCTTTGTGAGTTTTCTACCTTCAAATGTTTCTGTAACATTAGGGGTACCAGGTAAAATATAGGACATCCGGTTAAACTTGACCCTCAGGTAAGCAATGAATGAGACATACTTATACCAAAAAAAGTATTTGTTGTCTACCTGAAATTCAAACTTAAAGGGTGTTTGCATTTTCATTGGCTGAACTTAGCAGTCCCCTGTCATATTTACAGCAAACATTTTTTTTCAGGTTGTCACTTTTTAACTCTGCTTATTTTTTTTAATAAAGACGTTTGTTTGTATATTTTATAAACCCATCTATTGGTGTTTTCCTTTATGGTTTCGTGATATATTTAGAAAACTTCTCACAATCCTGGTTTTGTGACAAAGACTCACTTATATATTCATCTTATTATTTTTTGACTTCACTTTTTTGCATTTGCTCTTCGACAGATTTTGGAATTTATTTTGCTCTAGAGAGCTAGGTAGAGAATCAGCCCCGCTAATCATGATCTAGTTACAGCAGTGTTGTTTTTCGAAAAATTCAACCATTCTATCCGCTTGAAGTGTCACCATAAACACCACAATTTCTCCTGTACTGCTGACTTTGGTCTCTTCACCCTTCTGCACTGAACTCATCTCGGGGCCAGGAACAGGCTGTTTTAATTACTGCTGCTTTGTGAGAAGGGCAGTGTCGTGTGACCGAGGGCTCACACAGACGCCGACTCTGGAGGAAAGACGCCCGTCTCGGGTCCCTGACCCTCCACGGCTGGCTGAGTGACTTCCCATGTGACATTCATCCTGGGGGCCTGCCTTTCCTTACCTGAAAGTGACAGCAAGATGAGGACCCGCAGCATAGGTTTCCAGGCACCAGAGGCAGTCATGTGTGGGAAGCTCCTCCTCAAACAGTAAGCACCGACTGGCTGTGCTTCATTTATTTTGTTTATCCCTCATGCCTGCGTGTTCTTTCATGATCTCAGCCAGCCGGGCTGGTTTCCTCATACTCTTCTTTTTCAACCTTCCCCTTGACTGTTTCTCTTTATACTTGCACATGAGACTAGAATCATCACCACAAGTTGGAAAGAAAACTCTACTTGGAATTGGAAGGAGATTGGATTGAATTCACCGAGACTGCGAGATAGGGTTATGACGTTCACTTCCTCTTGACCAAGAGTGAGGATTGTGTCTTAATAGACTCTCAAGTTTTCTTTAGTCTCCCAGTAAAGAGCAGGTGTCTTTTTTCTTATAAAGTAGACCATATTCCCTTATACGTTTCTATTCCCAGCTAGTTATGGCTTTGCTCTTAGTGACGATGGGATTCTCCATTTCCTTTTCCAACCGGTTAGTAAGCGCCCAAGAACACTGCTAAGCCGGTATGTTCATCTGACAGCCAGCCAGTTCATTGAAAAGGCTACTGTTTCCATCTGCACTTTGGATTTTCCAGCTGGACCATCCCATGCACTGCAAATAGCAATGGTTTTGCCTGCTTTCCAATTTTAAAAAAGACCAAAAAAAAAAAATGTGGTTTTGGCTTTACGACGGCACAAACTGAGGTTTTCACACCGTTTTTCTTCTCTCGTCTAATTGCATTGCCGGGACTTTGCAAACCGGCCCGGGTCTCCCTCCCAACTTTGATGAAAACGTTGTCTCGTTCTTGAGCATAATGCAGGCAGATGCTGCGAGAGGCACCCATGTCCCCGCCAAACGAACCTCTCAGGGCAGCGCGTTGGAGGAGCTGCCAGAGCGCCCGGCTCCGCGGCGGTGCACCTGCCAGGAACCCGACGCCCCCTCCCCGCTAGGAGCCCTCCGCCCCGTGCCCGCGCCCCCTGCCCGCCGCCTGCC
>LNAC01000431.1:1120723-1149366 GCA_002007465.1 Ailurus styani | reverse complement strand
GGGCCGGGGCCCCCCCCCCCCCCCACCCGGACCGAGCCGCCCCTTCCTCCGCACCGGGGCCTCGGCCCTCTGTCCCGGGGTGGGGGGCGGGAGGGGGTGTGCGTGAAACTGGATCAAAGTTACAAATGCCTTCGCGTCAAGTTGTGTGCCTAAAATCCGGTCCCTGTTCGTGGCCGACAGTCACAGGAAACAGACATTTCTCCGGTGTGGCTGATGAAGGTCACAACTGATGGAACTTCGGGGAAAAGTTCTGTTGGTGACGGCTTTTCTAAAATGTCAAGTCTCAGTCGGATTTCGTCCTGATCTACAGCGAAAAGCCTAAGGCCATCTTTCAGATCTTTCCCCGGATCAGTGTGGTGAATGCCTCGGGGAGGTGCTTTGGGGACTGTACAGAACCGAATTCTGTAAGACAGTCTCTATTGCTCACCGGGAAAGTTCTGGAAGGGAAAGGCTGTCAGGAAGGACCAAGGGGATGCACCTTCTCCCTGGGTTCTCAGTAAGGTCACAGTCCAGCTTCGGACCCAGAGATAAGTCCCCCATGCAGCCCTGGCTGGGAAGGGTTCGGCTCCAATCCAGGTCCGCATCAGCTCCATCCTTGTGTGGGTCTCCCTGAACCTCCCTGGAGTCCAGCCAGAGGACCAGAGTATCTGGCTTGGCTGGGCCATGCAGTCATACTCTTTTATGTCACTTCTGGGTCCAGTGAGGGGTGTGTGTGTGTGTGTGTCTACGCCTAGGGGCTGGGGGGCTCAAGTCCCCTGCATACCCTTCCTCTTCCTGAAGTCTCCCTTGACTTCCTTGCCAACCTGCAGAAAGGGCTTAAGACATCATAAAGCCAGGGGCGCCTGGGTGGCTCAGTGGGTTAAAGCCTCTGCCTTCAGCTCAGGTCATGATCTCAGGGTCCTGGGATGGAGCCCCATATCGGGCTCCCTTCTCAGTGGGTAGCCTGCTTCCTCCTTTCTCTCTCTGCCTGCCTCTCTGCCCACTTGTAATCTCTCTGTGTCCAAAAAAGAAAAAAAAAAAGACATCATAAAGCCAAACATCCAAGGCTTCAGATGTGATTTACAAATTGGAGTTGGAGGAAGGTTCCGTGTTCAGGCACAGCTCAGCCGAAGACCCGCTTTGAGAATCCACTAGGAGGGAAGTTGTGCACACTTATCTCTGGGAAACTGCTCGGAAATAGGTAGCTTCACATTTATCCAAAAGAGAAATTGAGGGTAAGCCGTTCATTTCTTCAACATAATCTTTGCATGAATGTGCTCTAGTCCTGAACAATTGATTCCCCAATCATTTTTTTCCTGTATTTATTATTTATGAATAATATGCAGTCAATGAATGCACGAAGTATAATGTGTCTCTGAAGTCAAATGAATTTGGAAAATTGTAACAAACTTCTGGCCGTTAGATATTTAAAGTATAAATTTACATTGAGCAAGGTTATGGTGAAATACAGACCTTTTTTTCAATAGTACGAACCTTAATTGGTCTGAAAAAAAGGTAATTTGTCTGGATGTTCAGTGGCTGCTTATAAGTTGTGATGTAGAGAACAGCTCATCTTTCCAGTTCGTTTCCTTCCTGGGCTAATGGGGAAGGCAGCCATTCCGAATATACTGCCTTGCTAGTTAATCTTTCTCCAACAAATATTTACACAACCAGATTACACTATCATAGCACAGACCGAAAAGCTGTCATCCTGTGGTGGTTTGTGCACAGTACCTTTGAAATTCAACAGTGTTTCTGTGATTTAAGTGGAAAATGAAGTGGTAGCAAGGAAAGTGTCCTTAAATTCTCCTGTCCGGCCACGCTAGAAAGAGCAGTGTTTATAAAACTGACAAGGTTCCAAGACTCTGAGGCTAATGCTTCTAATAAGTTCTGGTATGAAGGAAGACCAGAATGACTCTGAATTTTGGCGTCGAAGGCTCTGGGAACGGGTCCATGTCAGTGAATTTTTTAGAAAACTGAGGTTCACGTGGAAACGTTAGAAGTGACAACATTTTCAACTATTTTAATGGTTTGGGGAGAAAATATTCCTAAAGTGCATTACGTGCTTCCTACAATCAGAGAAGTGGCTCCAGACATTTCCTGACGACTCAGGATCAGCCCCCGGCTCCGGGCTCGGGCTCGATTCTCCAGGGTTCACAGGGAAGAAAGATTCCTGAGGTCAGCATTTGCTCCCGGCTCTGCCTTGGTCAGGTGACCGTAAGCAAGTTGCCCCTAGAGCGTCGGTCTCTCATTTGTGAAACCAGGAAATCCGGTATCTGAAACACTTACCGTATGCTAAGCGCTGTTTGTATGCTGCCTAATTCAGGGCGACAGTTCTTATCGTTGTTTTCCTGGGAGCAGAGAAGCAAGGAGACTTGCCCAAGGTTGGCTCAGGGTAGGAGAGCTGTATGCCCAAAGGGGGTCCTCAGGTTGGGAAGCCTGGGTCCTTCTCACCTGTGCTGCACCTGTCCGGGGAGGCCGATCGGAGGAGGACATCTCTGCTTGAGAGTCCTCATTCAACACAAAAAAGTGTATTTGCCCTTAGCGGTGATCAGCAGGTGCACTTTGGGAGGGTGAAATTAAATCTGCTAATGTGTACAGAGGCTGCAGGCGAGGTCCCTCTCTAATTGGTCTCCATCATGGCTGGCTGTTGCAAGGAAGCTTCTCATTCCTTCTGAGACTCAGTCTTCCCGTTTGTAAACTTAGAACCCGATTGCCTTCTTTGGTGGGTTGTTGTGGGAATCATTGCTGAGAACGTAGCACGTAGCGGGTGTTTTATAAAGGACATGCTGTGACCCTTCCCTTCCGCGGTTGGCCCCATCAGGGCTCAGTGCAGCGTCCTCTGCATGCTCTTGAACACATCCCCTGATGGCTGGACATTTCTGGAGGAGTCCTTGCTGTGCCCCCAATGTCAAGGATGTTTCAAGCCCTTCTAGGCAGAGCCCCCTTGGGGAACTTATTTCAAGGGAAACATGGAAGGACACTGTCCTTGATGGGAAGAGATGAGGTTGGGATTCCTAATCCCAGAATCCCCAGCCTGCCACTTACCCCTGAGTCACATGCTTTTGTGGGGCCCTGGTGGCACAGAGGGGCTTGCACATGAACGAGCTCCCCGGAGAGCACCGGCCACTCAGCCTCACCCCTACAGTCCTGTCCTGGGCGGACACCACCCAGAACAGCTCTTGCCTCTCGCTTACAGTCCAGTCTGAAGACAGAACAGGTGCCTCCCCAGCCCTCTTCTCAGGGTCCATACCGTCACCTTGACCTTCAAGTTTTTAGCATCCCAATGGCAAGGACAGGTGTAGACAGAGGGAGGAATGGACCTGAGACGTTCCCACTGAGACTAGAGCTCCTTCCACTTTCCGGGTGAAAACCACTAATGGTCCCAAAAGGAGTGTGCCCCTGGGGCCTCAGTAAAGGGTCTCAAGCACACGTTTCATGTTTGATTTATAGGGCTACACTCTATTTTTATGTTTTACATTTTTTTAAAAAATTCTTTATTTTTTAATTAAAATTTGTTTTGTTCTATTCCATGATTAATCTTTGCTTCATATAAAGCAAGGCAGGACAGGGGCACCTGATGGCTCAGTGGGTTAAGCATCCAACTCTTGATTCGGGCTCAGGTCATGATCTCAGGGTTGTGAGATGGAACCCTGCACCCGGCTCTGTGCTGGGTGTGGAGCCTGCTTAAGATTCTCTCTCCCTCTGTGCCTCCCCAACCAATAAAGGGAGGGAGGGAGGGAAGAGGGAAGGGAGAAAGGAAGGAGAAAGGGAGGGTAGGAGGGAGAAAGGGAGAGAGGAAGGAAGGGAAGGAGAAGGAGGGAGGGAGGGAAGCCCAGCACCCCTCTAAGAGGCAGCGCCCTTGACCCCTGGGCCAGACTGCTACCCGCTCCGTATACGTTTGCCCCAGGAGGGAGGCCAAGCCCTCGGCCGTCTGTCCTTTTACTAAAAGATCCATCTCCTTGTCCCCATGAACTCACGGACCCCAAAATGGCATTTCGTCGTGTCCTGGGGGATGCCGTGATAGGAGAGGTCCCGGAGCGCCCCCTGGGGACTGGAACAGGGTCAGAAAGACAGGGAATCATGCCACCACTCCTGCGATACAGGCCCGGGGCAGTGGGGACTCAACTACAGTTCTTTCCATGGGCACAAATAGTTTCATGCTCAAGCGGCCACACTGCTTTGACCAGAGGTCGCGGTCACGATGACATCTGTTTGCCGTCCGGCGGTTGGCGCCCTTGGCCGACAAGTGTCTCTTGGTCTGTCCGGCCTTTAAATCATGCCCAGATCCCTCTGGCTGCCCTGACTTCTCCTGGGCTCGGATGGAGCTCCCTGTGTTCTGGAAGACTGCAGATTTATGGCACACATCTGTCATGCCTCCTTCCCTTGCCCAGAGCAGACTCTGCTCATCAATCATGACGTTCTTTCCCACGGAGCCGGGATGGGGCCTCAGAATCCTTCTCAACAATTGCCGGGAGTCAGTTCGTGACATGGCATTGAGTTGGGACTGTAGACCGTGAGACAGTGAGGAGACAGGTGACGCAGGTGACGGTCCCCTGACCTCACCCCTTGGCCCCTCTGATAGCCATTGACTACACCTGGCCAAGTATAGCTCCTACAACCAGGATGCTGTATTAGCTTCCGGGGCCTCCCTAGTGCCCTACCCCAGACTGGGGGGCTGACACACAGGGATGGACCTTCTGACAGCCCTGGAAGCTACAAGTCCCAGATCGAGGTGTGGGCAGAACCAGTTTCTTCTGAGCCCCCTCCTTGGTCTCCCTCTTCTGTCCCCACACGGTCCCTCCTCTGTGCCCGCCTCTCCTCTTCTTATAAGGACCCCAGTCGGTCGCATGGGGTTAGGACCCACCCGTCTGACTTCATTTTACCCTAATCACCTCTTTAAAAGAGCCTTCTCCGGGCCACCTCTGTGAGGCGGGGGGCAGGGGGGTGGGGCTCCGTTAGTGAAGCGTCTGACTCTTGATCTCAGCTCAGGTCTCCATCTCGGGGTTGTGAGTTCAAGCCGTGTGTTGGGCTCTACGCTGGACGTGGAGCCTACTTTAAAAAAAAAAAAAAAGTAAAAGACCAAATCCATTTGGAGAGTGTATTCTCCAAATACAGTCACATTCTGAGGCGTGGGGTTAGGGCTTGAGCACATGAATGTGGCAGGCAGGGGAACACCGTTAAGTCCATGACAACAGCTGATGGAATGGAACTTGAACTTGGCCTGTTTGTCGCTGGCTGGCTGCTGTCCAGGCTGACACGGCAGTGAAGCCCCATGCCCAGGGACAGCCTGGGGACAGCCATAGCATCAGGTCCCTGGAAGGGACCTCCATCAGTAGTGAGGCTCAATAGTATGGCCGTTTGGCTTCCAGGATGACTGTCCTCTCCTCCTGGCAGTAGTCTGTCCCCTCTCCTACTAACTGATGCTTGAGAGAGGCGCCCTTCGGGGAGTCCATGGGCCAGAAAAATAGACATCTGGAGTCAGTCCCCAGCATGTGACCCAGGTCTCAGGGGCGGTCACAGCAAGTGCCCCCTTCCCTGCACCCTGGGTCAGTTGCTGCTACATTCCTTCTCGTTGTCTACAGAAGAATAGAGAAATGTGGCCACTTCTGGCAGACTGAGCTTTGAAAATCCTGCCTCTTCCCAGAGGCCACATCTCCGGTGGAGCAAGGCCATTGCTATTGGTCGGTGTGCATGCCCAGGGACATCTCATGCTCCTGAAATTGTCTTTGTGTTCAGCAGTGTGTCTGATTTTTGAGAATGCTCCTCAGATGCTGGGTGTCTACGTCCATGTGGGGTGAATGGATTTGCACGATCTCCTGGGCCAGACCACTGTCCAGAATTGACTTCCCTCTCCCCACTGCACTCCCACCCACCCCCAGGACCACCCCCTTCTGGGCAGGTGTCCCCCACCTGTGACTCCGAGGAGAGAACCTTTCGCTGCTCAGACGACAACAGGTGTCCCTCTTGGAGGCATCTCAGAAGCAGAGGTGGTGGGGGATGAGGTCTTCCCACATGTGGAATGGGGCCAGGTGGTGGAAGGCGGTAGAGACAGTGACCCAGGAATCAAGGCCTCAGCTGGCTGGAGTCACAGATTATGGAACACTGGAGATACTCTCCCAAGGGACCATGAGGGCCTCCACTTCCAGATCTTGAGTCCACCGCTGACAGCCATGGGACCCCCGAGAACCACCCCCTAATGCTCCAAGCTCCATGTTCCCCCCGGGCAGATGGACGTTCGAGTGCTGACCCCCTAAATGGGGGAAGAATTACAGAGAATATACCCCAACCGAATGAGGCGCCTTGAACTTGAGAGGCTGAGGTTCGGAAATCTCCAGCCCTGCCTGGAGAGAGGAGCGCAGTTTGCACACTTGCCTGATTTAAAGGATGCCTCCCTGGGAGGCCCCTTCCAGCGGGAGCCCCTTCCCTCCGCGCGGCTCCAGGGAGATGCACGTTAACCCCCCACCGGCTTCCCAGGACAAGGGCAATTCACCAGTTTGCCACAAAAGTCACGACTCAGAGGCCAAACCCTCTCAAGACCGGTGTCTGCAGATCCCCAGGAAAGAGGGTGAACCTGCTACAGATCGAAGCACTTAGGTCGGGGAGCCAGGAGTGCCCGAGCCTGGAGCCCGTTCCCCTTCAGCCAGGCTACAGTGCCGTTAGCAGCTCTGTGCTCTTGACGAGGCTCTGGGAGGCCAGGGCACTCATCATCACCCCTGTTCTGCCCTTGGGGGAAACTGAGCCACAGGTTAACAAACCACCCAAGCTGCACTTCCAAGCCCTGCTCGCTACCCTTACCCTCTCTCCCTGTCCGTGGAGGCCGCTACAACGCACTTGGCATCATGGGTCTGCTGGTGTACGGGCCTGATCATGGGAGGACCCAGCCCACAAGGCTCCCGGGCCAGTGGCAGCAGCAGGGCACCTTTGGGAACACAGCTCCCGTCCCTGGGGCCACCCTCGCCCCTGCTGCAGAGGGTGGCGTGAATCGGTCTGTCTGATGGCCAGAACTGTGCGAAGTACCCCATCTACCCGAATCCCTCCGCGGGGAGCCCTTCTGCCCCGACTTGGAGAGAGCCTGGCCCAGCTTCCCCATGGCTGATCTTCGCTCTTCCCACAGTAGAGGCCTCTCTCCACACTGCGTGCTCCAGAGAGACAGGGTCTGGCTGTGCCCAGCCCACCACTCAGCAGGGAGGCGGCACGTGCCGGCCAGCTCCCACGGCCCACCCCGAGCAGGCCGCCCCTCCCGACGGTCGCGTTTATCGGGAATAATAAAAGGATGATGGTAACACCTGGGATTTCAACACGCCCTTCACCAGTGTATCCCCCGCTGTCCTGGGCACGGGCCTCTGCCCATAAATTCTCAGGTCTCATCTGTTCGTTTGCTTGCTGGGCTCAGGGGAAAGAAAGCGTTAGCAGAATATGGGAAGATTGCTTTAAGTTCAGCAGAAAACAAGCTGACAATTCCAGGTACTCTAAGCAAGGAAGGGGCGTTACGAAGCGGTGGCTGGAGGGCCGCTCTCACTTCCCACACCCTTGGGGACGGGGATGGGACACCAGCTGGGGACCCTGGGGCAGGCTCTGCACAAAGGCACCAAGGCGCGGGGATGGCGGGGTCCCGTGCTCAGTGATGGACACCCCACGGCCCCACTCCCTCCTGCTCCCCAGACGGTGCAGAGCATCATGGGCCTGCAGACCCACAGCTCTGTCCACTTGTGCAGAGATGCTCTTCCATGTTCACTGCTGCACCTACACCATCCACCCCGAGAGATGGCGATCGCTGCCCCACCATGTGAGGAGGCACAGAAAACCGCCCGTGATGGGTGAGCGGAGCTCTGTCTGAGACTCTGGACCTCACCTTCCTGGCGCTCAGTCAGAAGGCACTGTGCACATATGGGGGCGAGGACAGAGATGCTTTTGCATCTGGAATTTCGTGGTAAGGAGGGAAGATGATAATGCCGAACAGCCAGGGTCCTTTTGCTCTGTCACTACCCGCCTGGCCCAAGAGGCTAGCTCTGGCCTTGGGTCCCGGGCACTTGCTGCAGCCGCCAGCCCCCAGCCCGGGGACTCTGCCAGGGCAGCGTGTCACCCACCCCCGGCCCTCCTCACTCACCGAGTGGCTATGCAGGCCTGCCTTTCAGGGCCCCTGGACTAGCTCCAGAAAACTTGCCAAGGTGACAGCGGGCACAGGGGATTGCCTGGCTGGTCACGCGTCTTGGTACCGTCCTTGGACAAAGTCTGACTTTGCACCCAGCAGGCCGGGCTTGCTCACCCCAGCCCCCAACCACCGGGCCACAGAGGCCACCGTCGAGGCTCCCGGGGCCCAGCTTTGCTGGCCGCGCTGATCCATAGCCATCCGGGCAGCGAGATGAGGGAGAAGGGCAGGTGCAGTTGGCACAGCGTCCTTCCCGAGGAGGGGGCGGTGGTGGAGAGAAACCCGAGGATTGGCATATGGGAGCCATGGGTCATGTGGCCGCAGATCGATGGATCCAAGGCTCCTGACCTCCCCGCGTAACCCAGGGACACATGCTGTGATGGCACAATCAGCTGCAAACCAGGAGGGCGGGTGACGCGGTGAGTGGGGAGGACCAGGGGGAATGACCCCCACAGGCCATCCTGAGGGGTGCACTGGCCACCGAGCTCCACTGCACGTGCCAAGTAAGGAGGGCGGCATGGTGCGCCCGGTACTCACTGCCTCGCAGGAGCAGAAATGTCCAGCTGTATGTAACAGCGGCCAATGGCCAAGCTTTACAGATTAAAACAAAATCAAACTGAAAGCCACTCTGTAGGCCAAACAGAACATTCTTGCCCTAATCTCCCCGAGGACCCCACTTCGTGGCCTTCGGAGTAGATGCTGCCGCGGCATCACCGTGTAGTGGGGCCTGGGAGGAGGGGCCCGGGAGGCCCACTGAGGCAACAGATGGTTCCAGGTGGTTCTAGGGAGGATGAGCCAGAGGGGGCCGCGTGTGGCCCCCCTGCCGGCCCCAGGCTGTTGGGACCCTGAGACTTTCCTGCCATTCTGGCTTCTTCCCCAGGTTCATGGGAGCCCCATGCAGGCCCGGAGAGCTCCTCAGACTTCACAGGAGCCTGTGTGCCACCAAATCCAAGCCTGAAGGCAGGCCCCCTACGTCTCTGGGCCGGGAGCTCACTTTGGGGCCCCTCCCCGCCTCTTGCCTCTCTGCAGAGGGGACG
Source organism: Ailurus styani (assembly GCA_002007465.1). Taxonomy (NCBI): domain Eukaryota; kingdom Metazoa; phylum Chordata; class Mammalia; order Carnivora; family Ailuridae; genus Ailurus; species Ailurus styani. The sequence continues at coordinate 1,140,198 of LNAC01000431.1, read as the reverse complement.
GGCCTCCTCAGAGTGCCCAGGATGTGAGCAGAGCGTTCTGCCTGCCTCCCCTCGGGGGGCCTGAGCCTGCTTTCCCTGGGGGACAGGCAGTGGGCTGGCTGAGGGCCCCCTGTCCTCCCTCCTGTGTCTCATCTGTGAACAGCAGAACCCCACAGGGGTGCTCACAGGAATGAGAGCCCGGACATGGCCGTGAAAGCGTCAGACCACGAAGTCACGCAGGAGAAAGGTGTGAGGACCACCTTCCTGCCTGGGTTCTTCACTAGCAGGTGGGGAAGAAGTGACTTTGGTGTTTCTGCCCTGCCTTCCCCACGCTGTGCTCGGCTTCCAGGGAGAGGGCCGGGCACGCTGGTCGTCCGAACATCCTGATCAAGACTCCCTGGCTTTGCTTTTGCTGGGTGTGGAGGGGGGCAGGCTAGCCCCGCGAGAGGGGTGCCCGCTGTGTCTCCCGCTGCGCAGGTCTGTTCACCCCCTGCCCCCTGACCATGCGGCACACGGAAGTCTGTCCTCACTATGCATGTCCACGGAGCACCCACGTCCGCAGGCAGAGAAGTGGAGGAAATGGGGGGTCCCCTGCCCTCAAAGGGGGGAGAGGAGGCAGACATGGGCTTCCTGCTGCCAAAGCCTTTCTGTGTTTGAGCACAGCACACACTTAACACCAAGGGTCATAACCAGAAAGGGAGTCTTTAGTTCAGATCAGAGATCAGATCAGAGGAGGTGATGTTTGAACTTGACCTGAAGTATTTCCTAAGGGGAGTGGGCTCTCCAGGCAGAGGGGTCTGTGTGAAGAAAGGCATGGCAGTGGGGAAAACCCATACTGTCTTTGAGAAACGGGGTGATAGGAGTGTAATATATGAGAAACAGAGGAGTAGGCAGGAAGGCGAGGGGAGGGGAGAGGAGGGAGAGGAGGCAGGGAAGGGAGAAGAGAAGTGTGAAGGGGAGGGAGGGGAAGGGAAGAGAGAAAGGGGAGGGAGAGGGGAAGAAGGAGGGAGGGGAGGAAGGGGAGAGGCAGGAGGGAGAGGAGCACGGGCTGACCCTTCTGCCCAGAGAACCCAGGGCCTTGGGACGGCTCCTCTGAAAACAGGAATGCGTTTCCTGCTAACCCCCTCCCCCACCCCAAACCCACTCCTGCCCCAGAGGGGGGACTCGGTGGGAAGCTTTCTCAAAAGCCCTCCCTGTGGGGCCGCTCCCGCCGGGGGCAGGAGGAGAGGGGGGAACCTGGGGAGCCGGTGGGGAGCCGTGCTCCCAGCAAGAACCAGTCGGAGCCCACCTGCCCTTTCGGTAGCTGTTGGCTGGGTCTTCGCCTCGGTGGCTCTCTTTCCAGAGCTGGGGTGCCTGACTTGCATGCCAAGGCCTTGGCGAGGACACAGTGAGCATGCGCTGGGGGGCATGATTCCAGTGTAAGGATTCTGGGCCCGGCAGCTGGTATTTGCCCTCTTTGGGTACTTCCCGCCCTGGGGGGCTTTTCTCCCCAGCAGGATGCCCTCAGGGCCTGGCACAGAGCAGGACCAACAGGCAAAGGAAGCCAGCTTACCCGGGAGACCTCTCTACGCCCCAGGAGGTCCTGGTGCCTGGATTTCAGATCGTGATGCTGCCTGCTTCAGAGCAAACAGTGTCCCTTGTTAACGGCTGCTTGTGCTTTTATTCCTTGGATTTACTTCCACTAAAATGTGACATTTGCCGCTGATGTTTGTATCTTGTACAAAGTGTCTCCAATAAGCAGACGCGTTTTAAAGAGCTCCATTCAACGAATCAGGGCAACAAATTAGCTCCTAAAATCCCGTTCCTCTTTTTTTTTTTTTAAGATTTTATTTATTTATTTGACAGAGAGAGAGAGAGATCACAAGCAGGCAGAGAGGCAGGCAGAGAGAGATGAGGCTCCCCGCTGAGCAGAGAGCCTGATGCGGGGCTCGATCCCAGGACCCTGAGATCATGATCTGAGCCGAAGGCAGAGGCTTTAACCCACTGAGCCACCCAGGCACCCCTAAAATCTCGTTCCTCTTAACAGATGTCTGGAAACTCCTCAGGACTTCCAGAAGGGAGTCTTTGTGGGGGACCCTTGACGGTGCACAGCGATTAGGAGCTGATTCCATTGCCAGGAGATTCGTGCATCCGGGCAGGCAGTGGTGTTGGCGGGAAGTGTGACCTTCGGTGGACAGGCAGCTGAGTCCCACAGTGGAGGCTCTCAGGTCAGCTTATGCTGGGGTCCAAGCTGCATCCCTGGGTCGCCTGGCGGAACAGGCACAGCACAAAGAAGGTCCAGAGAGGGAGACTTGGTCTCCTCTGGGGGTGAAGGACGGAAGTGGACCCAGGCTTCAGAGCCCAAACATGTGGGCCCCGTGGGAAGCCTTCCTTAGCAAAGCAGTACAAAATCGTGAAAACAAAATGAAGCACCAGAGTTAATCTTACTTAGAATGAAAAAGTAAATCACAGCAAATTACAAGTGATAAAAAACATTTAAGCGTTTTTTTAATTAAAAAAGAGAAAGATGGGGGGCACCTGGGTGGCTCAGTCAGTTGATCGTCTGACTCTTGATTTTGGCTCAGGTCAGGATCTGAGGGTCGAGAGATCAAGCCCCGAGTTGGGCTCTATTCTCAGTGTGGAGTCTGCTTGAGACTCTCTCTCTCTGTCTCCCTTTGTCCCCCCCCTTTATAAAATGAATAGATAAATCTTTAAGAAGTGAGAAAGATACTGCAGACATCACAAAATACATTAAAAAATTAACTTAAAAAAATTAACTACTGACCCTCCCACGTGACATTTTTACTCCTACAATTTGGGCTGAATTTTGATCTCTTTCTATTTCATCTAGCTTAGTAAAAATCATCTGTACAGAAAATAGCAGTATTGTCCATCTTCATGCATCGTTGGCCAAACTTTGGTTTTCATTGGCTTAGTTTAGACACGTTTCTTTTAGCTATGAGCTCGTTCCTGATACATCATGTAACTGATCCTACGGGAGGAAGTCTCTGCAGAGCCTTGTCATGTATGATCGCAAAGATTCCAAGGTGTGGGCAGTCTTCACAGGCGTTGGCTAACCTCATTAACCAGCTCTCTTGAACGTCCACACTGCGTGTGTCTTGTGAGCTTCATCTCGTCTCCGTGGCTGTCTGTCTATCATGTCAGACCATCAGGACACCAGTCAGGGGCACACAGAGGATGGGGCTGGGCGTCTCCCGGCCGATGGGGCAGGGGGATGGCAGGAGAAGCACCTGCGTGATGGAGGGCACACAGGTGGCATGGCCAACCCGAGGCAGGAAAGCACCAGGAGCCGAGGATGGTGGGACACAGGGTCAAAAGCTGAAAGACTTGCCTGCCTTTCACTAGTCCTGACCATGAGTCTCCAAGGATTTGAGGCCAATAGAGTGCATTCTTTTTTTTTTAAAGATCTTATTTATTTGAGAGAGAGAGAGCAGGAGAGGGGGAAGCGGCAGCCAGAGGCAGAGGGACAAGCAGACCCCCTGCTGAGCAGGGAGCTGGACGTGGGGCTCAATCCCAGGACCCCAGGATCGTGACCTGAGCTGAAGACAGACACTTCACTGATGGAACCCCCCAGGCGCCCCCCAACTGAATGTATTCTTAAGATCAGTAGCCATCAGGGTGCCTGGGTGGCTCAGTGGGTTAAAGCCTCTGCTTTTGGCTCAGGTCATGATCTTAGGGTCCTGGGATCGAAGCCCGCATCGGGCTCCCTGCTCAGCGGGGAGCCTGCTTCCCCCTCTCTCTCTGCCTGCCTCTTTGTCTACCTGTAATCTCTCTCCCTCTGTGAAATAAATAAATAAAATCTTTAAAAAAAAAAAAAGATCAGTAGCCATCAAGTCAGACAAACTTAGGTCTGAATCTTTCCTACGACCCGGCAGCCGGTGAAACCTTCACTATAGTTCGCACCAGAAACTAATAGAATGCTGTGCGTTAACTAACTGGAATTCAAATAAAAACTAAACAATAGAGAGTTATGCATAGCCTTTCTATACAGAAGTCACTGTGGGCCACGTAACCATCCCATTAAATGCAAAGTAAATGTACTCCCGACTGAACTTGGCCTCGCCTGATCCCCGGACCGGTGCCGTCTCTCCAAGCCCTCCCAACTGGAGGGGGAGCAAGCCCAGAGGAGGGGAGGTGGGTAGAGGAGGGGCTGGGCTTCATCAATTGCTGTTAATACAGCTAACTTTGGCAAAGTGAGCTAAAATATACAACCACATGAACATACAGCTAAAATACACAACCACATGAACATACTTCTGGAGCACTCGCTTCTTGAGGTCTTGGAAAGAACTCATTTGAATGAGGGGCCTTGAAACTTGAGCCCTTTTTGCTTTATGGTAAATGCATCGCTGACAGGGGACCCAGAAGGTCTGGGAAGGCTTCCTGGAGGAAGTAGCAGTTGAGCCAGGCCTAAGAGACTTTGGTCAACGAGGGTGGGCACTCCAAGTACAGAGACTGACGTGAACAAAGGCCTCTGGTGAGTCAGGAGCAACGGAAAGACACAGCTGGACTGTAGAGGTTCACAGAGCGGGGAGGCAGGGGGGCTGGGGTGGACCAGGTCAAGGCAGCATTGAATGCCGGGCTGAAGGGCTGACATGATCATAGGGATGATGGGCACTCCAACCAGCTGGTGATTAGCGTGGTCGTTCGGGATGGTGGGTCTGGCCCTGGGCCGCGGGCAAAGAGGGGGCCGGCAGGAGACATGGGGGCCTGGGTGCGGAGTGCTAGGGCCTGCGAGAAGTTGGAAGGGCCGAGCTGCGTGGGCAGGGCTGTCGGAGGCAAAGCCTCCAGGGCTGGGTTGCGGGAGAGGCCCGTGGAAGGTCAGGGACAGCTCTGAGGCCGTGTTGCTGTCCCTGGCTCACAGCTCAGAATGTGAGCAGGTGTCACTTGAAGGAGAAGGCACGATGGGAGCCAATACATGCAGGGAAGGCTGGGAGGCGGCTGAGCTGCGTCTCGGAGCCCCTCTCCCAGGAAGCAGCACCGTGTTCGACAGATCGCAGGCTGGGACGGGCTTGGGGTTCTGTGGGCCTGCACTCCCGGAGCCAACACCCCACTCTGCCAAAAACACGGTCACGAGGAGATGTGCCTGGGTCCCAGGAACAGTGCACCACGCACACGGATACCCGGCTCATGGATGATTGTCACCTGTCATGATTTCCATTTGTTTCAAGTATTTGCAAACACAGAAATCACGCTCATCTCACAGGCCCCGTGAGAAAAGGCAGCGGGCGGTAATCAGCGAGTGTGGTTGTGCCCGTGGGAGCCCGGTGGGCACATCCCAGAGGGGCCAGGATGGAGCGGGCATCCCACGCAGCTGGATCCCTACCCTCTTCCATCCGACACTTTGGAACCGTCACGCTGAGAATGTGTATCTACAAGACTTAGGAAGGTTCCCAGCTGCTCATTTGAGTGTTTTCTCCCCCGACGCATATGTTGAAATCCTAACCCCCACGTGAGGGTGTGAGGTGTTGGGGCCCCTGCGTGGGATCAGTGCCCTGATAGGACCCGCAGAGCTCCCTCATGGTTTCCGACGTGTAAGGACGGAAGCAGTCGGCACCCCGGAACAGAGCCCTTGCTGGCACCCTGACCTTGGGTCCTCACCACCACCCCACGAGGCCCCGTTCTGCAGATAAGCAAGCTGAGGTTGGGAAGGGTCGAGCCATTGGCTGCAGCATGGAGGGGGCTGGCCATGTGGGGCAGCGCTGGGAAGCTGGTGAGGGTCTGAGCTACAGAGCTCCGCAGGGGTGGCCCTGCGGAGCTAGGAGCAGCCTCTCCAGGCATCCCCGTGCAGACCCCAGTGCAAGACAGCAGAGAGGTCTGGCTAAACTGGGAAGCTGGCTCTTGGCTCTCCTATAGCCTTCCCTAGGGGACATTGCTGATCCGGGCCAGCCAAGCCCACAGGCACGATTCAGGAGCCCTGCACACAGGCTGCACAGGGCCAGCTGGGTGGGGGTTGGGAGCGGGCTTGCCGCCCTCTAACTGAACCAGTGCAGAGCCCCTTCCCCTGCCGCACCATCTCACAGTGGCCCTCCTGAGAAGGGCAGGCGAGGGGCAGGGGGAAGACTCTGGTCGCCCAGCACAGAGAAGTCATTCGAACTTTCCAGGGGAATAGAGCCCCAGGAGGCAAAGCCATTACCCCAGCTCTGGGGGCTGCCCCTCGGCCTGCTGCCCTCAGCATCTCCCTGCTCCTGCCTCGTTGGAGAGGACCCCGGTCAAGAAACAAGTTCACGTTCAGAGCAGGCCCGGGTGACTGCACACTGTGGGACTTTGCAGGGCAGACCATCCACTGCAGCAGTTGTGATGAGAGGGGCATTTTGAAAGAGGTGGTTCAACGCGACCCCTTCAAAGGAGCACGGCTGAAGTGTGGGGTCACAGCTTTATTCCTGGAGGCGCCACAGGCGGTCCGTCTCACCTGAACCTCACCCTCTCCAGTGCTCGCCCACCCCGACCCTCATCACACCTCTCACTTAGCACATGGCTCGGTTTACAAAAACGTTCAGTGACTTATCGTCCCTGATCTCGGAGGAGCAGCCTCCCGCATGTCAAGTTTCCAGAATCTGTCACCGCAGGACGTCTGTCGATGCATGGAGGTGACAAAGCTGGGGGTGCCTTGTCTTCTGCGTTGGGCACGGTGCCCTGCCCACAAGGACCGATCCCCCCAAGACAGCCTGCTCCTTCTGCTGGCGAGGATACCAGACCTGGTGCTGTGCTCAAGGTCACTCAGCGTCTCTACGGTAGGCCGGCTCCTGTTCACAGTGACACTCTTTTCCTCTGTCTCTGGGGATGGAGGAGGTAGCACAGAGTTCCGCGATGGGGACCCCGTTCCTGAGCACTTGCCGAGCCCACAGACAGCCCTGTGGGCTCCTGACCAGCGTGGTCGCCTCTGCAGCCCAGCCCGCAGCTTGGAGCCGCACAGCCTCTGCGGCTGCCTGCCTTGGAGAGACCATTAATTTCAGGGAGACTCATCAGTCTTGGGGACAGCCAAGCCCGTCCCTTGCAGCTCTCCCTTGTTGCCGTGAGTTGCTGTGGGGGAAGCAAGGGTGCGGGGCTCTCTCGAGCCCCTAATACCAGCAGAGTGCGGTCCCCAGCCCTCTGATCTCCGTTCGGGTGGAGGGCAATGTCCCTGGGGGGCTCCGGTCATCGTGGGACGGCCCCTGTCAGAGGACACCCGGTGGTCTGCTGTGTCATCGGCCGTGCTCTGGGGAAGCCGCCACGGAGAGCCAGGCGGGGCTTTGCAGGCAGAAGACAGGATCATCTTGTCCCTCTGTGGCCAGCTTGGGGGACCGAGTCCTGGGGAGGGAAGCCATCAAAACAGAAATGTATACGATAGCCGGTATTTCCACTGCCGCTTACTCGGTGTCCCATGCTGTGCTGAGCACCGTGGGGCTGTCCTCGTTCATTCTCAGATCCGGGAGGTGCGTGGGGACGAGACGACCCCATGTTAAAGCTTCGGAGGCTGAAGTTCTATCGCTGGTCTGGTGTCGCATGGCTGGCCACGGCTGGGGCCCAGACACTGTGTCCCAGGACGTGAACTCTGGCACGTCCAGCTCTCCCGTTCTCCTGACACGCGAGCCCTCTGCAAGGAAGCTTCCTGCTTTCACCTGGGCAGGCGCTGGGCCTTGACTCCGCCGGGCAGGAAGTCCCTGGGAGGGCACGCGTGCCTGCGTCGTGGAAGGAGCTTCCTGCTGAGGCTTCTGGGTGTATCTGGGGGGTGAGGGGTACAGGGAGCAGGCACGGGCTTGGGGAGACCTGTGCCTGAGGCTGCTGCCAGGGCTCTAACAGGCTGGGAAGAGCAGCTGGACAGAGTTGCCCACCTGCCCTCGGACAGACTCGATTTCATTGTTTGGAGAAGAAGGATCGATTCTTTCCACTTAAAAACTCTGTTAGAGCCTCCTTGCCCATGTTTAGTAAAATGTAAAAGCTCAGTCATTACATTGGGGCACAAATGAAATTGTCATCAAATTAGAAACATTAGCTCTGTTTCCTAGAAATGTCTTTGGCCACCAGTCTGGAGGAGGGCAAGCCAAGGGGAGCCTGGGACCCCTGGAGATCCAGGGAGGGGCGGTACCCAGGAGCCAGGCCCCGCCCCTTTGGCTCCCGCGGCCCTGCCCACCGGGCCCACCTTTCCCGCCACCACCCTAGCTCCCAGCCTGGGCCCCGGCTGCTGGCCCCTTGCGCATCTGGGCCGTCAGTGTCACGGTCAGATTTCACCATTCCTCAAGCTTGGCCATGGCCATGCCCACCCCGCGCCCGTCCCTTGGAACACAGGAACCCGTGCTCCCCAGCCCCACGATGGGTCCCCATGCCCAGGTCCCACTGCAGCCCCAGAAATTCCACATTATCCAGGCCCTGAACCTGCGAAGCCCCTTAGCTCGGTAACCATGGCGACCACGTGGTTCATGCTTCCCCAGGGCCATGAATGGAAACCCGTTTCCAAAATATAAATGGTGCACAGGTATCAGCAGCTGCCGCTCTCACCGTGCACAGAACTTTCTCTTGTAAGGTGGGGAGTATTTTTACAAAAGTGAATGGGCCTTTCTCTTTCCCGTTCCTGGGTGTGTGACCTTCACCTCGTTAATCCTAAGCACCCACCTGCCTGGGAGGAGATTAGAATGCTATAGAACGCACGCAGCAAGAAAGGCCACACTAATATTCAGTTCCTGACAATCAAAACTATGATTATGCAGCAGAATAATAGCCTTGCAACTCAGGCTTTTTTCTTGAGAAGAAATTTTCCAAATTCCCTTAGTTCCTTTTTTATTTAGCATATCACAAACCGATTTGTAGGTGTTGGCTCATAAATCTCTCCCATGCCTTAGAGTTTTGCCCAAGTCCTTAATTAGGTATTAGCTGCATTCAAGAAGGAAATGTTGGCCCAGGGGAAGGCAGGATGAAAATGGCAGAGGGTGGTGAGAAAGAGCAAAGATAGTGAGAATTGTGTCTCTCCCTTTTTCTTCTCCTAGCTGAGGCCTGGAGGGGCAAAGTGCATTAGGCACATCGAGGGGACAGTGAGGTCCTTGCCCCTTAGGGATGAGAGAGAGCTTTGCTGGAGACTGTGTGGCAGACACGGGAAAGTGGGGATCAGACAATCACACGATGATAACTGGTAACTGAGCAAACACTGATAACTACCCATGGGTCACAGAAGAAATCACAATGCAACTGAGAGAATCCATTGAACTTGTGGGTTGCAGCTAAGGTAGTGCTAAAGGGAAGGTGGGTAGCTCTAAGTGCCTCAGTTAGGAAAGAAGGCAGCTCCAGCATCAGCGATGTGTGCTGCCAACAGAATCAACCAGAAAAAGAATGGCAAGTTAAACCCAAAGAAAACCAAAGGGAAAGAAGAGTAAAAGTGAGAGTAGAAATCAATTCGACAAAAGTAAACATATAACAAAGCCGAGAGTTAGATTTTTGAAAGTATCAATGAAATTTATGAACTGATGAAGAAAAAAAGAAAGAATAGAAATGCAGATTACCAACATTGTGAATTAAAAGACTGCATTACTTCAGATTCTTGAACATTAAAAATGGTCAGGGAGCAGCACCAACAACTTGATGCAGTAAGTTCGACCATTTAGATGGAATGCACGCTTTTCTTTAAAAGCTCCCCTCGCCAGAAGCAGTGGCCTCTGAGATCCAGAGAGGGGAGACTTTGCCTTCTCAGGCTCCTGGCTTCCTCCGTAGCCCATGAGCCAGGCCTGCAGGGGAGACACGAGGGTGCCGATTCTGTAGTGGGGAGAGCAGGTGAGGAGCCTGTCAGTCACAGAACCAAAAGCAAACCCTGAGGCGCACAGCCCGCACCAAGGAGCCCCACAGGGCGCCCAGAGCAGCAGACCAGTGACCTTGCCCGGGAGACCAGGGCATGGGGGCTGCCACCACACCCAAGGGCACCTTCCCCCAGAACCTGGGGCCCACCGTCCACACACGTGTTTTCCCTTGGATTGCCTTATGGTGCTATAATAAATCACTGGATCAGATAAAATTCAAAGCGTACTTAACGTTCAGAAAAAGATGACTTAAATCACAGGTAAAATAAAAACACTACATTTTCTCTGCATGTCAGTGTTCCTGCGTGAATGATTGTCCACTTTGATACATTGTCTGGTTCCCAAAGGGACAATGGAAGTGTCCAAGTATGATTTTCAAAAAGTTAGAATCTCGACTTCCACGAAAATATGTGAACAATGATTTATTTAATTCATGAGTGACGGGACCATCGCAATGGAAATCCAACTCTAAGAGAATTGGAAAAAGTGAGTCACTTTTCAAGAGAGCCTACTTGAGTAAGATGGCTAATTTACACAGAGAACTTCTCAATGTTCTACAGAGCAATAAAACTTTAACCTTCGGGGCGGTCTTTGCTACCAGACACAGTTCCCTGCCCTGCCATCAGGCAGAAATAATCCGCTTTATTACCAGCTCCCTACCAAGGCCTCTCAGTCTACAGTGTGAAAGAAGAATGGAGAATGGTCATGTCTTGGGAAGCTTATTCAAGCCCTGGTGGATCTCAAGCCCCAGTATGGCTTGAGATACATATACGAGAGAAATTATAAACTCTGTATATGTATCATTCATATTTCTGTGCACCTAAACTTCTCCCCTAATCGTCTGAAAGCTCATGACAAAGGAGCACAAACAGAATGGCCCGTTCAGCTTCTGACTGCCATGTACCGCATCGGAATTTGTTAGCCAAGTCAGTATTGCTCTTGACGGCCAGAATACCAGGGAACAGATGATGCCCTAGCATCCTCCGATTTCCATGAGACTGTCAAGGTCACAGAGTTCTTCCATCCTATGGACAGGATGCTCCTGCAGCTCCGTGTGCAGCCAGGCCAAAGGGCTGGAGGCCCCAGGACAGAAGGGGACTTTGAGGGAGAGCAGGGCTTCTCAGAATATCCAGCTGGTTCCCCCTAAATTTCTAATCTGTCCTGGACCCACCCATGGCCTTGTGCACGATCAGTGCTCAGCATGGACCGCGTGACTCAGCCTAGCTCGTCTGTGTGCAGTTGGAGGAGAATCTGTTATCACCCTTGGGTGTCACTGCGGTGTCACTTCGCTAGGAACGTTTCCTAGCGCTGCCTCTGAAAGTCCGTTCTTCCCCCGGCGTGAACCGGAAGTTTCAAGGGCAGGCATGGAGCACTCGAGTAGAGGAAACAGCAAACCCGATGGTCCCTCCAGCTCAGGAGACTGCGGGAAGGAGAAAGGGGACGAGGAGGCTGAGCGTGTCTGGGGACGGGCTCTTGGGTCCCAGCCTTGTCCTCACCCCAGGCTCAAGGTCTCGGCTGTCGGAGCTACACGCCAGGGGCTCCCGCACACGGGGCCAGGAGCTCACTTCTGGGGGTGGCCTGGGGGAAGAGGCAGGACCCTAACATGAGCCCACCTGTGGCCAGCACGTGCAGAACAAGTGGTACAGAGGCGGCAAGACAACAAGCCTGAGGCCGAGCTCCCGGTTCCCCACCATCTATGCACCCAGACACCCCATGTGTCCCGGGACGTGGACGGGACAGGGACGTTGGGAGAGATGTGGTTCCGTGGACGGGCTCCTGAAAACAGGCAGAGGGCCAGCAGCCATCCTGCGGGGAACAGAAGCCAGCGAGTATCCCGAGGCCACTGCAGGACCTGAGGACCGTCGTGGCCCACTGCCAGGAACGTCTGCTTGGCCAGGCGGGAGCAGGCACACCTTCACCTCAGGAATCAAGGAGTCGCCACCAGGATCGTCCCTGGGGCCTGGGAAGTGGGACACAAACGCTGAAACTCGAAGGACACGTTTTAAAGTCGAAGGACTCTGTGGATTTACTTCCACCCATCAGATCACACTCTGTCCAAAAAAAAGCTATTTTTTGCCTGAAAACTTTTTTCTTTCATTCCTTCCTTTATTCAGCAATAATTAACATAGAGTTATATTAGTTTGAAGTGTAGGCTATAATGATTCAGCAATTCTATACCTTAAAACATGTTAAAAACTTACATCTATTCAATTTACTTGTTCTCGGTAATTACACTTAGATTCCCCATAAAAACTTCAAGAGACATCAAAGTCAGCGCTCCTCCCAAAGTCATATTCTTTTTTAATAAAAACATTCTATACAGGGATAACATCACCTTACTTGCAGGTCGGTAAACCCAGGCAGAATAAAAATTTTAATGCTGATCAATTTAAAAGAGAAGCACGAGAAAACATAAAGGGGGAGACGTGGTATTGAAAACAAGTCCGGGGCTCCTCCTGCTCCGGGAGGAAAGCCTCCAAAGGACATTGCATCTGCCCGAAGACATAGAAGTGTGTTTCCTTTACACGTTAAGGTTACTGTGTTTGTTCTGTTTTTGTAACGTTAAGGAAGAAGTAGGAAATGATGTATTTCACAAAACAGAAGTAAATTTTTAAAGCTTTTATTTATTTATTTTTGAGAGAGCGAGAGAGGCAGAGAGAGGGAGAGCACTGGCAGGGGGAGGGTCAGCGAGAGAAGCAGACTCCCCGCTGAGCAAGGAGCCCCATGCGGGGCTCGATCCCGGAATCCTGGGATCATGACCTGAGCCAAAGGGAGTCGTTTCATGACCTGACTGAGCGCCCCGGGGGCCCGGAATTAAATTTTAAACAGCATCTGCTATGGACACTCAATATGACCATGAGCTCTATGAGTAAAATATGAAGGATACATCGGTTAGTAGAGAAGCAAGATGGGGGGAAAGCTTGCTCCTTTAAAAATGGCAGATTGAATCTTCGTTTCCCTGCCTTTGCTCTGGATACCCCACGGAAATTACCAGAGAAGACGTGGAGTCTAAACGTAGCAGTGCTGGACAGCGAGTCCGGCGTCCTCCGTGGGGCCGAGGGCTAGAGGAGTTTCTGGAAGCCGTGAAGCAGGTGACAGCAGCTGGGCAAGCCACACCTGAGAGCTCAAGCCTGGTGTCAACGGTTGACCCCGACTGACTGGGAGCGGGGTGTCGCCGTCCCCAGCAGAGCGGCAGAAGACCCGGGGTTGGAGCACCGCGCCCCGGCAGCAGGGGTGGGAGCGCTCAGCCATGGGGAGCTGGAGAAACGTCCAGTCTGAGCACCGGGCCAGCTTGCCGTCAGCCACAGGCCCCATGCACGGCCGCTTCCGAAATGCAGGACAGCATTTGCCGGGGGAGGCTGCTCACACAGCACGAGGCCAGGGATGGGGAGGACAGAGAGGACACTTGGGGTCACCACAGCGAATGTGCGTGGAGAGGAAAATCCTACAAAAAACGATATGCAGTCTTTTTTTTTTTTTTTTTTTTTTGCCTTCACTGGAGTTGTTTACTTATTTCCCTCAAAAACATTCTTCCATCCTACCCCAAACATCCTCGTAAGACCTTGAGAGCGTTGGGCATCAGAGAACCAAGAAAGGGATTTAGAGGTCTCTCCCTTAAGCCCCACACAGAGCTTCTGCAAAACCGGGATGTCTCCCCCAGTCTTGCTGGAGTGATTGCAATTGGGGACTTGCTTCCCCATCTTACCCTGATGGGGGGGTGAGAGGAGGGAGGGTTAATCTGCTTCCGTCTCCGGCCCCAGCATCCCTGCACTGCGATTCCCTTTCCGTCCTGGCGCCAAGCGGACTCTGCTCTCGGAGCCCCTCTGCTCTTAGAGAAGGTGGCTCAGGGATCAAACCAGGGCAGCTGTGGAAGGACCCCCATCAGCCACCAACCCAGACGCACCTGCACCTCCAGCCACAAAAAATAGGATGACATCCCACGTCCCAACAAGGTGAGCAATTAGAAGAAATGGTCTTTAATTTAAAAGAAAAAAAAGGCAGTGAGGGAACAGGAGGAAGAATTAAATTTTAATGGGTATACTTAGGAAGATTGATTTTATGAAGTGATAATACCACTTCATAAAGTAAAAGCAAGCTACTACGACCTAAGGACAATATGAAAAGAGGGGGGGAAAGTCTTTGAAATTCAAAGCACGATAGACAAACCAGAAGGATTAACAGAGGCAGTGAGTAATAGGGTAAACTTGGCTGGAAACCAGATTACCAATTAAAAAGACCCACTGAGGGGCCCCTGGGTGGCTCAGGGGGTTAAAGCCTCTGCCTTCAGCTCGGGTCATGATCTCAGGGTCCTGGGATCGAACCCTACATTGGGCTCCCTGTTCGGAGGGGAGCTTGCTTCTTCCTCTCTCTCTGCCTACTTGTGTTCTCTCTGTCAAATAAATAAATAAAATCTTAAAAAAAAAAAAAGACCCATTGAGGGGCCTTCAAGGTCAAAGGTGTAGAACGAGGGATAACCTGCAAGGAAAAAAAGCAAGAGGCATGGAGGACAGAGCCCCAAAAGTTAGTATCTGTATAATAAAACCAGAAAGGTAGATCGAAAAGGATGTGGAAAAGAAAAAAATAGGAAAAAATTTCTCAGAGCTGAAGAAAGGCTTGAACTTTTGAATCAAGAGTGTACACATGAGAAAATAAATATTAAAAGTCCTCATAATGAGAAAAAAATCTGCAGATCTGTTTGGTGACAGATGTTTGCTAGACATGCTGTAGTGACCATTTTGCAATAGACAGATATCAAATCTCTGTGTTACATGCTCCATAAAAATTCTTTCTTCTTTTAAAAAAAAGGTGTCCGACTCAATGAAGCAAAAAAAAAAAGAAAAAAGAAAAAAGTCACATTCATTAATAATCTTTTGGTAGGATTTTTTTAAATATTAAGAATAAAGGGTTAAATCCTATAAGCTTCCAGACCAGAAAATAACATATTTGTTGCCAACAATGGAAAGAAAAATTAGATGTCTCATTTCTTGTTTTTTTTTTTTTTTTAAGTGGACTCTATGCCCAGTGTGGAGCCAAACACGGGGCTTGAACTTACCACCCTGAGCTTAAGACCTGAGCTGAGATCAAGAGTTGGGTGCTTAACTGAGCCACCCAGGCACCCCTAGATGTCTCATTTCTAACATCAAGTGTTAAATGTCAGACAATAATGGAGCAATATCTTTAAAGTTCTGAGAAAGGATCATCTTGAACCTAGAAATTTGCATTCAGCAAAACAACGGTCTGGGAAAGGCAAAAGAAAGTTATTGTGAGACATTCAGAAAACTTCTATAGGTGCTCAAAAGAAATAAAGACTCGGAGAAATGGTGAGCTCTAGCATGTTCATTGTCTAGGACACACAATGTTGTGAAGACACCGATTGTCTCCACATCGATCTTGATTTGGTGCAGTCCCAATAAAATCCTGGCAGGTGTATTTCCGTGGAAAGTGACAAGCTGATTCTAACATTTACGTGTGAATGAAAAGAACCAGGAATATCCAAGAAAATTTGGAAAACATGTTAGGAGAACTTGTACTAGCAGGTTTCAAGATTTACACTGCAGCTGGAATGGAGGACACAGTATCGGTAAGAAGAAAGACAAGGGAACAGGATCAAGGAATGCAGACGTAGACTGTTCTGGTTATCTGCTGCTGCGTGATGAACCACCCCAATCTTGGCTTAAAACAATAACAGTCATTTATTTTGTTCACAAATATGGGGGTTAAGTGGGCTCAGCTACCAGCTACTGTTTGGGGTTCTCGGTGGCCATAGGCAGGTGGTGGTTGCAGCTGGGGTCCATGGGAAGCTGTCCTCACCCACACGTGGGGCGCCAGATTGGGGTAGACTTGCTGATGGTGCAGGATCCCCGGGGTCTCCACGCACCTTCCCCAGGGCGCCGACTCCTGGAATGGTGGCCCAAAGCTCCCAAAGCCTGTGTCCCAAATGAGACCACCAGAAGCCCCAAGGTCACTTGCACTTCATTTTATTCATGAAGGGGCCACAGAGGCCCCCCCCACCCTGCCTCAGGGTCAAGGGGAGGCACCACGGAGTCTGCCTTTTCAAAAGATTTGTGGACATATTTCAGTCAGTACATCAACCCACCTACACGGACCACTTGACTTGCAGCAAAGTGCCACAGTGTTTGTTTAGGAGAAAAGATGGTCTTTTCAGTAAATGAAGCAAGAGAAACTGGATATCCCCACAGGGGGAAGAAATGAACCTGACTTAACTTCATACGCAGACATTTAGTTGAGTGAGTGGTAAAACAGAAGACTTCTGGGAGCAAGTGTAGATCTTCATGACACTGGGGTTGGCAAAGACTTTTTCCATCTCTACTTTGTGGATGGTTTTACATTTCCATAAAATTTTAAATGCAAAATCTTTAATTTCCATAAAAATTAGTATGAATTCAAAATTGGATGGCTCAAATAGCCATGAAGAAAGAGGAATTCTAATAACATAATGTTATCTTGATAACATTAATAATCTTGATCTAATGAATACATATAAAATCTCACATGCCTCCAAAACAGAGAATAGCAAGTTTTTATAAATGTCCGTGAAATATTTTCTGAACACACAGAACACAAAGAGTGAAACCTGAAAGAGGCTAGGTTTTCTGGCCACAATGCAATGAAACTAAAAATTAACAAAATTTTTAAAATAAATAAAAATTTCTAACTATTTAATAATTTTTGAGAAATCACATTTCCAGACAACCTTTAAATCAAAATAAAAATCAGAGACTATGTAAAAATTAATAGCAATGAAGAAAATGATCTATAAAATCCACAGACAATAACATATTTTTCCATGCATGAGGCAAAAAATCATATTAAATCCACAGCCTTAAAAATTATTGTTATATTTCACAAGAAAGACAAAATAAATGTATCAAACTGTCATCTCATGAAGCTAAAAAAAGATCAACAAAACTAAAAAAAGAGAATGAGGTAAAATAGAGGTAAAATGAGACCTATAAAACCCATCATTTTTATGATGAAAGATTAGAAATATTCCCTTTGAAATAAGGAACCAGACAAGGGTGCCCACTGTCACCCCCACAGTTGACCATTTTGCTCATGATCAAATTCAACAGGAAAAGGAAAAGCAGCAACGTGCAAAGAATCAGCTGTTCCTTGCAGACACTGATTTTCTTTTCTTTTTTTAAGATTTTATTTATTTATTATTTTAGAAAGAAAGAGAGAGCAGGGAGAGGAGCAGAGGGAGAGGGACAAGCAGACTCCGAGCTGAGCACAGAGCCTGACATGGGGCTCGATCCCACAACCTTGAGGTCATGACCTGAGCTGAAATCAAGAGTCAGACACTTAACCGACTGAGCCGCCCTGGAGCCCTGATACTGATTTTCTAATTAGAAGGTAAGTTAATAATAGAGCTCAGGAAGTTGGTGAGAGTTAAAATTCATATATTAAAAAATATCTATTGTTCCTATATACAGGTGATGGCCAAATAGAAAATGCAAAAAGGAACAAGATAGTACCAACAATATTGTAAACTACAGAGAACCCAGGAATAAATAAACAGAAAATGCATTTTCTTAGGGTGATGTGGTAAAATACCATGAATAGACAGGAGCGAAAGCCTGAATGCCTAATGTGCCAATGGAAAAAGGTATTACCATCTCATGTAGGTGGTAATTCATTGCTACTGATTTAAAATTCAGTGCAATTCCAATCAGCATCCCAGCGACATGATTGTCACATGCATAAGGAGCCAAGGTGCTCTTGAATAAAAGCTCCACGGTGCAGGACTTGAACTAGCGTCTATCAAGGTGCATCATGAAACCATTTGATGCGGAACCTGGGGGGCTCAGTTGGTTAAGCAACTGCCTTTGGCTCAGGTCATGATCCTGGAGTTCCGGGATCAAGTCCTGCATCAGGCTCCCTGTTCAGCGGGGAGTCTGCTTCTCCCTCTGACCTTCCCCCTCTAATGCTCTCTCTCTCTCTCATTCTCAAATAAATAAAATCCTTTTAAAAAAAATAAAGCCATTTGAATGTGATTTCAGACAGTGTGGTATTGGTGCAGGGGTAGACAGGAGATACCTTTAAAAGCACAGGGAGCCCAGGGTGAACTCACGTTTACATTGTAACTTGAGGTTCCAAGTCACTGGGTAAAGAACCTAGTTAGTAAATGGATTTGATAAAATTGTTTCTCCATAAAGGAAGACATCAACGGAAACCCCAGGTCAGATCACAGAAAAATCCATGTCAGATGGATTACAGACCTAAATAAGAAAAGCAAAATTGGGGCACCTGGGTGATTCAGTCAGTTTGCCTTCAGCTCAGGTTATGACCCTGGGGTCCTAGGATCGAGCCCCACATCGGGCTCCCTGTTTAGTGGGGAATCTGCTTCTCTATCTGCCCTTCCCCTGCTCGTTCTCCCTTTCTCTCTCTTTCTCTCAAAAATTAAAAAAAAAAACCTTAAAAAAATAGAAAAACAAAATTTCTAGAATTTCTGAATTCTAGAAGAAAGTATATATATATATGAAGATATTTGACTGCAAGATAGGAAAGGATTTAAGGAGCCACAGAAAGCAAAAGTTATAAAGGAAAAGATTAATGAGGGCATTCAAATTTAAAACATCTGAACAAGAATAAATAAGATGCTATGAACAAATTAAAAGACAAGCCACAAGCTGGGGGGAAATTTTTCAAAGCACGAGGCCAATAAAGAGGTGATTCCTAGACTAGAATAAAGTCCAGATGACAAACAAGAAAAAAACCCAATAACCACAGGGAATAGAGTCCAATGTTGTGTAGGAATACCTGTTTATATAGTAAAAATATAAAAATGGGGAGCAAGGTCTAGTTAAAACATATAATTTATTTATTTATTTATTTATTTATTTATTTATTTATTTATATTTTTTAATAAAGATTTTATTTATTTATTTGACACAGAGAGAGAGAGATCACAAGTAGGCAGAGAGGCAGGCAGAGAGAGAGGGGGAAGCAGGCTCCCCGCTGAGCAGAGAGCCCGATGCGGGCCTCGATCCCAGGACCCTGAGATCATGACCTGAGCTGAAAGCAGAGGCTTTAACCCACTGAGCCACCCAGGCGCCCTGTTTATTTTTTTAAAAGGTAACAAACATGGCAAAATGTAAATATTGGTTAAAGTTGGATAGTACAGATATTCTCTATGTTCTCTCTCTCATTTTCTGCATGTTTACCTATTTCAAATAAAATATTGACAGGAAAAAATGCCATAGATAATATTAACTTAAAAGGGTAAAATAATGGATGACACGGGTAATTCATTGGAAAGCAATAGAAATCATACTGTTGATCCATAGTATCAATAATTTTAAAATACCATCCAAATGGAGAAATCTGTGGACATTCTAACCAAGAGAAAATGCAGCTAAATAATGCGTGCAATAAGAAATAAGCAAATAATCACAGCCAAGAATGACACACAAAGTGATAAGCGAATACTGTATACACTTCTGTGTCACCAAAGTTGAATATTCAAAAAAATAATAAATTTCCCAAATTGCTGTAAGAAGAGGTAGAAAATCTGAATACACTGTCATCTATTCAAAAATTGAACAGTGTTGTTCATCACCCGTTCCCCCCCAAAAACCCCAGTCACAGGCTGAGTTCAGAACCCTTCTAAATGGGGCGCCTGGGTGGCTCAGTGGGTTAAAGCCTCTGCTTTCGGCCCAGGTCATGATCTCAGGGTCCTGGGATCGAGGCCCGCATCGGGCTCCCTGCTCA
>LNAC01000431.1:1109718-1120620 GCA_002007465.1 Ailurus styani | reverse complement strand
CCCCCCCGCGGTGAAAAAAAAAAAAAAAAAAAAAAAAAAAAGAACCCTTCTAAATGGAGCGCCTGGGTGACTCAGTCGGTGGAGCATCTGCCTTCAGCTCAGCTCATGATCTCAGGGTCCTGGGATCAAGCCCCAAGTCGGGCTGTCTGCTCAGCAGGGAGTCTGCTTCTTCCTCTCCCTCTGCTGTTCCCCTTGCTTGTGCTCTCTCTCACACACACACAAATAAATAAACAAACTCCTAAAAAACCAAAAAAACACAAAAACTTAAAGAATAGATAATTCCTCTTCCTTGAACCACTAAAGAGCACAGAATCACATAGAAACCCCCCAGTGTGTGCTTAGAAATTAGTACAACCTTGATAGAAAAAAATTTAACAAAATAGCACACGCAAGGAGTCAACAGATTCCATCTTACTTAGTAATGGTTGTAATAACCCCAGATAAAATATTCACATTCAAATCCAGCCAGGCATTAAAAGATAATAAACTAAGTAGGATTTGTTCCAGGAAATAGATTTGGTGCAACGTGAAGATATCTATTCAGAGACAAAGGAGAAAAACACATGTTTATCTTGGGAAATCCTGAAGTTCATTAGCGTCCTAGAATTAATAAAAATAGCTCATTCTGTCACGTGTTTACTGTGTGTTGGGCCCTGTGTTAGGAGCTGCGTGTGCTTTTTCCAATCCTGACAACAATGTTGCGAGGCCCCGATTATCATCATCCCCTGTTGTCTATATATAGTACTAAAGCTTAGAGAACGGAAGCCCTTTGTCCCAGCGAGGAAGAAAACGTCCATAGCTTGGCGGAGGTTATTAACCAGAAACCCGCGGCCAGCATCATCACCGTTGAACTAGGATTCTAACCCCTTGCCTGCTTGGATCTCCACCAGACCTCATCCTTGGCAGTCTTGTCTCATTTCCTACATTTTCCCTCAATTCCTCAAGGAGCTGTGCTATGATGCAGCCCAGCTTAATTGGCACGGACTAAAACACAAGATGAGTTTTCTCCCTCATGTCCTGGCATCGGAGCTTACCTTCTGCCATTGGAAGCAGCTCAAGGACACCAGAGAGCCTAGTCGGAGGTGCCACGGATGACGTCAAGGCCCTCACCGCCTCCACAAGTCAAGGGCTCTGGTCCCCTAGGAGGACCTGGATCCCATCACTTGCCTCCCTGAGCTTCAGTCTTCCTAATTCTGAATACGGGCTCCGCACTGGGTGACTTCTGAAGTCTTTGCTTCTGATTCTGTATTCAGACAAAAGATCCAAAACCCAGGCTCATTGAAGGAGGTGTCAGCCGTCAGCCCCCCGCTGCTGGAGGCATGTGTGAAGTGGTGAGAAGGGGAAATGTGAACGTCTCCACCGTGGCTGGGAACAAATGAAATATGTTCTTTGGAAAAGAGACCTCTCTTCCCTAGCTCTCAAAACTGCAGGCTTAAGTTCATTCACCCTTCGGACACAGGAAATCAGTTTGTGTAGCTTGCAAAGGGGACTTGCACTAATTTGGGGGAAATACTATGAAAAGAAAGGGTCCCTTTTTGCCACATGCCTAACACACGCCAAGACAGAAGACATATGCTCCGTGCAGTTGGCTGGAGCCCCAGCCCTGGAGAACCCGGAGAAAGCCTTCAGTTTCCTAATGATAAAGACAGACATTTACAAATGTCGTGTTGGTTCTCATCGCAGGGTATTCAAAAGGGGGAAAAATCAGCATTTCTTTCTGGGAGAGGAACTGCTGATGAGCCGACCTTGGGAGATGCCTGGGAGAGGCTGGCATACTTGGGAGGAGCCCAGGAGCCTCTGGAAGGGAAACGGATCGAGACTCTACCCCTTTCCCCCAAGATGCAAGTTAAACCTGCTTCAGTAGATCACGGCTGCCCTAAATGATACCCAGAGGGAAGAAGGAGAAACAGAGCGCCTGAAATAAAAACATCACCGGGACAAGGGGATGAGGCCTGGGGGCAGGACCCTGCCCAGATGTGGGTTCTCTTGAGAGTGGAATGGCTCCGATCCCTGACTGGAACCCGGGGTCAGTCCCGGTCCGGTCATCCTGGTGGCTGGCTTGTGCCCCAGGAAATGGCCCACGTGTGGGAGGGAATCTAGGAACTCCTGGCAGAGCACTGAGGAATGCTGGGAAACTCCCCTGCAGGACCACCCAGTGGGACGGTTGCCACGGACACTGGAGTAGACGAACTGCTGTCCACCGGCTGCCCGTTTGGTCATAAATAAGCACCTGGGGGGACTTTGTAATCCCAAGAAACATACTCGAAGTAGAGGATCTTGGAGCTTGAGCTGGACCGAAGAAGTATCCACAGGAAATGTGTCATTTGGTGGCCCCTGCGTGGCAAGGAGGAATACATACAAGGGAAGAAGGCCGTGCTGCTGCCAGGCTGCCCCCGGCTCTCCAGCCCTCTCCGGCCAGGAGCAGGCGCGTCCCCCCCGGGGCACCGCCAGGGCTCGCCATGGTGCTCGCGCGGGACCCTGCCCTGGCTGCCGGACACCAGCCCAACTCACGCTCTCAACAAGCCTTCTTGGAGGCTGTGTGTTTGGCTTCCGGTAACATCCTGGGTCCGATGTGAGCATTCACATTCTAGAAAACATATAATTGAATTTTTAATTTTTTTATCATTGAATTTTTAAACTGTATCGGCCGAGTTCCACATAGCACCGCCTGGCGTTCTTAAATCGATTTCCTTCCTATCTGTGGCTGCATCCCCTTTCTCATTCCTGAAGATGTGCATGTGCCCTTTCTCTCTTTTTCCTGGAATAAACTCACTGCATTCATCCAAGCTCAAAATAATTCAGAGAATTTTTTTTATGGCTTATTTTAAACTCTATTGGTTTTCTGTTCTTGGGAATGATCAATTTCTGCTCTTAATTGTACTGATCCCATCTTCTGGATTTTCTCGCTGCTGTTTATGTAAGTACCTCCATGGATTCCCTGTCACTGCATTTGATTCTTTTTGCTCAGTAATGAAAGGTACGAGTTTGCCCCGGAGGACAGTAGACAGCTGTGGTTCACCTCACTCCGTAACTTTTAATAGGCGGTATTCTCATTAGAATGATTTTCTAAATATCCTATAATTGCAGCTTAATTTTTTAATGATCTCGATTATTTTTTTCAGGCTTTTTAAAAAAATCAAGTGACTTGTGGTTTGTTCATTTGCTTAATTTTTTTTAAGATTTTATTTATTTATTTGACAGAGAGAGAGAGCACAAGTAGGTAGAGCGGCAGGCAGAGGGAGAGGGAGAAGCAGGTTCTCCACTGGGCAGGGAGGCCGATGCGGGCCTCGATCCCAGGACCCTGGGATCATGACCCAAGCCGAAGGCAGAAGCTCAACCGACTGAGCCACCCAGGTGCCCTTTTTTGCCTAATTTTTTGTGGTCAGAGGATACAGCCTACAAAACTTCCACTTTTAAAAATGTGTGGATGGGGCGCCTGGGTGGCTCAGTGGGTTAAAGCCTCTGCTTTCGGCTCAGGTCATGATCTCGGGGTCCTGGGATCGAGGCCCGCATCGGGCTCCCTGCTCAGCGGGGAGCCTGCTTTCCCCTCTCTCTCTGCCTGCCTCTCTGCCTCCTTGTGATCTCTCTCCCTCTGTGAAATAAATAAATAAAATCTTAAAAAAAAAAAATAAAAAAAAAATAAAAATGTGTGGATGGTTTTCCGTGTAAATTTATATTAAGTCAATTTTTGTAAATGTCCTGTAAACGTTTGGAAGTAATGTGTATTCCCTGACGGCAGTGAAAATGTCTGTTGGGCTTCTTAATCATACTCTTCAAATATTCCATGTCTTTCTACCAGCATTAGCTTTAAATGTTCAAACATATATCTGACCCTGTACTTTCCCATCAATATTAAAGTAATATTTACTGACACTGCCCAAACAGTATAAAAAATGTATTGTGCTCTCATTTCCTCCCACCTCTACCCCACTCATTTTCATTGAAATGCTATGGAATTTTAGCTACGAATTATATTTTTAAAGCTTTCGCGTTCTCGTAAAATCATCTCAAAACTTATTTTTAACATTTGCATTGTTTCATGTCTATGTTTGTCACATTGTCTGTGCTGGGGATTATTGGCTTGATTGGTTTTCTTCTTCTCTGCCTGTCTTCCTCCCCCCGAATTCTTCACTTTGATTCATTTTGTGGTGGTTGAGATGCCTTTTCAAGCAATTTAATTTGCTTGAAGGGCTTGTGGTTGACTTGCATTCATCTCGGATTTTTGGTACTTGTGGGATACGGAAGTTTCCCTTTAATATTTCCGGGAAGCCTGGAAATGTGGGAGGCAGCCAAGTGGCACAGGATGTGGACAGTCCCGGACCTCCTCCTCCCAAGGGTCTGGGGTGTCACGGGCCGGGGTAAGGGGCACGCAGTGGAAGGCACAGACCGGGCCACCACGGGGAGGCTACCAGAGACTGTTGTCACCTGTGGGGACAAGCAGTGAGACCCCAGGCCCGGCTGGGATGGGGAGTGAGGGGCGCAGGAAGCCGAGGGGCTTCAGCCCAGCATAGTGCCCCTCGGTGGCCTGGAGTCCATGTCCACATTTGCACACGGAAGCCACAGGCAGAGCATGTGACTGGGAACACGGTGGTGGACAAGCAGCAGGGGTTCCAAAAGCACCCTGAATTTGGGCAGCCACAGGTCCGCATCTGGGGAGATCAGAGACGCGAAACGGAGAGGAGGCAGGCTCTGAGCAGACCAGGGATTATTTAAAGCCTCCGAAGTGTGCTGTGTCGAAGGGAAAGATGGGGCCCAGAGAGGACCCTTCTTTCAGGGACCCCGATGCCACCCCCACGAGACCCACATCAGTGACTGCATCTCACAGGCAAGGGGACTGAGCTGGATGGGCAGCATCTTTGGGCTGCTCCTCCAGCAAATGACACACCCAGGACTGGAACCCACGTCCACAGGTCTCCGGAGCCCGAGCTGGCCCCGACGCCGCAGCGCCCTCCAGCACGGAGGACGGTGTAGACGTACACTCTTCTTTATTGGCCCGCTCCTTCAGTGCCCTTCCTGGCACCGTCCAGCGAGTGCCCTGCCTTCCAGAAGTGAAGGTGCTTTTTCAAGGGGTTTTCTATTGCAGAGTGATCTTACGAGGACCAGAAGTTCACCAAGGTCCCCACCCAGAAGGGGTCTTTTCATGTAAGGACAGGAAGCAGCCTTGCCCTGTCCCCCTCGCGTTGCCCCTTGGGGTCTCCGCCGACGTCCTTGCTCCGACCTCGGGCTGCTGGTGCGCGCGGTGGATCAGCAGGCTGGGAGAAGCCAGGCTCCAAAGCACCAGGGCCCTGGCCTCAGTCTGACCAGCAGAGCAACTCACCACATCTTTGCGCCACGTCCCCTCCCCCCTTCCCAGCTCTGCGGCCTCCTTGTCCGCCTGCATCAGCGCCCCAAGCCACTGCACACGTTCCCCTCCTTCGGGTTGTCGGTTGCCTTTTAAGGAAACTTCTTTTTCTGACGGTCTGCAGTGAGTCACTCCTCCTCTGCTGCCCAGACGTCGTGTTCTTGGTGTGCCCTTGGTTGGTTTGTCTCCGCTTCTCCCATCCCGGGGAGAGAAAGCAAACATAGCCTTACGCCTTTTAGAGATGGGATGAGAGCGTCAAAAGAACTGTGGCTCCCTCTTGCCTGTGTAACCAATTGGCGCAGACCGAGGTGGTTTAGAATCACAGAAGCGGTTGCTCCTGCGGTTCCAGAGGTCAGAAGGGGGGAACAGCACTGTGTTGGCGAGGCCGTTCTTTCTGGAGGCTCTAGGAGAAAGCTCACTCTGGCCTCCTGGCCTCCTGACACTGTCTCTGCTCCACAGTCCCGTTTCTGCCCCCACGAAGCTGCACCTCCCTCTGCCTGGTGCTCACAAGGACAGCTACCGTTACACATGGCACTTGGCCCAAAAACCCAGGAGCATTGCCCCATTGCAGGATCCGTAAGTTCATCACCCCTGCAAAGCTCCTTTTGCTCTGAAAGATACCATTCACAGCTCCAAAGATTCCCTGTGGATTTCTTGGGGGGGGGACAATTTTCACGCTCCTGCAGCCCCCTCTCTGGCCTCCAAAGATTCCTGTCTATCTTGAATGTATTCACCCCATTCAACCATTATACCGTCAACCCGGAGTCCAAAATCTCTTCTGAGTTGTCTAAATTAGGTATTGATGACTCCCTACATGTAATCCATCCTGGGGCAAAATCCCTTTCCACCTGTGGGGACCTGGAAAAGGATATTACCTGCTTGAAAAACACACTGATGGGACAGGCACAGGGTCAGAGTTACGCACATTGCCCGTTCAAAGGAGGAAAAAAATTAAAGAAAGAAAGGAGTCATCAGTCCCAAGTGGTCCAAAATTCCACCAGGAAAACTCCATTCATTTTCCAGGCCTGGGAATGATCTGTGGCTCAAGGCTTCACCCCCTGTGTCCACATCCCCACCTCCTGGGCCAAGCCTGTTGCCCTGAGAGTCATCCTTCCGTGTTCCTGAAGGACGGGACACATTTATGGGGACTATTCCCACCAGCCTGTTTTCTGCCTCCGGAAACACGGCACAGGGACAACGCCCTCCCGTGGTGCACATGTTGTCTTCCCTTTTATCCGAAATGGTGCTGCTCCTCTCTGCCTCTTTGCTCTGAAAGGTTCTTTTTTTTTTTTAAGATTATTTATTTATTTATATGACAGAGAGAGATCACAAGTAGGCAGAGAGGCAGGCAGAGAGAGAGGGGAAGCAGGCTCCCCACTAAGCAGGGAGCCCGATGCAGGGCTTGATCCCAGGACCCTGAGATCATGACCTGAGCCAAAGGCAGAGGCTTTAACCCACTGAGCCACCCAGGCGCCCCTCTCTGAAAGGTTCTTTAGAGATCAGAGAGGTTTACATATTGGAAGACATCAAGTCCCGACTACAATATTCCATGAGTCCCACCCGCTCCCTGCCTCTTTCGATTTTAATCACCTCTGCACACGGACCAGCTGCTAATTGTGCTGACGGAGGAGTGAGGCCAGGAAGTGCAGTCCCACAGGATAGTGTGACGGGTGTGAGGTTAAGACACAGCACAGCTTGTCTGTCCTGAGCAAACGCCATCCACTTAACCCACCGCCCTCTGGGGGACGGATGCCGACAGGTCACCTTTCATAACGGCTGCGCTAGTATTTACAGCTGCGGCTGACGGGGGCTGGGACCCGCTCTGGTCTTCGTCCTTTGAGTGACTTCACCACGTCCACACAACCCGTTGTTCAGCCCTGTGGTAACAAGCAGCAGGATTCATGGGTCACCTCGTCTTCTTACTTGCGGCGTCCGGAGAGCCACGGCCAAGCACTGGTCCTCATCTTCTTGACCTTCTATGTGCGTCCACGAGGTAGGGGCCTGGCCTGGCCCCAGAGCAGCTGCCCCCTCAGTTGGACTCGGACCCTTCCTCCGAGGAACTCACACGTTGCCACAGACTGACCTGTGTCCCCGCCAAGTTCATTGGTTGAAGTCCTGACACCCCGTGTGATTGTATTGGGAGAGAGGGCTTTCAGGAGGTCAGATGGGGTCATAAAGCTCAGGGTCTCACTCTGCTGAGATTGGTGACCTTCTAGAAAGAAGAGAGGGTGATCTCTCCCTCTTTGCGTGCACGCACGTTGAGGCTAGGTCACGGTGAGAAGGAGACAATGTGCACATCTGGAAGAGAGCCTTCCCCCAAATCAAACCCTGTCAGATGTTAATCCGGGACTTCTAGCTTCCAGAACTATGAGAGGTGGACAGACATCCTGGTGCATCAGCCACTAGTCACAGACTGAGACACAGAAAAAAATCCATCAGCTCAGGAAACGAGGACCTGCCCACCCCCAGCCCTGGGGCAGGACACTCACCGACACGCAGACCCTTGTGTCCCTTCTTGCCAGGTTTCCCCTTAAGCTCCGACTGAGATACTTATTTCCAGGTCTGTTTGGACTGTGGCATTTGGCAGGCCTTGTCTCCGTTCGGGTCGGCTACCCCTCAGCCCTGAATTCGCACTCTCCGGGGGGTATGCCCGGCAGCCCAACAGCCGGCCCTCCTTGTTCACCACCCAGAATCCCTGACTCAGAGGCAAGGTCACCTCCAGCCTCCCCATGAAGGTGGCCGATGGAGCCCCCAGCTTGGGCAGACTCCGGGCGGGAGGACGCTCCACGATGCTGGGGACCCTGAGCCGGCCTCTGGGAAGCCCCGTCCCCTGCACCCCCGGAACGGCAGCTGAGTTCTGTGTTACAGTCTCTCCTGGGTGTCTTTGCTCTGCAGTGGAGCTGGTCGTCCCTGTGCCTGCCCGCTAATTAAGGTTAATGAGAGCACTCCATCTGGAGGGGGGAAAGGCGGGTGTGTTTTTTTGAGTCCACATCCTTGGCATTGCTCCCAGCCAGAAGGATCCAGAAAACACTGACAGTCTTCTTCTGGGGCCTGTTCCAAGGTTATAGAGCCCAATCCTGGCCCCAGACCAGATAGGGGGGTCAAAAGGCAAGTTCTCTGAGGTCTGACCTCTACCAGTTCTGCATGGTATCAGGAATAACTTAGGACAGACCTGGGCCTGGGATTTCAGAGTCTGTGCCTAGTCCCGTTGTGACAGTCTCGCACCTTCGTCCTTCCCCGAGAGCCACCAACAACTGTGATGCATCATCGCCACGAGGCCCGTGTGGCCCAGACCTGGCCGGCTTTACTCCAGGCTCAGCTACACCGTTGCTCTGAGTTCCGGAGAAAACTCCTTCTCCCTGCATTCCAGTCTCTTTGTCTGTGAAAGCAATGTGTTTTCAAAGTATGGTTCGAGGAATCCTCGGATTTCCACGGATGCCCAGAATGGAATCTGCTTACCGCACTCAGGATGGTGTCACGGTTAGATGGGGCGAGGGGAAGTGGCTCTGTGGGCTAGTGGTTACAACAGAAGGATGTGTTTCTGAAAACAAAAAGCCAAAGCAAACAGGTTAGGTCATCGTTACAAATTCTGCAGAAGGGAGATGTGGGCACTTATTATACTATCGTTTGCACTTTTCTTCCATCTCCGGATGAAAGCAGGAATGGGTCTCCATCCAGCAGAGCACAGAGCACTAACCTCCCACCCCTAACACATGCGTGTGTATGTACAGATGTTTCAATGTTCTTTTTATTTTATTTTATTATTTCTTTTTATGATGTATTTATTTATTTTAGAGAGAGCATGAGCAGGAGGAGAGAGGGAGACAAGTTCTCAAGCAGACTCTGTGCTGAGCGGGGAGCCTGACTCCAGGCT
The DNA here is from genome assembly GCA_002007465.1 of Ailurus styani. Lineage (NCBI taxonomy): Eukaryota > Metazoa > Chordata > Mammalia > Carnivora > Ailuridae > Ailurus > Ailurus styani. The sequence continues at coordinate 1,111,405 of LNAC01000431.1, read as the reverse complement.
GGATCCCAGGATCCTGAGATCATGACCTGAGCCAAAAACCAAGAATTAGATGCTTAACTGCCTGGGGCCCCCAGTTCTTTTAATTTAAAAAGTTCTTTTTATTTTATATAGATTATCAAAGTATCGTTCCGTAACTTTTGCACTTAAGAAAACTTCTTGGACCTCATTTGTGCACGTATGTGTGCGTGTGTGTGTGTGTATTTCTTTTTAACAGCCTCAGAGCATTCCATGACACGGATCTAGAACATGAAAGATGAAATCTTAACCAGTCTAATACTGACAGACATTCAGTTTGTTCTCAGGTTTTTACTGTTCACCAACAATGCTGTAGTAAGCATCTTTCAAAATCCCAGAGCAAAGGAACAGGAGAGCTTGGACCAAACATATATGTCCTCAGCCCCAGGCTTGGGCCTCCATGGACTCATCAGTGGCTATTAGCTAATGACCAGTGATCTTGGGAGATTCAAACATCAGTTGCTGAATAATTCTGCGTAGTGAATCTCACCCAGTTTTCATCTGTCGCAAGGTACTGAAGAGAAAAACTAGAATTCAAGACATGCCAAGAAGAAACAGCCCAAGGAAATACCAGGTTCTCAATTCAGAACCGTGGAGCACGAGAGGGGCGCCTGGGTGGCTCAGCTGGTTAGGCACTGGCCTTCGGCTCAGGTCATGATCCCAGGGTCCTGGGATGGAGCCCCACATTGGGCTCTCTGCTCAGTGGGGAGGCTCTTTTCCCTCTGCCTGCTGCTCCCCCTGCTTGTGCTCTCTCTCTGTCAAATAAATAAATAAAATCTAAAAAAAAAAAAAAGAACCCTGGAGCACAAGACTGCAGAGCGTTGTCAAAGCAGAGGTGGTCGCCAGCCTGGTTAAGAAGAAGTCAACCCCGATTCCAGTGAGCTCAGCCCCATATTGGATTAACTCACCTGCCTGAATTCTAGGTGTTTACCAGAGAAGGCAGTGTACCTGCTCTGCCAAAGAATAACGCCATCCAGAGCCCCCACAACTGTTCATATCAGTGCTTGATGTCCCAGTGAAATTTTCATCTGATATACCAAAAAACTGAACCAAAAGAAAAAAAAATAAACAATAGAAACAGATCCACAGATGACCCAGACATCAGCGTTGTCAAATGTAGTCTTTAAAAAGTCGGGATTAAGGTGTTTAAGAAAATAGGTAACAGGGTGGAAAATTTTACTGCAGAGCTGGACATTTTTTATTTTTTAAATTATTTTTATTTAAAAATTTTTTTAAAGATTTTATTTATTTTGAGAGAGAGAGAGAGAGAGAGAGAGCACAAACAGGGGGAGTGGCAGTCAGAGGGAGAAGCAGACGCCCCGCTGAGCCGGGAGCCTGATGTGGGACTTGATCCCAGGACCCTGAGATCATGACCTAAGCTGAAGGCAGAGGCTTAACCTCCTGAGCCACCCAGGTGCCTCAGAGATGGAAATTTTTTAAAAAGAGCCAGTGCACATTATACAACTGTAAAGTATGGTTTAAATGGAAATTTGAATAGATAGATTAACAGCTAATTGGACAGAGCAGAAGAGAAGATTAATGGACTGGAAGCTGCTTCAGAAGAAAGTATTCAGACCACAGCATAAAAAGAAAAAAAAATACAGAAATAAAGATTGACAGACAAGGGCGCCTGGGTGGCTCAGTGGGTTAAAGCCGCTGCCTTCGGCTCAGG
>LNAC01000431.1:1078428-1109494 GCA_002007465.1 Ailurus styani | reverse complement strand
AAAAAAAAAAAAGAAACAACTGCAAACAAAAGAAAACAAAAATCAGGTGAACAAGTAAAATTAACACATTTATCTCAACTCTGCTTCAGAGGTCAAAAAAGAGACCCAAAATCCAATAGAAAAACAGATAAAAGATATAAACTTATCTTTTTCCTTCACAAAAGGGAAATACAAGTGGATCTTAAGATGCTTAAGTTCCTTCACTAACAGAGATGAAAAATAAAAACACTCCCAAGAATTACAAAGACACACGCCCTTGTCAGATCACAAGAATGACACACTTGAGATTCAAGCATCTCGCTGTAGGTGAGTTTCACTTTTCAAAAAGCTATAAGCAGGTATTGAATCCTAATTAATGATATGCATGCTGAGATGTTTTAAGAGACGTGTGCGAACACCTGCCTCTTCCTTCGAACTGCATCCAAAAAGTAAGGATGGATACATCAATACAATGAAATAAACATAGCAAAATGCTAATAATGGTAGAGTGTGAGTGGTAAATATATGTATGTTCACTCTGCAGTTTTTTCAAATCAAGGAAAAAATATTTCTGGATAAACTTTTCCCCCCGAATTGGTAAAAATGGAAAACTTCAATAAGAGTTTTTAAGGTGGCAGGACCATAGTAGAAACTTGCGGAGGTGCAGACTTCGAGAGAGAATAATTCCAATTGGAATTCAAATGGCTCCTTCCTGAGGGTTGGCAGGTGTATGACAGGATTGAAGGTACAGGTGTAGTCAGACACCTGCAGAAAAACACATATTCCATTGTTGTCTGATAAACGAAAGAGGAGAAGTCATCTAAATGTCTAATCAACAAAAGAATGGTAAAATACACTATGACATATCCACGCGAGAAAACATAATACGGCTATGAAGAAGAAAAAAGGCAAACCTCTTTGTATCGACGGGCAAGAATCTCTAAGACCAATTATGTGGAAAAAGTAAGATGGGGGATGGTTTGTGTAACAGACTCGTGTTTGTGTAAATAACAAATAAACATCTGTGTGCACAGAACAGACCTGCAGATCGGAAGGGTGTACAAGGCGCTCGGAGCAGTGGGTGTCTCCCCCCAGAGCAGCTGGGTTTCTGGGGGGTGGAGGAAGTTTTCTCCTTGTGGTTTTTGAATCTTGAACTGTGTACAAGTATTGTTTGTACAAAAATGTTAAACTTAGTCCTCGGGGTGCCTGGGGGGCTCAGTCGGTTAAGTGTCTGACTTCGGCTCAGGACATGATTTCAGGGTCCTGGGATCGAGTCCTGCCTTGGGCTCCCTGCTCGGCATGAGTCTGCTTCTCCCTCTACTTATGCCCTGCCCCCTGCTCCTGTTGTGTCTCTCAAATAAATAAAATCTTTTTAAAAAAATTTAGTCCTGGGCGCCTGGGTGGCTCAGTGGGTTAAAGCCTCTGCTTTCGGCTCAGGTCATGATCTCAGGGTCCTGGGATCGAGGCCCGCATCGGGCTCTCTGCTCAGCAGGGAGCCTGCTTCCCCTCTCTCTCTGCCTGCCTCTCTGCTTCCTTGTGATCTCTCTCCCGCTGTGAAATAAATAAATAAAATCTTTTAAAAAAAAATTTAGTCCTCAAAAAACTAAAAATAGAATAACACGGACCCAGCAATTGGGCGTCTGGATAGATACACCCAAAGGAATTGGAGCAGGGTCTCATAGACATATTTGTACACTAGCAGTCATAGCGGTATTGGGCATGGTAGCCAGGGAATGGAGACCACCCACGTGTCCAGCCATGGATGGACAGACAGACCAAACGTGGTGCACACATGCCCCGGAACACTACTCAGCCTGAGCAGGGAGGAGCTCCTGACACCTGCTACAACATGGACAGACATGGTGCCCGGTGAAGTAAGCTGGTCACCGAGGGACAGATACTGCAGGATTCCCCTCTTATGAGGTCCCGAGAGGAGTCAAGTTCATAGAGACAGAGAGGAGGTGGTGGGGCCAGAGCCTGGCTATTTCAGTTTTACTAGACGAAGAGCTCTGGAGATGGATGGTGGGAATGGCTGCACAACAGTGTCAGTGTCCTTAGCGTCACTGAACTGGGCGTGGAACAATGGGGACAATGGCAAATTTTATGTTATGCATACTTTACAAAAAAAAAAATAAGACACTACAGTTTGTAAACTACAGTGTTTGGGCCCCACAGCCGTGCCTGGGGAGGAGCCCCCCATCCTTCCTGCCCCCTGATCGCGTCTGGGGCTGCGTGTCTTGGGAAGTAACCGACCTCGGTCTGTCCTCTTGTTTCAGCGGCTGCTTGCGCCGGTGCGTGTGCTCTGAGTGAGAGGCTCTGGGCCACGGCGACATCCGGCCTCTCCCCCACCCTCCTGGAGTAGCCCGAGCCAGAGTGCAAGCCCCCCCAGTGGCCCTTATGACGTGGTGACCACTCCCACCAGCAGGTCAGTGCCCCCCAGGGAGGGGTGGGGAGGGAGACGAGGTCTGAGCAAGGGGACAGCGCGGTGGCAGGTGGCCACATATATGCCAGGACCCGCCCACCCAAACCTTGCCTGGGTGTCCTCCTGAGGGCCGGGGAGGGGGGCAGAGGGCCCACCCGGCCTCCCAATCGCAGAGGGAGAGGCCTGCAGGGCCGGTGGGGCCTCACTGCCCGTCCGGGCCTCAGTCGTCCCATTGATAAGATGGGCACATGGCTCCCAGGCAAGCTGGCCCCGGGGCCGCCCTGAGGAGGAAAGGACAAACCGGATGCGAAGGTATGAATACAGCTCCAAGTGCAGGGAAGATTCGGGGGTGATGGTGAGGATGGTCACGTGTGGGGTGAGAGCAGCAGCGCCCCTTGTCCTACTGCAGGCGGCTCCCCGCTCCACGCAAAGCCCTTCCTCACCTGCCACAGCCATGGCCACGCAGGCCACACTGTCGCCTCCCTACCCCCACACGGGCTGGCACCTGTGTGTTGTCACCACCCTCGGCAGGGAGGCACAGGTGGGACCCACGGAGTCACTACATGGTCTTAAGCCCAGGGCTGTGGGGCAAGGCCTTGCCAGGCAGGGATGGGGGCCCCCGTGACTGCCCAAACCCATCTTCCTGGCACACCTGTGCTTTCCAAACCCATGGCGGGGGCTTAGGACGCCCCTGGGAGGCCCCCGAGGCCCCCGCAGTGGGGAGGGGACGAGGACTGTCCACACCAGCCCCCCTTCCCGAACCACAGCGTCTCCACAGCCCGTTCCTACCCGCCGTCCCAATCCGGCCTCTGCTGTCTTCCCGATCTATTCCTTACCTCATCTTGTTAACGCTCCATGGTCACCCCGGGTCAGTGCCTTGGCAAAGCTGAAAGCATCTTGGTAACGTCCTTCCTGAGGCTCTGGGGCAGTGCCGGCAAGTGCAGGAGCTCCATCCCCAAGAGGGGTCCACCTGCACCCAGCCCCGCCCCACTCACCTCTGCCCCCTCACTTCTGCCCTCACCTCTGCCCCCACCAGGCATTGGCCGGGGGGTCCCTATGGGCTTCGGGGCCAGGTCCCTCAGGAGGAGTCATCTGTCCCCAGGGGCCTGTGTCCCCACACCAGGCGGGGTGTGTCCCTGCCTCCCCACAGCCTCGGCTCTCTGCAGGGGTGGAAAATGGTACCAGGCAACCCGGAGCTCGAGGAGCCCGCCGCCCCGACATGGAGGAGCCCACGCCCGAGCCCGTCTACGTGGATGTGGACAAAGGGCTGACCCTGGCCTGCTTCGTCTTCCTCTGCCTCTTCCTTGTGGTGATGATCATTCGCTGTGCCAAGGTCATCATGGACCCTTACAGCGCCATCCCCACGTCCACATGGGAGGAGCAGCACCTGGATGACTGAGGTGTTGGGGGGGGGGGCTCCGTGTCCCTGGTCACCGGCCGGCCGCCTGCAGAGCCGGGGATGGATTTGGCAGCAGACGAAGGAGGTTCACCAGGGCCGTACCTGCTTCCCTCCCCCACCCCGGAGCATCACAGTCAGGGGCCGCGGGGCGCTCCCCGGGGGCGGAGGTGGCCTGGAGATGAGAGCCCTGGGCCCGGAGTCGGGAGGCCAGTCTGCACTGGGGAGTCCCTGTGGGTCAATGGGGGGGTCCCCTTCCCCAGCTCCTGTGCACCTTCCGGGATCGGGCCCAGGGCAGACCCCCACCATCACACAACAGTGCTCTCGTGCTGAGGACGCTGTCTGCCCTTAAAATGCAAAGCTGCACATGCATGGCCCACAGCTCCTGGCACTGCCGTCCCGGAGCCCGGCCGGCCCGGCAGCAGGGGGTGGCGACGGTGGACCGAAGGGGCATCACCCAACCTTCGCAACCCAACCCAACAAGGCACAGGCCTGCTTCCCAGCTGTATTTTTTTAAACTAGGACATAGAGTGATCTATGTTTTCCGCCATAAATGAAATGTGCATTTTGGGACTTTGGGAACATACAGAAAGATGGAAGGAAAGGGAAGAAATGACACTTACGATCCCACCTCCCGAAAGCTGCCGTTTTGGTACATTCTCCCAGGCTTTTCTTCCACGTATCTTTTTAAACGGTCACGTTCGTACCGTATGCACGATGTCACACCGCTCGGCCGTGGAGCACAGACACTCTCCTGTCCCGTCACAACCCGACATCTCAGCGGGTGGGGAGGTCACGGCCCCATCAGCGTCGCCCGCCGCCACATGCTTCCGTCGATCTGCTGACTTCCCTGCACACGACGTTATTCCACGTCGTACAGTCTCTGGGACGTGTGTACGCTGCCGGGGGAGCCCTGGACTCGGAGCCCAGGGTCTTGTCCTCAGTCACCCAAGATCGGTGTGGCCGTGAGTGAGTTCCACTCCCACCTCCGCCCCCCCGCCCCGGGGCCTCCGTCCCCTCATGTCACAGCGTGGAGGAGAAGCCTTGACCTCTTTGTTTCGTGCCAGGATCCTGCGGCTGGAAGGACCGAGGGGGCTGCTGGGGGGCAAGGAACAGGTCGCTGATAGTGACTGTTCTCGGGGCCTCCCTCTTCCCCCATCACCTCCGTCTGTGACCTTGAACAAGAGCACGGGGCCGCAGCGCTGGTCCCACGTCCCAGCTCCCTACTTGCAGCTGTACCACCCCAAATAACTCAGCCTCTCTGAGCCCAGTTCCCTCCTCTGTAGCCTGAGGGAACCACGTCTACCTCACAAGGTTGTGGTGAGGACGGAAGGAAGGAACATGGGCTGACATCGGCGTCCTTCCTTGACGCCCCCGGCCGCGAGAAGCCAGGGGTCTGAGCTGGGAGGGGCAGGTTCTGGGCCCCTCCCAGCAGAGCCAGGAGCCCTGGACTTCCCTCAACCTCCCAGGGCCGCTTCCTGGGCCAACTCTCCCAGCCCAGACCCCTGGTCGGAGGGATGCTCACAGCAACCGCTCCCAGCACCTGACCTCAAGGGTTAGGGTGTCTGTTCCTTTACACCGTGGTCCTTGTCATCTGCTGAACCACACACGGTATGAAGTTAGGCTAGAAGCCCCTCCCTCCAAGGCATGACCTGCCCTCCCCATCAGAGAGACCTGCACCTGTGAAGAAGGGCGACACTCCCTTCCCGCTGCCGGCGTCCCAGCCCTGGGTCCCACTCCAACCCGGGCACCTGGGCCGTGGGTTTCCAAAGCACTGTCACCAATAGGTGACCCCCACAAGTGAACAAGACCACAGCTGTTTAGGCACATTCCAGGGCCTGTGTGTCCAGCTGTCTCCCCCCCAACACACACACACAAGCACACACCCACTATGTGGGAGGCACAAAGGGGCAGCTGGCAAGGGCAGCAAACCGTGATGCCCTGGAGACTCTGGAGGAAGGAAGGATCTAGAGCAAGGACCTTGGGCACTGTCTCAGGCCCAGCAGCAGCCTTGGCTCTGCAGCTCACCTCAGAGACACCCAGCACTGCTGTGAAAACCTATCAGCAGGGATTTACTGTGGACATCAGAAGCAGCTCCCAGTCCGTTACTAACAGATCCCAAGAACAGGAGGGGTCCGGAGGACCTCACCTGGAGGTACTGTGGAACTCTCAGGAGGGAAGGACAGGTGCCCTAGGGTCACGTCGGCAATGGTGAGGAGCTCGCTGCAAATCCAGGATCCTGGGCCGGGTCCCAACCTCCAGGGCCCCCATTGCTGGGGACGGCGCCTGGGAACCTGCCGGCAACAGTCACCAAGCAGCGGGTGAGCACAGTGAAGTTTGAGAAGCACAGTCCTGGGGATCCCAGGCTCCCACTTCATTCTTTTCCGCACTTAGATTTGCTGATAGTTCCCACCCTCTCTCTGGACTGTTTTGTTTTGTTTTGTTTTGTTTTTCTTTTTGGTGGCAAAGGGAAATAACATTTCAGAAAAGATAAAAAATCACGCCCATCAGAGCCTCCAGCAGAATAGTGATTTTCATTGTGTACCCACGCGCTCCCTTCTAATCCTCATGCAAATGCAAGATATATTTTTTTATAAATGTCATCGGTTTCATCACTGAAAATCACACTCCCTCCTAACACCACGTAGTGAGTGTGTTTCTACCAGAGCCTGGCTACTTATCATCTGAGCGCCTACGGGACATCAAGCACATGTACACAGTCACCTAGACTCCTATTAAGTACTGGCTTCTGTTTTCCCTATTATATATGCAGCATGAGACAAAAGAAGGATGGGGACAGATGTGACGGATGCTGGAAGCGGGCTCAGGACAGTGGGAAGGACATACTTAAACCCCAGCCCATCCGCCCAAGACACACGTAACATTTGTTAGTATGAAAGGGCGTTTGGAGCTTCTGTTGCAGCTCTCCGCTGCTCAGGATGGGGGGTGGGCTTCTGGTCCAGTTCCTGCCTAGTCGACGTGTGGTTTGGGGTTGTGGATGGAGGGAGAAACTGTCCAGCAAAAGAAATGAAGAGAATTTTTGAAGACTGGAAGCCGGCAGAGAGGAAGAGGAAGGACTCAGCGGGAGAGGTCTACGAAATTGGCTGCAGTCCAAGACTTAAGGGGAAGGACAACCAGGAAGTCCCCACTGCAGGGAAAGGATGGAGGATTTTCCAGACGGTGGTGTCCGGTGGCCACATGGGGCTGTTGTCTGCACTGCACATGAGTCAGTCCCCCAGGTCCCTCCAGACCCTCGGGAGAGTCTGCTCGCCAGTCCTGTGGCAGTAGTATCTGGGGACGGCAACGGCATCTGGACGGCGGTGGGAGGGAATGCAATCTGCAAAGGGACAGGCGGGGCAGCACACGCAGGCAGAGGCCGGCAGTCCGAGGATGGCCCCCGAGGACCCTCGGAGAGGCTGACGGGAGAAACAGGACACGCGCTTCACCAGCCTGGAGTTTCAATTACCACCATCTCACTCTTATTTTTTCCAACCAGTTGCTCACATGTCGACCAAGTTTCTATGGAACTGAAAGCCCCCAGTCTCCCTCGCCCATGACACTGACCCCGAACTCCAGAGGCTAGCTCCCTTTAGATGCTTCCCAACGCCAGCTGGAGAGATTCGCCACGGCCGGCGTGTCCACAGCTGGGGTTCCGTGCCCCACGGTCCCCACTGAAGAGCGGCCGGTCACCCATGAAGACGGACAAGCCGCACGGGCTTCTCCAGCCCCATCTGCTGAGAGGTGCCCTCCCCGGGTCCCCACCCGCATTTCCAGCCATTCCGTCCAAATGCACATGGGCCGTGTCCAGTGGGGCCGACGGCCTCCAAGACCCGGCCCTGCTCCCGGCTCCTCCTGTCCTCGATGGCCACCTGCTGAGGCCCTCCCTCCCTCCCGCAGAGCTTCTCCGGGGGACCTGAGTCGGTCAGGCTCCTAGCAGCAAAGGGATGCCTCGCCCAAAGCGTTTCGTGCTTGGAGGGCCTCCTGAAAGCATATCGAGGGGCCAGGCAGGGCTGAGGGAAACAACCCGGGGAGGAAAAGCAGCCCACGGTGGGAGCGGCCTCTCAGAACCCAGCGGGACCGTGGCAGTGGGAGACGGCTCGCCCCCGGGAGCCGCGGCCACAGGGAGCGCTCAGAACTCCTGCCCAAACCGCAGCCCAGCAGGGAGCACATCGGGGGAAGGTGGACCTCGCGCTCTTGACTTCAGCTCCCCACCACCCCAGTCTCTCCTCTGGCTCTCCCGTCACCCAAAACACCAGAGCCCTGTGGTCGGGGGACACTGGGCAAAGCGATCACATCTGTCAGCATTCTGGAGCAAACCAGACATAACAGGTGCAAGCCGGCCCTGTCAGCGCTGGGTGGTGTCCGTGAACTCTGCCCGGACGGGGGCAGGTGTATACGCGCCCCTTGCAGGGCAGACATCAAGCGCATCGCCCGGCATGTCGGGGGGAGGGGACAGTGTCGGTGTAGTCCCGCACCCAGCTGGGGCTGAGCCACCTCTAGGTGAGAAAATGAACACCTCCTACGAAGCACGGCTGCTGGGGCCCTCCCCTCCGTGGCCAGCCACCAGACCCAGCTCCATGCTCACCGTGTCGTTCCTCCCCACCCATTCCATGTCCCCTCCACCTTCCGGCATTCCCATGGCTGTTGGAGTCCTCCACCCAGCGGAATGTCCCGAATCTTCGTTCAGGGAAGATCCACATTCTTGGTGCCCCGTCTCCACTGAGCTGCCAGTTTTTACCAACCCACAAAGAACACGAAGAGGGTTTCAAGGCCCCCCCTGCTCGGATAGAACAGGAGCCCTAGGATAGCATTACTCTAGCTATGGTCTCAGGATGGGCAACGTCGGTGTCCCTGGGGGGTATGGGATGGGGAGTCACAAGAGGCTCCCTGGCGAGCCTCTGGGTTCCTCTGGGTTCCAGAACCAGTCTTCCCTCCTCCCCGCCCCCACTGCGTAGCAGCACCCCCACTTCCTGCTGGCCCTTGAGACAGATCGCTCTGACCATGCAGTCACCCCCTTCTCTGTAAGAGGAGACCCAGTGAGCACATGGTGACCCGCACTGCAGCACACCCTTTGCAAAGAGCTCTTTGGTGGAAGGTCGTGTTGCCGAGATGCGCGGAGAGGAATGAAACCCTTCACGTGCTGGGGACACGGGGACGGCAAGTCCACAGCCAGAGCACGAAGCTCAGCCTTCACGACAGAAGGGGTCCCATGGGACCAACCCACCCCCAGTGGCTGGCCGGTTCCCACAGCCGCTCCTGCGGAATGGAGTCCCACCGGGGGCCGAACGTGGGCCTTGCTCATTGGCAGGTTGACTATCTAGAAATGATGGAAACAGAGCAGGCTTAGTGAGGGAGAGCCCACGCTGTTGAACCCACAAACGGCCTCCGTCCCGTCCACTACGGCCACTGTGTTCGTGGAGTCACTGAGCGAGCACCAGAGCAGGTAAGGGGAGGGGCCATATCTGTACCTGGTTATCGAGAGCCTTCTCCACCGTGGATGACCTCTGATGGGCATTTCGTTGGCACATGAATATGCTCATTCAAGACTCTTTGAAAGATGTCCTTCCACATACATCTCCCCAAGACGGCCCTGAATTGCCTCTTCCTGAACCTTCCACGGTTGGGCGCTCGGATTCTCCTACTGAGGATGGTTAGGAGGTGCACGCCGTATCCCCGTCTGCGGCAGACACGCCCTGGACCACCGGGGCTCCTGTACCACGTGGCCCCTTCCGGTCCGCGGGACCCCATTATCACCGCTGACATCTGGGAACCTCATCTCTCACCACTGTCTCTGACCTGAGGGAGGCTCTGCCAGCATGTTGCCCCCCCTTACTGATGCATTCTTGATGTCTTTGTGATGGAATTGGCCTCAGGGCCCTCAGGAGAGGTTGCTTTTGGGGGGTGACGGAGCCAGTCAGTCGCACGGAATGGACTCATTCCAAGATTCCCATGTCCCTGAGCCCTCAGACTCCCTCCTCGGCAGCACTCCAGGGAAACTCCAGACATCATTCCAGATACTCCTCTGTGCACTCAAAGGATTCAGTGAGGACGGCTTCATTCAGGGACTATTTCCAGAAACGTAGACGGGTTTAAGAGAACCAGCAAGGGATGGTGAATAAGCCGGGATGGATGACAGGAGAAGACTCTGCCACCCTTGCTTGGGGAGGGGCTGGGGGAGCGGCCACGCTGCCCGCAGGAGCTGTGAGCCACCCAGCGGGACACAGCCACCCTGAAACGGTGGGCCGGAAGGGAAGGAGTGAGGAGAACAAATACTCCCGGCTGCTTTCTCTCCTGCATCTCACACGCGGCCTGAGCCTCCACTGCCCGGTCTCAACGAGCGGCCCAAGGGCGTGAGCCTGGGCTCGTCATCCCCAGAGGTCAGCCCCCCTTCCCGGGGACATGGCAGGGCAGGGAAGGTTGGAGGAGGGATCTGGGGAGACAAACAGGTCGTCACCGGCATTGGGCTCTGGGAGTTCTTTTCTGACAACAGATCTGAGGCTTGGCCCAGCTAGGGCACCCAAACCGATTTGGGGGAAAGAGCCGTCCTCCTGCTCCCTTGTCCCTTGTGCTTCTTGTTTGGTCCTCTCTCTCTCTCTCTCTCTCTTTCTCCAGCCGGCTGCACCAAACCCAGGGGTGCCCTGGCTAAGTCCTGCTATACTCCTTTTTCCGAGAGAAACAGCATCTTCTTGCTGGACACACACAACCCAGAGGGACCACGGAACGGGAACCCCTCAGCCCGACCACACAGGGAAGCGGCTGGTCAGTACATCCCCCCGATCATCCCAGCCGATGTGAGAAGCCAGGTCAGGGCACAGCGCTTAACCCGGGAAAGGGGCTCCCTCAGCAGCGCTCTGAGGGACATTCGGGGACCGGATCAAGTTCTCCTCTGATCTGAGAGACGAGCTTGGTGTGGAGCTCACAGCCGCGAAGCAGGGAACTTGGCGAGGACAATGCCGCCCACACCTAGGAGCAGCTCCCGTGCGCAGGGCTTTGCACACAAACCGAGGGTCAAGGGCAAAGTTCCAACCGCGGTACATAATCTGCAGGCTGGAGAAAAGGGCCGCCCTCGAGGCTCCAAGTTCTGGAGTCCCGTCAGCCCCTCACTCAGAGGTGTGAAAAGAACAAGTCTCTTCATTGCAAAAAAACTGTCAGAGACAATTGGTGCCCAGAGGGGGAGGTGAGGCAGCGGTCCTGCCCTTGACCCTGGGGAAGGGCGTCCTTCGCTGGGATGCATGCTTCAGGGGGCCCAGCGTGTGACAGACAGACAGGCACATATTCACGTAAGGGTCATGGGGGCCCCTCTGTCCCTCGAGGGTCCGCCTGCGCCCCAGGTGCCCCTCCCTTGAGTGACACTGGCCGGGCCCCAGGTGCAGCCTCTCCCCGTCCCTGCACCGCGTCCAAAGAAACGGGCGTGAACGCCGCGCGGCTCTGTGGTGGGTCACGGCCACCGCAGGAGGTGGCCCCGTCCCCTGCCGCGGGCAGGCAGGGCAGCGGTAAAGAGAAAGGGGTAACAGCAAGACGATGAGTCCGCTGGTTCAACACTCCCAGCATGAATGCAGCCGACTCAGCCCACACCAGCGGCATTTCCCAGCTGCACCAAATATCCATTTTCTTGCTCCTCGTCCAACCCATGCTTCTGGAGACACAGATGAGCCTCGTAGTTACAACAGCTGCATGTGGCAATTAGGGCACATTCTGCAATAGTAACGGGTTCGTACTCATTTATGTATACATTAGGCCTCATCACGACACACAACGAGTGACACTAAGTATTTACTGTGGCGACTGGATGGGCACTGAACACTAGGCTTGCAAATCATTTTTATGAAAAGTAAGTAAAAGGATTTAATTAATTTTTTAAAAAATAAATGTAAACATTTCAGCTTGATTTAGATAACTTTGATATGCGATGTTAATGTTCTTCAATTATAATTTGTATCTTGTCTTTAATTCTAATGGAGATTTTGAATCTTATCAAAGAAAAATAACTGAAAATGCATATAAAATAAATTTTGCAATTTTTAACATTAGAGTTTTGTGAGACTGTTTACATTTTGTACATTTTGAGTATAATCCACTTTACTTTCTAGTCATTTCGTCTATCAATAAAACCCGAGTTATGTCAAACGCTTGGTTCTAATTAGCGGTTCCAATGAAACTGAAGCAAGAATGATAAATTTTCAATTTTAAAATTTTATTTAAAACTGTTTCTAGAACTCACGAATTTGTAGGTCCTTAATGCTCGCCTCAAACCTCCCCCCAGCCCTGCTCACGTGCGATGATCGAACTGTTATATTTGATATGAGGCCAGACTGACAGTCAGAGGGCGTCAAGGGGGAGGCGGGTAGCCCAGAGGCAGGGGACCAAGAAGACACCCGCCGTGATGGGCATGGGTGAGGTAGGCGAGCACTGGGTCTCGTGATGGGCATGGGTGAGGTAGGCGAGCACTGGGTCTCTCTACTCTACACCTGAAACTGAGAGAACCCTGTACGTTAATTATATTTCAATTTAAAAAAGAAAAACAAGCCAACTGTTATGCTTGATGTCTTGCCAATTTTCAATCACACAAACACCATAGACGGTTTTGCAACTATTTTCGTGTTGTCATTATGAAAACATACCACGTTGAGGCAGGAAAACAGGATGACTTAAAAATTTAAGTGTGTAGGGCGCCTGGGTGGCTCAGTGGGTTTAAGCCTCTGCTTTCGGCCCAGGTCATGATCTCAGGGTCCTGGGATCGAGGCCCGCATCGGGCTCTCTGCTTGGCAGGGAGCCTGCTTCCCCCTCTCTCTCTCTGCCTGCCTCTCTGCCTCCTTGTGATCTCTCTCCCGCTGTGAAATAAATAAATAAAATCTTTAAAAAAAAAAAAATTTAAGTGTGTAGCTTGAACTACACATCTTAAATATTGAGGCGGAAGCGGGTCTCCAGGTGTCTCCGGGTTTAGGGGTGGACCTGGGAATCAGACATAATCCTGCCCCCAGTGATCTCCCAGATACTCGTTCATTCGTTTAGCAGAGAGATGTTGAGCACCTACTGTGTGCTGGGTAGGCGCAGTGCTAGGTCGTGGAGAACTTTTCGCGAGAGCAGCTCATTGCCTTCGGAAGCTTAGCCTCTGGAGAAGGCAGACGTGGCTCAAATCATGAGACAACACCAGTTGCGGTTGGCATAGTCTCTGAATAATCCTGGTCCCAGTCTTACTCTCTGAGAGCCCAAAAAACCAAACCAAACAGAAGAGCAGACTCTGCGAGGAAGCCCCGACCCCCTGCCACCTCCCGCAGGTCAGTGGCTCCTCTGAGCCCTTCCCGCCTCTCCCCCAGGCCCAGGGGTCCTGCCGAGAGAGCGGGAAAGAGGCAGATACAGGAGACAGATTCACGCTTTGGAAGGCAACCCTGTCACGGTAATTTCTCCCGAGGGTGTTAAAAATATGTTTCCAAACTTAAGAAAGAAAAAAATATATATAACCATTTTTGAGATCCATTTTGTGTCAGGAATCTTTGAGTTAAAATCAATACGGTACTTGAAATCCTAAAGCTTCTTTGTCCCCAAAACTCCGTTCTTGGTCCGAGGCTAGCCTCATCCTCGGACTAGCCACCAGATCTGCAAACTCTGTCCACAGGTTCAAAAAGCCTCTAGTTCATGACAGACTTTTGTTAAAGAAAGAAGATTTGGTCATCTGAGCGATACAGGATTTCCACTGAAATCAGCGAAGACTGGAGACTATGGCCCAGGGCTCAGCTCCGTCTGAGTCAGCTGCGTGAGAGCAGGTCCGCCTCCGAGCGGGAGGCCTCCTAGCCTGCAGGGTGGAGACACCAGCGGCCCCCACCATCCGTTCTCCTCTTCATTAGCCACTGAGCTCTGGTTTTAACTGAAGAACCAATGCGTTCAGCTCAAAGATTGCTTCCCCAGACTTCCTTGCAATGAGGTGTGGTCTTGTGACTAAGTTCTTGCCCAAGAAATCGGATGAAAAGTATGATGTGGAACTCATCACAGAGAGCGGAGGGGCTGCTTAAAGTGACATAATTCAGCCAGAAAGGGGTGCTTCTATTCTCCTCCCACACTCCAACCCTGTGGACCAAGTCTTTACCTCACGTACCCCCGTAAGTCAGCCCCAAGGAATGCTGGATATGTGCGGTGCTGTGATGACTGTATGTGTCGACTTGGCTGGACCAGGATACCCACACGTTTGGTCCAACATTAGTCTAGATGGTGCTGTGGAAGCATTTTTCGGGTGAGATTAGCATTAGAGTGAGCAGACTTTGAGTAAAGCCGATTAACTTCCATAATGTGGGTGGGCCTCATCTAATCAGTTGCAGGCCTTACGAGAAAATGGTCTGATCTCCCCAAAGGAGCAGGGAATTCTACTGCACACCACCTTCAAACTCTTCACTAGGTCTCCAGCCTACCAGCCCACCCTGCAAATTTTGGATTTGACAGCCTCCACAATCACATGAGCCAATTCCTTAAAATAAATCTCTATACACATATGTGTATATCTCGTTTCTGTTTCTCTGAGGACCTAACTAGCGCAGGTGCCACTCTCTTCCCACACTGCATGGGACGCTGGGAGGACCAGGATGTGTGATGGGAAGGACATGGGATGAGCATTACTCATAAGCACGAGGAAACACACAAGCGTCTCTGAAGGACCCTCTGGATCAAATCAAGGACACGAGTGGACCTCACACACCATGACAGCACAGGCCGTAGAGCGTGAAGGCTGAGCACATGGGCTTTATTTACCCCTGCATGAAGAACCAGGCCCACAGCCCCCCAGACAGCCGCTGACACTCCAGACAGGAGTAGGGAGCTCATCACGTCCAGCAACACAGGGAAGGTCACGCAGGTGAGAGGGCAGGCAGCACTCTTCCAGAACACTGGCCAAAGCCGACGCGGTACCCGTCCCCCTGGCAGTGCCCTGGGACAGAGAAGGACAGGGTTAGCCATGAGGCTGCCGGGCTCACAGGAAACACAGCCCGAGCCCTGTCCCGACGCAGGAACAACGGACACGTATTTTAAACAGAAGAACCACTGTCCCCAGAAGCAGAACAGAGCCACAGAGGGACCAAGAGGAACTCCAGGCGTGCCCTGCCGTCAGGGGCCCTCGGAAGCACAGGCTCCGCGGTTTTCCTGACAGGGGTCACCCCTCCCCGAGTGGGCTTGGGTTCAAAGCCCAGGTCTGCTAATTCACCAGAGGCCACACTGCCTGAGTCCCACAAATGCCTGATGTTCAACCAACAGGAGCGTCAGCCTCTGATCCCACTTCTACAGGGTGAGGGAAAGGCAAGGGGGGGTCAGGCTAGCGGCAGGGGGGGGGTCTGGCTAGATGGGAGTTAGAGGCACAGTGTGCGTGGTTCCAAGAGGCCAGCACGGAGGAGCCGGGAGCAGGAAGGAGGGAGCATCTGGGCTGGGATTTGAAGGGTGGGTAGGAGTTCGCCAGGAGGGCGCTGCGGGAATGGCACTGCGCAGGCACGGAGCCCCAGGCGAGGGGCGTGTGTGCTGCGTTTGTCCCACGAAGCCGCCGTGTGGGCCCCTGAGAGGCTGCTTACAGAGAGCCCTGACGAGCCGTGTCAAGGACTTTGATTCTTACTCTCAGAACACCGAGGCTCACGGAGGAGGTTCTGGCAAGACAGTGACAGCTACAGCTATGTTTTAAAGAGAGCCCGGGGGCGGCCCCAGAGAGAAGGCGGATGGAAACGGCCACACTTAGGGCTGTCAGGCCTCGGCCCAGGCCCCTCAGCCTGCATCACCTCCCCCCCAGGCCCCGGGCCTCCTGGAGCCCAGAGCAGGTGAGGGGGTGGCACCAGGGGCTCCTGCAGGGGGTGCCCATGACCTTGAGTCACACAAACCCACCACCAGACACCCCCTTCTGCTGGAGAGAGGCCCCAAGTCTGGGGCTGTGCCACCTGCTGCGTGGTGTGGACACGAGGAGACAAGGGTCCAGCACCCACGAGAAAACACTGAAGCAACCAAGTCAGAATGGCAGCCTCTTCAAGGGCCTTCCTCCTGGCGAGCCGCAGGAACTGAAGCCCCGTCCTGCTCCCCGCCCCCGACGCTGCTGCTCAGTCCATCACGTGGCCCCTGGCCCTGGTTCCACGAAGGCGCCGCCTGCTCCGTGGACACGGACCCACGACCCCATCCGCTCCCTTTCCCACCAGCCGTCCGCGTGGGCAAGGCCGGCCACACCCTCCCGGTGCACAGCTGGCACGGCAGATGGCCGAGCTGGGTTTCTCCCCGACGGGGCTGCTGACACCTTGGGCCGGATGTCACCCACTAGCGAGGGCTGGCTGTGCCCGGCGGGACGCTCAGCGGCATCTCAGACTCCCACTCATGGACAACCAAGGTTATCTGTGGACCTTGCCGGATGTCCCAAGGGCAGAGCTGTCCTGGCTGAGCCCACCGGTCCAGAGGACGCAAGGAGCCGCACCCGGCCGGGGATGGACCTCAGAGCCTTCCCAAGCCCCCAGGATGCTGCTTCTGGGTCTAGAGAGGAGAAACTGGGATAGGTGTGTCCATGCAGGGGTAGAGGGACCCGAGAGGTCAGAGCCAGCTCCCCTGCCTCTCCCCTACCGCCACCAACTCTGGCAGTGAAGGTGAAAGCATACCCCCTTCTCTGGAATATAAGCCCTGGCATCCTGACCTCCCTGGTCCTTCCCTGGACACTGAGCTTCGGCCCACTCCCTACTCCATCCCACCAACGCAAGTGCGAAGCCATGGCTGCAGCCCAGTCCACCAGCTTCCCAGAAGGCCGCTCCTGCTGGCACCTCCAGGCGCACACTGTCCTCCCACAGCGGAGCCCCAGGGAGCAGCGCCGGGCCTGAAAACAGGGGTTTCTCTGCCACCGGAGCATCAGGAGAGCCAACCACATCACAGCACTGAACCAAACTAGAGGAGACGATCTGGGAAAGCAGACGGGGGTGGCTTGTGACCTCGTGGGGAGTCGACGGTGGTGGGCTTTGCGTCCCAAGGCCGTCGGCTGCATTCTGGGGCTGCCAGCTGAGAACTGTGTGGCTCTGGTCCAAGGACCTGACTGCCTGGGACCTCCAAGGGCTTATCTGTAAACCAGGATAATGGCACAACGGGAATTCAGGTGACAATGTGTGTAAGTTAACACCCACGGTTCCGGGCACGTGGTGCGCGCACCGCAATCACCATGTCGCTGATGGGCTCCTTGTGGGGCTCTGTGTCTGACTTCACGATTACTGCCAAAGAGCTTCTGGCTCAGGACGGGGCTCTGACTCCATACATTCGTGTTCTCCTTCTCTATATTCCTGTGGAAACGGTCCGAGGAAATAAATACCAGGGCAGAGTCTATATCAACACGATAAGAAAGGAAATCCTGCAGAAGAAGGGCCGTGGGGGGCCAGGAGACACGGAGGGAAGAACAGTGGGGCACGATCAGCAGATGCAGGAGGGTTCCCTGCCCAAAAGGAGGGCCACGGAGGGAGCACAAGGGTAGATACTGTTGGGGGGCTCGCGGGGGTTGGGGGAGCCACCGAGCAAGAGCGAAGAGAAAACAGACCCACAGCCTGAGCCGTGCGGCTCCAAAGGGGTGGTGTGGCTGCATCGACGGGGGCTGAGACCCTCGCACAGCCACACGGGCCCCTTTCCTGGACCCTGCCTGGCCTGCGACGGCTAGGTGGGGGTCCTGCGGCAGGGACAGGGAGCTGAGGCCACGATTTCCTCCTCTCCCATCCCATTTCCCTCCCCAGCCAGAACTCCAGAAAACACCTCGGGGTTGGTGCTCCAGGCGCTGAAGGAGGGGCGAGGGCCTGCACTGGGTCCACAAGCACCAAAGAAACCCTGGAAATAGGACCGGCCACAGAGAGGACCATGGCCACGGAGAGGACCACAAGCACAGAGAGGACTGCGGCCACGGACAGGAGCACGAGCACGGAGGGGACCACAGCCATGCAGAGGACCACGCCACGGAGGGGACCACAAGTACAGAGAGGAACACGGCCACGGAGAGGGGCACGAGCACGGAGGGGACCACAGCCACGGAGAGGACCTTGGCCACAGAGAGAACCACAAGCACAGAGAGGACCGTGGCCACAGAGAGAATCACGGCCACAGAGAGGACCTGAGCTACACCCCGACTTCCCCCGAGTGTGATCCCAGCAGGCAACCCACCCACTGTCAACCTAAGCTCTTTGCTCTATAAACTGGGGCAACGAGTCCTTGGCCAAGGGCTCCTGTGAGTGTAAGATGGAGTCAGGGCGGCGTATGTGCTACAACACAGCCCCTGGCACATTCTCAGTAAACCTCAGCAAAGCTGGAATTAGGCTGTGACAGGGCTGTGGGGATGGGAAGGGCCTGAGCTCTGCCTGCACCTGCCCTCGCAGCTCCGCTTCGTTACCTCAACCAACAACCGCACGACTCCAACTGTGTGGCTGCACACAGTCAGCCTGCAGAGACACGTGGGGCCGCAGCTGGCCCTGGAAGCACCGTGCAATCAGCTGAAGGATGACCCCAAAGAGCTCAGGCGCTCAGCCCTGGAGCCTTGACCGCGAACTTACACAGCACTTTTCGGAGCCGTGAGTAAGTTAGGGGTCCTGGATACGGGGACGACCTGGGCGGGTCCTAAAGGCCATCGTGAGTACGCCAATGAGACGGGCAGCAGCAGAAGAATCCGGGTGAGGACGGCGGGAGAGGCCAGAGGGATGTGGCCACCAGGGGACACTGGGAGCCACCAGCAGGTGGCAGAGGCTGGAGCAGGACCTCCCCGAGAGCCTCTGGAAGGAGGGCGTCTGCCAACCCCTGGGCTTCAAACTTCGTCCCCCAGAACTGGGTGAGAATGAATTTCTGTTGTTTTATGTGCCATTTGTGACATTTTGTGCCATTTGTGACAGCAGCCCAAGGAAGGAATCCCAGCTGCTAGTTAAGCCGGGAAACACACGCATACAATTAACCAGAATTTGGTGTCGTAAAGGCCCGCTGGGCGCTCGGGCACGACCGGGGCTGAGCGAGATGGAAGCGCACAGACACGCGGGTGTCCGATGGGGGCTCCGCGGGCGGGGCAGAATCAGAGGGCGGCAGGTGCACGCTGGACACAAGAGGCCCCAGGGAGCCAGGGGCGGCCCAGAGCAGACAGGGACGGGCACGCAGACCCGAAGGGCAGTCTCCAGCGGCAGGACAGTGTGCAGCAGCCGGGCACACGCCGGCAGTCCCCGTGCGGAGGGGTGGCGGGTTGGGGCGGGCAGCGGCACAGAGGGGGCGCGAGATTTCGAAAGACTGCTCAGCACGCTGTACCGATGGAATGGGGCCAAGGCGGCCCACGGAGGAAACAGCGGCACGAGGACAGAGCCAAGGAAGCAGAGTGACAATGTGACACTCGGTGTGAGCACGAGCACTGGGCGTGCCTGCTGACCCACACACGAGTGTTCTAAAACACGGGTCTGGAGGGATGCGCAATGCTGGGAAGGAAAACAAGGGGCTCGGAGTCAGGGTCCCGAAGAGAAGCTGCCCGTGTAGGGACCTCGGTCTCAGCATCTACTGGCAGCAAGGCCCCAGGCAAGTGATTTAAGACTGCCAGGCGCTCCTGAAGACCAGACCCTGCATTTGTCTTACTCACTACTGGAACCCCAGAACGGGCCTCACAGCAGGTGCACAAGAATGAAGGAACAGGGGCACCTTGGGGCTCAGTAGTTAAGTGTCTGCCTTTGGCTCAGGTCATGATCCTGGGGTCCTAAGACTGAGTCCCACATCAGGCTCCCTCTGACCCCCCACCCCCATGCTCTCTCTCTCTGATAAATAAATAAAATCTTTTAAAACATAAGTAAATAAAGATGAGGCACTGGAGTCCGGGAGGGTCAATAACTCGGTGAGGGTCACCCAGCCAGTGGGATCTGGGAATGGACTCAGGACAGAGGGCACTTGCTGGCCATCGCGGGGCCTTCCCCTTGAGTGATAGCGTAAGGCGGGCAGAGCCGCCTAGCTCAGCCTGGTCACAGGACATGGGGTCCCGGCACGGGAAAGCCCAGAACTACACGGGGGCCTGCCGCTGTGCCATAGTTTTGCTCAGGAGGAAGGGAGACAGAGTGGGACTCCTGGGGTCTTCCTACTCCCGGGGCCTGAGGTTTAAAGTCCCTGGTGGCCAAGGCTGGGAGGAAGGTCACGAGAAGCAGGCATGGGCCTAGGAATGCCAGAGCGGGGACGAGATCGGACGGATGGCTTCTCGGCCAGCCTAGAGTGCCGCACGGCCAGAACGGGGCCTGCAGGTGAGGGGGAGACGTGCAGAGCCACGAGACCAGGCTGCCCTTACCTGTTATGATGACTTCATCACCATCCAGCAGAAACTTCCTGGTGTGTCCGTTCCCCAGCTCGATGGCCTTTGTCCCCCTCCACGACAGCTCCAGCAGGGAGCCGAAGCTCTCTGGCTCCTTCGTCATAGGAAGGGGAGGAAAGCGTCACATGTACTTACATCTTGGTGAGTGTCTCGGCAGTGGAGCAGACGCTTGGCAAAGCCGAGGAGCTCTGGGCATGGACGGGGTGCTGTGCCCCTCAAAGATCCTGCCTCGGTGGGACCTCTGCCCCGTGCCCTGCCCGCATTGTTTGGGACTCAGGCAGCGCTGGAACAGGGCGCCCAGGCCTCCGCCCGCCCTGGGGGCTGCAGCGAGCATACCCAGATGCCGCCATGCCTGACACCCTCCCACTGGGAAGAGACTTCCCATTGACCCACAGGCCATACTCAGGACCTTGCAGGAAGCGACCGGCACAGGCAGCCCGTAAGGTTCTACGACTCTTCCATGGGCTCACGGAGGCAGGGGGGCCTCAGGGGGGCTAGCAGTGGGGCCATCTCTTCCAGGGAGGGTACACATGAGCGGGAGACAGCCAGATGCCATGGCTACTCCCTGACTCCCCCCACATGTCACTCGGTCCCCCAAGCAGACAGATGAGGCCTCCCATCCCGACAGTGTCTCTAGGTCTGTACCTAGAAAGGAAGCCCCTCATGCACCGCCACCCCTGCCCCGGGACAACGCTGTAGAAGGAAGAGTTGTAAAATGAGCCCTCCTGGGGGGGACGTCCCTTCTGCAGGACATGCTCAGGCCCTCGGTTCTGTGTGCGGAGCAGGCTGTCTATGCAGGCAGCACCCAAGGCATCACAGACTCACCAGCCCGCTGATGGTTCCAGAAGCCAGCAGGTCCCCTGGGCGAAGGTTGCAGCCGTTGACAGTGTGGTGGGTCAGCTGCTGGAGCATTGTCCAGTACATGTACTGCAGGCAGGGACACAGAGGGGGACAGGGAAGGTGGCTCTCCCAGCCTCCCAGTTGGCAGCTCACACAGCTGCCCGTGACAGGTGGCCTCCCCTGGGCTGTCTCTTGCTGCCCCAACCAGCTCGCCCCGGTCGGTCACAGCAACCACAAGCTGTCCTCCTGGGTCCTCCCCCTCCCTCCCCCTCCCTCCTCCTCTCTCCTGGCTGTGCACTGGCCTCAGCTCCCCTGCTCCCTTGGGCATCCCCAGCCAGCCTTCTCCAAGAAGACTGACCTTCGCCCTGCTCAGATGCTCAGTCTACAACCTGCCCATCTGTCCACTGCTCTGCGAATACCCATGGGTCCTGAGTTGGCATGCTTTCGGACCTCATCAAGCAGAGATTTCTCTGCTTCCCCAACCCCTGCACCCCATGTCTACCTCGCCTCCCTGGCCCTGAAGCACAGAGCCAACAGGATGTCAGGCAGGCTCAGGAACAAAGGAACACGAAGGGGGCTCCCACCTGGGGAAGGGGGCCAAGGACCACGGGGCCACCCAGATGCTCAGATGCAGTGCCTGCCCACACCTCTCTGAGCCCATGACCGCTAAGATCTGCCACTCTTGGAACCAGGCATCCAGACGCAGGAGAATTTGGAATGGGCTCTTGCCCCCTGATTTCTGAGCCACCTAAGGAGCCCGGATCAATGTCCCGTTAGAAGGGAAACTAGAGGGGCACCTGGGTGGCTCAATGGATTAAGCCACTGCTTTCAGCTCAGGTCATGATCTCAGGGTCCTGGGGATCGAGCCCCACATCGGGCTCTCTGCTCAGCAGGGAGTCTGCATCCCCCTCTCCCTCTGCCTGCCTCTCTGCCTACTTGTGATCTCTGTCAAATAAATAAATAAAATCTTTAAGAAAAAAAAAAAAGGGGAGACTAGAGGAGGCAGGAGTCCGTTGATCCAGAGGATGCTCACGTGTTCAGGAAACACATGGAAAGGTGCCCAGCCACGTTACTCCCCAGCGAGACACAAATGCCGCGCTCAGAGCAGCTCGAGGGCGAAGGCGCACGGCAGCCGAGCTGAGCAGGACGTGCAGTGAGCAGCCGCCGGGAAGGGACGGGCTGTGGGGCAGTGCGGGCCAGCTCGAACTCCTTGGAACCGTGTCCGAGTATACAGAGCTGTGCGCTCTATGACCCAGGGGCTGCGTTCCTGGACCAACACCCCGGCCGGAAGTGCCTGCGCGCACCCCTGTCTGTGCTCCACTGTTCCCTGGGAGTCTACACTCGCCCCAGAGGGAAACAACGCACATGTCTGCCAAGCGTGGAGCGGAGAACCGGTGGTGGACTGACTCCGGAAACAGTAAGTCCAGAGGACCTACAGTGACGGACAATAGCAGACAATACCTCTGCTAGGACCAGCAGCTCGGCGGAACCGCATGGCCCTGATGTGGGAGCAAAGGAAGCCGGAGGGAAGAGCGCGGGTGCTGTACCCTTCCATTTCCATGAAACTGAAGAACAGACCAATTTCATGCACGGCCACACAAGTCCGGAGAGAGGTCCCCCTTGTAGGGGGAGGGGGTGACGATGACATGACTGGAGGGGGACGGTGGGGGACAGCAGAGGCCCTGCAAATCTCCCATTCCCCGGCCTGGCTGCTGGCCACGTACGGATGTTGACTTTGTGAAATTGTACATTTTCCTCGGCGTATGTTAGGCTTCAATGAGAAGCTCGGTTAAAACAAACATAAGTCACTTGGATCAATCCAGTCCCGACCAGGACAGAAGAAGCCAGAGACTAGACCCTTATAGGAACATAGACAGCTCCCCTCAAGGAAATCACCGGGTCACGTCCACATGGCCTGCATCTGGAGGGGTATCTGTGGGCTCATGGCCTCTTTGGAAAGGAACAGGGCCGCGGAAGCTCCGGGCCCATGCACCGAGCCATCACCGTATCCCCACCATGCATGCAAGCCTCGGGTTCGTTCCCAGAAGGGCGACCGCGCCTCCCACACTTCCAAGAAGCAGTCCGCCCAGCTTCAAAGCTCACCTTAAAATTGGACTTGCAGATGGTGGCCGCCTGGCTCATTCCTTCTCCTGTTGGAAACACAAGCAGCATCGACAAGGGGACTTGGCTCCATGGATCGGGGAGGGGGACCACTTATAAGATAAGCGGTTTTGTGGCCCATGAAACAAGGAGCTCACAGCACATCGGAGCCGGGGATCTGCACCGAGGCCAGCACCTGGGGACAGATTGGACCTGGTCTGTCTCTCCCCCAGATGGGCAGCTCCGGGCTTACGGTGTACACCAGCGGTATTTATGAACCAGGCAGGACACTAGGCCACTGTTCCATTCCTCAGCCATGCTCACTCCTAGAAAGCCCTTTACTCCCTCAGAATCCTTGGCCCTGGCTTGCCCTCCGAGGCTGCGCAGCACAGGTGTGCTCCTTGGCCCCAGGTCAAGTCGGGGTCCCCATGCCTGCCCCGGCCCACACCTGTCACCCAGATCCCAACGGGGGCCGTCAGAATGGCAATTTGGGACTGGGACGGGGAGGGGGTCTTGGAAGCCATCCCGCACTCGGCCCTCCCCATCTAGGTCTTTCTATGTCTCTGGACAGCGCGACTTCTCGATAACCCCCTCCCTTCCCCGCACAGGGCGTTCCCCTGGGTGTTTCCAGATAGGCAGATGAACCTCAGACAGAAATGGGCCCCAAAGAGGGTCGGTGGGTAGGAGGAGACCATCTCTGATCCAAGGACCCCAGGTTTTCCTCTCGGCCTGGCTAGCAGCCCCCGAAGTGACTTGGGGTGAACCCCTGGTCCTCTCTGAGCCTCATCTTCCCACAGCGTGACATGAAAGGACAGATGACACACCGGGGCACAGACAGACTCAGCCATGGCCTGCAGGGCCCCACAGCAGAGCAGGGGTCAGGGGTGGAGTCCAGGCACGGCCTGCAGGGCCCCGCTCCTGACACTACGGCTCTATTAACAGAGTCGAGCTGAAGAGCCTCCAGGGGACATGGGCCCCGACTGTGAGGCTTTCAGTGCTGACCCAGGGTGGGGTGTGGGGGACCTACTGTGCAGTCCAAGAGGGCAGGGCCGGGGTTCCCCACAGGCCCCGGATGGAGTGCGGGGTCACTGGTGGTGCAGGAGTGCAGGCTGGGCGGGTCCTGGGACTCAGAGGCAGGAGGACCTGGACCCATGCTGTC
This sequence comes from Ailurus styani, assembly GCA_002007465.1. Classification (NCBI taxonomy): domain Eukaryota; kingdom Metazoa; phylum Chordata; class Mammalia; order Carnivora; family Ailuridae; genus Ailurus; species Ailurus styani. Next base: position 1,085,313 of record LNAC01000431.1, on the reverse strand, counting down.
TGGCAGTGACGGGCTGCTAAGGTCCTGCAGGTCCCTGGGGTGTCCTCTGAGAACAGGGCATCCCCCCCACTCCTCTCTTTGCAGGACCCCCCGCGGCAGGGGCCGCCCTCTCCCCACCCCTGCCCCCCAGCTCAGGACCGATCGGGCCACCTGAGCCTACCGAGGCCCCGGCCACACCAGCTAACTCCACGGCAGTACCTTTCAGGGCAACAGAGAGGCTGATGTCGAAAGTGTAGGGCCGGTCGTGGCGCAGATACGGGAGGGGCTTGGGGTCCTGTGAGGGCAGAGTACGGCACAAGGGCCGCTGACAGAGGTGCCGGCCCAGGGGGCCCCACAGCATACCAGCACCTGCTCCCCCTAGCACAGGGCCCCCCCACCCCCCAGGTAGAAGGAGACCCCTGCACAGTGGGGACCTGGGCAGTCACATGCAGCAGGCTCGGGAAAGAAGCCCAGGGAAGACCATCTGCAGCTCAAGGGCACAGGGGTCAGACCAGAGATGCCGCAGAAAGCCAGGGAGCAGGGTCTGGTGGAGGCAGCCCCACGGCCAGGCCATGACAGTGTCACAAGACATTCTGGGGTGACTGTAACAGTTACAGGTTTCTTTTTATGCTTAACTTGCTGGCTAGTGACACCAGTAGGGATATAAAGTAAAAAAGAAACCAACAAAAAAACCCTTCCTTTTTTTACATTATTTGAGTTTAAAAACGGGAGCTGCTTTAAAGGAAAATGTCAAATAAGTAACAGAAGTAGCAAGAGTCGTGAAGACCCCCCCACAAAGGGTTTTGGGCGCGGCCGGCTCCCAGGAAGGTGGGCAGGAGAGGGGCGGGAGGGATGCAGCATGGCCTGCAAGGGAGAATGAGGGGGTCCGCTTCGTGAGCAATTGGCTCACAGGGAAAGACTCCAGGCTTGCTTGGCGCACAGCAGACATGAGTGCAGGAAGGCAGTGTGGGTGCCAGTGTCCCAGGAGGGTGTTGGGGGAACAGCAGAGAACATTGCACGCCTCCGGGAGACACAGGAGGCAGGAGGAGAGAGAGTCAGAGAGGAGCAGGGGGCTGCCAAAGGTCCAGGCGGGAGAGGTCACAAGGCCGGAGTGCCTGGAAAGTGGGGCTGGGACCAGGACCCAGGCTAGCTCCAGGCTGCATTCTACCAGTTGGGCTCCAGGGGGCACCACTGCACAGAACGGAACTTAGCCAAGTTGTGCAAGATGGTGGCATGGCCAGGACCCTTTCTCTTCCTGCCAGCTGGCCTCAGAAGATTCCGAAGGGTACAGAATTCTGTGTTTTCTCCCAAAAGCTGTGGAGGAGCGGGGGGCATGGAGCTTGGCTACAGATGCATATAGTGTGGACAGCCAGTGGGCAAGCAGCCGCTGAGGCAGAGGGCCCCGCGTGTGCAGCTCCTGCAGGGGTATGCCTACCTGCTCCGGGTTGGACACAGCAAAGGGCATGAGGGCCTCCATAGGCACCACCCATGGAGAGATGGTGGTTCCAAAACTCTTCCCGAGGAACGGCCCAAGAGGTACATACTCCCACTTCTGAATGTCCCGTGCTGTAAGAGAAGGGCCAGGCAGGGCTTAGAGAGGCTTCCCAGGGCCTCTCCAAGAATCTGTCTTCCCCTCCACCGAGGAGCACTGCTGTCCTGCACAGAGCCTGCAGCCCGGCCAGGCTGCCCGGGACCGTGGGGACCACAGGCAACAGCATTCAGGGCCAAGGACAAGGTCCTTTGAGGTCACTGTGCCAGATTATAGCAAAGAGAAGGGGCAGGAGGGCATTCCTCCCAGGAAGGGGCTGGAAGCTCATCCTCCCCCGGGGGTGGGGGTGGGAGAGGGGAGACACCTCCCGGGGACTCAGACATGTGGTGCAGGGGTCGGGAGCCGCTGGGACACTGAGCTGCTTTAGTTTGAAATCTCAGCCTCAGCTCCTCACCGTGAAAGGGGGGTACTAAGGTTCCCAACACCCTGCGGGGGTTCGGCACAGAGGTGCTCACAAACGTCAGCTGTGACGTCAGCCTTGTCCCTGGTTAACTTACAGGAACACTGGAGATCAGAGCGGGGGGTAACTGGCCTGGGACTCAGAGCCGAGAAGTCTGCGTGACATCCCAGCCACGCTCCTGCCTCTGGCCAGCGCCAGACCCTGAAACCATCCATGGCTGCTGAGACACGGTCCCCAGGACTGTCTTCAGCCAGAGCAGGGCACACACAGTGAGCCCGACCTCAGGACACCCACTCCCCAGTAATTACCACTCCAGTCGTTCATAAGGACCATTCCAAAAATGTGCTCGTGGGCCCTGGAAATGGGGATCGGCTCTCCAAAGTTGTTCCCAGGGCCTACAAAGAAAGCCTGACATGGGGGAGAAGTGGATCAGAATCGGGGCACTGGCCCAGAGGGCAGAGTCAGGCATCTCCCAACCCAGGCCAGGGACCAGGACTGCCACCATTGCATTTCTAAGTCATGAATGCACTTGAGCGGAAAGTGGGTCACCCTGGGAGAGTGGGGACCACCCGCGGCCTCCTGACCACCCTGGGCCCTGTGGCTGCCCTGTTCCCTCCCTCAGCAAACCCCAGGATGCTCTGCTCCTTCGCCTGCACCCCTGCACACACCCCACACACTGCATTTCAGGATCTGACAGCCATGACAGGCTCATGGAGGAAGAAATCTCTGGGTGTGTACTTGCATCATGAAAAATCAGAAGCCTGCCTCAGTAATGCAGCCAGGAGGGCCAGAGGGGGCATCCCCAGCACCCCCACCCGCCGCCCTCCCCCTCTGCAGAGATGTCACCAACACGGTGCTGGGAAACCAGCAGAAGCCCAAGGCATCACTGCAGGGAGAAATGGGGAAAATAGCTGTCAGACACACACAGAATCAGCCGTGACATTTGCAAAACCTCTCAGTTTGATTTGTTCCATGACAGTGTTTAAACACGGCAAATCTTTCAATCAAGATTTAAAAATTAAAAAAAACCAGGGGCACGGATTTCTATAGAATCTTATCACCATCGAGTGTGATCGCCTGTGCTTCCCCCCCTCCCCCACACCGTCTCTCCACACACTGCTCGGCTTGCTGTCCACCCCCAACAGGACCAACACGGGCGGAGTGATGGCCTGCAACCCCCCACTCCTGCTCCGGTGCCTCCAGGCTGGCCGACCTCCTTTCAGGGTCCGCAGGGCACCCTCGCTGCAGGAAACAGAGGGCTGGCTGGGAAGGCCTTGCTCTTTGCAAGTGCCCACGCATTCCTACCTCTGGATGGAACCCGTCAAGAATCACAGGGCACGACTGGAGGGTCAGGGATCTCCAGCCTGCCTCCAGCCAGCCCTGGCTTTCCAGAGCCACGGCCCCACCGGGTGGTCCCACAACCCCTTCCCCTCCACCTGCCATGCGGAGACACAGCTCCCTGGAACACCACCTAAAACCATGGGTGCTGATGGTGGGAAGGTGGGAACCCCCCGCCACCTGTCTGCCCCTGCATCCCCCCGCTGGGCTCCCCTCCCTGCCCTCCCGCTGCCTAGAGAGCTGCACCAGAGTCCTCCCATCCGTTTCAGCTCCTCCCCCCTCACTGTCTTTGTCCCCGCGCCTTGGGGACTTCCCAGAGTTCAACGTCCCTGGTAAAATGCACGGCCCTGCAGCACAAGGGGTGCTCGGGGATTGAGGCCAGCATCCTAGGGCTGAAGCGACGTGCAGGACCTGACCCCTGGGGGACAGTGTGTGGAGGGTGCTCGGGATCTCTCCGTGTTATTTCTTACAACCGCATGTCACTGTACAAGTATCTCAAAATAAAAAGCTTAATTAAAACCTGTGCAGGCCTGAAAAAGCCATGGTTCTGACATTACGTGGGCCTGAGCTCAGCAGGGGGAGCTGGGACGGGTGACCCGTGTCGCCTATACTCTATGCATACAGAACATACACACGCGGGACTAGCAGGTGCAGAACCCCGGCTCCTCCAGGAAACACTGGGCCCGTATCAGCCAGTCACTCCCCAGCCTTGCTCGGTGTGTGTTTCTGTCTAACAGCACCTTGTCCAACGTCTACTGCTGACTCAGGATGTCACAGTCCCGCCCAGCACGGACGTGTTCTCTGGAGGGCGCGTCGCAAACACCGGACGATGCTACAGCATGACGGTCAAGGGGTAACTTAAACAGGGAAAGCACCTCCCACGACAAAAAAAAGCACAAAGATGCAAAACAAAGTGGCCGTCCGTAGTGCGAAGAGCACAGGTCCACGGTCTGAGCCGGACCGAGAAGGCAGAGTGTGGCCCACACACGCTGGGGACTCCGATTCCCTGCCACTCGGTGCGCGTCCGCCCGTGAGCCCTGCGAGCTCTGTGGGTACTGCAGGGGACGTCACCGGTTAACCCTTAGCAAGTTCACAAACACGGAAGCGGGGCAAGGACCCCGGGTGGCCCTCCCGGGGAGCGCTGCGGCTGCGGGACGCGCGCACAGAGACCGAGGCCTGGCTTACCATCTCCAGCTCCATGTCCAAGAGCTTGCAGGCGCCATAGACGGGGGGCTTAGCTGGAAGGGCGGCAGGAGAGAGAGGCTGTCACGGGTACCGGGCCAACGGAACCGGCCGCGTGGGCACACAGAGTGGGACCAGGGAGGCCTGGGCGCTGGGGCCACTTACAGTCATCGGGGCTCATCTGGCCCATGGGCCTGCGGATCGGGGTGCCGGACACCACGACGGAGGAGGCGCGGCCGTGGTAGCCCACGGGAATGTGCAGCCTGCGGAGGAGGACGGAGGCCGACCGTTACACGCCGCAGAAGAGATTTCGACAGTTTTCAAAGTTAAGAACAGAAAGGAGTCCACGCATATACACGTGGTTCCAAAACCCAAAGGTAGTCCCCAAGCACCCATCCACGGGCCAAGCGATAAGCGAAGTGTGGTCTACACACGCCATGCACAGGGGCCACCCGTGAGCATGGACGCGGAAGGAGGGCCGGCCCACGCCCTGACTCGGGGGAGCCGTGGTGACACGCTGTCGGGCTCAGAAAGGCCAGCTCGGGTCTGCTTTGGCACCGTCACAGAGAGAGTGGTGGCACCCAGAGCCAGGGAGGGGCCCGGCGAGCTAGTGCTTAACGGGGACTCAGCTGTCCCAGATGGGAAGGTTCTAGAGGTCACCTGCAGCCTCCCGGAGCTGGAGAAGCAAGGACACAGACGGTCCCCTGTGGGCCCCAGAGGGAGCATAGCCCGGCCAGAACCTCGGCCCCAGGCCCAGCCCCCAGATCCCCGAGGGCTTCATGTTTGTTGTCATAAGCCACCGGTTTAGAGCAATCACATGGCTGTCCAAGAGACAGATCCAGACCCACGCCACCCGTCACATGGACGGGGAAATTCCAGGTGGGCTACACGTCTAAATCTGTACCAAGTAAGGCTACAGGAAGTGCTAGGAGCAAAGCACGAAGACTATCTTCAAGTTCATGGGCTGGAAAAAGCCTCAGGATGGCACGAAAGCCAATGTTATTTAAAAAAATGACGGACGTGTTTTATAAAAGTGTAAAGCTTGTGTATGGGGCTGGGAAGCCTGGGTGGCTCAGTTGGTTAAGCGTCTGCCTTCGGCTCAGATCATGATCCCAGGGTCCTGGGATCGAGCCCCACATCAGGTTCCTTGCTCAGCAGGGAGCCTGCTTCTCCCTCTCCCTCTCTGCCTCCTTGTGCTCTCTCTCTCTCTCTGACAAATAAATAAATAAAATCTTAAAAAAATAAAATAAAAAGCTTGTGTATGGGGCAAGAGAGCAAAGTAAAAAGATGCCACGCTAGGAGAAAGTATTTACAATGCATGACAGCAAAGGGTTCATTTCTAGGACACACAAAACATTCTTCCAAATTAGTAAGAGAGCAGGGACTGCACAGAGACGCTGGCAGAGAGAAGGCCAGGATGTGTGTGAAAGAGTATAGAAAACGGACAAGAGTTTGGCCCCGGGGGGAGGGACTCACAGGGTGGGCACAGGGAGGGCCAGCCGGGCTTAATCACAGACCGCACACATACCCTGTGAGATAAAGGGTACACGCAGAAGTGGAAAAGGGACAGCTGAGCCCACTTTGAGAATGAGCGCGGGTGCGCTTGAGGAATTCTCAGGCCTCAGAAAGTTCCAGGCATGAAGCAGGCTGCGATTCGAGGCGAGCGCACAGAGCCGTAATTCGCGGCTTACAGAGGAAGGGGCCTCGAAGGACCACACACACTCGGGGACGGACTCCAACCCGTGCTCTCTGGATGAGGGGGCCTGAGGGACAGAGGGGCGGTCCCTCTGTTTGCGGAAGTGGTGGGACACAGGCATGGCCCCCCCCCGCCCCGCCCTGGTTTCTTGGCCCTGGGAAAACGTGCTGCTGGGAAGGGAAAGGCAGGCTGCGCGCTGGTCGCGCTCTGGGCCCGGACACACCAATTTGGCATCAGCGCCTTCTCCTTGCCACGGAACATGATCCCCACGTTGGTGGCGTGCTGCCGCGAGGAGTAGAAGTCCGTGTAGTCGCCTGCAGGGGAGACACGAGAGATCGCCACGGTGGCCGGCTGCCCCGCACAGGGAAGGCCGGGCTCAGAGATGGGGACGCCAGGTGTCTCGGCCACACCCGGTCCCGTGAGCGCATCCCCTGCGGTGCGGTCCAAAGTGCGGCTCAAAATGCAACACAAATGGGTCTCACTCGCAATTTGTTCTGAGAAACAAATAAGGAACAAGGAGCCAAGACTGAAAGAGACCACGAACACCCTCCCCTTCCCGGGGCTTCCCGCCTCACTGCTCCCAGCCCAGGGCTCTGCTCCCCACGCCTCTGCTTGAGCTGCACCTGCTCCCCGCTTGTCTGGGTCCAAGGCCTGGCAACACTGGGAGGCCCTTTCCCCCACACTCTCTGGCAGGATTGCTCCGGGAGGGAGAGGAGGAGGAGTGGGGAGGAGGGGGGGTGG
>LNAC01000431.1:994463-1069576 GCA_002007465.1 Ailurus styani | reverse complement strand
CTCCGCCCCGGCTCCGCCCCTGCTCTGCCCCCGCGGCTCCACTCCCCGCCCCCGAGGCTCCGCCCCGAGCCCGCGGCCCCCGAGGCCCCGCCCCCGCCCCAGCCCGGGGTAACCCGCAGCGCCCCTCTGCGGAATGCTCACGGATCCTCGCCGCCCCTCACAGTCTTACCCCGCGGAGCCCCGGCCCCCGAGACACGGGTCCAGCTGCGGGCACCGGGCCCTGGCCCCACAGACAGCAGCCCCCCAACCGGGCACTGGCGGCTCCGCCCCGGGTGACCTCAGCCCGGCACACCACTCCCTCCTCCGAGCTCCGCGGCCGGACTCGGTGGACGCGGCACCCCCCACCCCGCACCCCAACCCTCTGGGCTCCGAGACTGCTGCCCCGAGTCCTGCTGACCAGTCAGCTGCGACACTCCCACCCTGGGCCACAGGGACAAGCGTGCCTTTGGAAGGCTGAAACTAGTAAGAATTAAGTCTAAAAAGTATAATTCACCTGCTATTTCACATTCTGACGTTAAAATGACGCCGACAAGCTGTTTGACTTCGGATAAGCCACTTAAGCTCCTTCTGCGGCGCGGGCTTTGTCCTACATAGGACAAAGTGTGGAAGACCATGGCTCCTGCTCCTTCGAGCGGATCGGAGAAGTGTCCTAACTGTGGGCGCCTGTGCGTGGCACACAGGGACACAGGTGCTTGTGTTAGAGAAAGGACGGGAGAGAGGGACACAAAGGACAGCAAAGTCACATCCCCATTCTCTGTTCGGGGCAGGTGGTCATAGCTAAATGGATGGGGACGACAGGTGTGCTTCTGACAGGAGTCAAGTGCTCAGCCCTGAGCAAGTTAAAATCCATCCTCATCAGTTTGCTTATCTGCAAAACAGAGGGCAAGAATCATGCCTACTCTGGGACCCGCAGGATGGTCCAGTAACGTCTGGCACAGAGTTCATCATCGATCAAGAATTTTTCCCTCCAGGGACGTCCAACCAGATTGTTCGCCATTCCTTTGTTCCTGAGTTTTGCTTTTCATTATGAAAAGGACAATTAGAAAAAGAGAGAACAGGGGCGCCTGGGTGGCTCAGTGGGTTAAAGCCTCTGCCTTCGGCTCAGGTCATGATCTCAGGGTCCTGGGATTGAGCCCCGCATAGGGCTCCATGCCCACCAGGGAGCCTGCTTCCTCCTCTCTCTACCTGCCTCTCTGCCTACTTGTAATCTCTCTGTCAAATAGATAAATAAAATCTTAAAAAAAAAAAAAAGGAAAGGAAAGACACTACTATAAAAGCAAAGTGGTCATCACTGATTGAAAATAAGTTTATAATATAAATGCAAATTTCTTAGAAATCTAATAAAATTCTTTTAAAAAGAGTAAAATTTTTAAAAAGTTAGAATTATGAAAGTATCACTGCACAATACTTACCAATACACAAAGTAGTATTTAAAGCACTGGCTTTTGGGCGCCTGGGTGGCTCAGTGGGTTAAAGCCTCTGCTTTCGGCTCAGGTCATGATCTCAGGGTCCTGGGATTGAGGCCCGCATCGGGCTCCCTGCTCAGCGGGGAGCCTGCTTCCCCCTCTCTCTCTCTGCCTGCCTCTCTGCCTCCTTGTGATCTCTCCCCCTCTGTGAAATAAATAAATAAAATCTTAAAAAAAATAAAACACTGGCTTTTGGTTGATTTCCTTTGGAATTTTTACAGTAGTCAAAAGCTAGTGAATTAATACAAAAAGAGGCACACACCCCTGCATTCATGGCAGCATTATTTACAATAGGCAAGATAAGCAACCAAGCAGAGTGTCCATCCATGGATGAATGGATAAAGATGCAGTGTACACACACACACACACACACACACACACACATGCACGCACATTACTCAGCCATAATAAAAGAATGAGATTCTTCCATTTATGAGCACATGGACCGAGAGGGTATTATGCTGAGTGAAATAAGTCAGACAGAGACAAATACTGTATGATTTCACTCATATGGAATCCAAAAAACAAAATAAAAAAAACAGGAGTGGACTCATGAACACAGAGAACAAACACAGAGAACAGGTGGTTGCCAGAGGAGGTGAGGGTAAGGAGGCAGAGGACATAGGTGAAGGGGATGAAGGGGTACAAACCTCCAGTTCTAAAGTAAAAAAGTCCCAGGGGTGAAAAGTACAGCACGGGGAATATGGTCAATAATACTGTAATCACGTTGTATGGTGGCAGATGGTGACCGCTCTTACCTTGGTGAGAATTATATATAGTATAATATATATAAATATATATAGTATTATATATACAATTATAGTATAATATATATAATATATAATAGAATTATATATAGTATATAGTCGTCCAATCACCAGGTTTTACATCTGAAACTAATATAACATTGTATGTCAACTATGCTTTAATTAAAAAAATGTAAGCGCAAAGGTCTGTGGTTACAGTTAATGATACTGTATGTATTGTATGCTTGAATGTTGCCAAGAGAGTAGAACTTAAATGTTTTCACCCTAAAAAAGACCTGCTAGCTATGTGATGGGATGGAAGTGGTAGCTAATACCATGGTGGGGATCATTTTGCAATTTATAAATGTATCAGTCAACAAGTGAAACAGTGTTACATGTCATTTACATCTCAGTGAAGTTGGGGGACATGTGCATGAATTAAGTGCTACACAGGTAGAGCTGACAAAAATAAATTTGAAAACAAATTCAAGCCAAAACCCAAGAAATTGTTTTTGAACAATTTAGAGGTTGTCGAACCATCCTGAGGTGTATAAAAAATTAGCCCTTTTCCTTCAGAAGCATTTTTTGATGAGTAATAATGACAAACAGGCAGGAAGACCTACAAGGAAAGAAGTTTACCTACGAGCTTTAAGAGGCCCCCTGGTTCCCTGTCACCCTCCCTGGAACAGCCCCGGTGATCGGTGATCGGTGATGGTCCCTGCCCACAGCCAGGCCTGCATCCTGGCTCGCTCTGTCAGCATCACTACAACTTTTCAGCAAGAGAGGCCACAGAGCGCAGAGCATCTAACTTGGAGTTCGGATATGTTATGGTCAGAAAAACCTGGAGTGACTGATGTAAGGGAAGAGGAGGGAGGGGAGGAGGCGGCGGAGGGAATGGAAGGGACAGGAGGGGAAAGGAGAGGAAGCCTGTTAGGGCAGATTCGAGGTGCCATCTGGAATCACTCAAGGAACACACGAGAGGAGGCTGTGAATGCCACAGAACAGTGACTGGGGACTGGTCCTCCGGGCTCCGTGGGGAATAGCACAGTGTGCGTGCGGAGCCAGGGAGGCTGCCCGGCGTGGGCCTCTGGGGAGGGGAGGCTGGAAGCTGGAGGGATCCCCCCGAAAGGCGGGCCCGAAGCCAGAAGGCCCTGATGGACCAGAGCTGAGCAGCCATCACCCCGTCAGGGGCTCCCTCTGGTCCAGCCTGATGCCCCCCTCCTCCCCCGCCAGGCGTCCCCTGGCATCTGCGGGATTCCAGGGATGCTGGGGCTGCAGGACCAGGGCTGTTGGGCTCTGTGCCGGCCCTGGCCCTCCTCCTACGGACAGGAACGGTCTTTCTCGATCTGTGCGCGGCGTGGTCGACACCCAGCCAGACACCTGGCCCAGAGGCGGCGCCCCGCAAATACCTAAGGAGCACTTACTATAAAGGGGATGACGAAAGGCAGTGCATCCAGGACCCCGAGCTGCACCCATGCCGGGCCCGCGGAGGGCTCCAGGGCCTTCTCTCCCCAGCAGGCGCGCTGTCTGTAGTAGTGGGCAAGGCACGGCCACCGCACACGCGTGGGCCAACGAAGGCCTGGAGGATAGAGAAAACCCAACACCTTTTTGGGGGGCAGGGCGTGGGGCAGATGTGTGTGGTGGGAAGGGGCGTGGGCCTGAGAGAGTTGAAGTGGGGGTAAGATTCCATAGTTTTAAAATAGACTCTCCAACCCACTAATTATATACTGGGCCTGAAAATGCCAAAGCTGTTCTCCATTTGGAAAAAACCATGCGAAGTCACTATGCAAACACTCTATATTTCTTCTCATTCTCCCTTTTGGGGAGGGGGATGTGTTGAGCGCATACATGACAATTATAAAAAATAATTTTAAAGAAATTCAACGGCCCGCAACCCCATCACCCTGCAGTCTTCACCCGCTCTCGTCAGTCATTCCAATTGCATGTACATGATTTTTCCATCCTTGTGAACTTTAAATAGAGGCAATCTTTCAGTCTTTCCCTATTTTTTTCTCCTGAACGTTTTTCCATGTGGCCAAATCGGTTTCGTTATTACCAGTTTCAGCAACTGAAGAAGTTGCACGCCTGGACGGTGATGGGAACGGAGCTGGGAAGATCTGTGAGTGCACAATGTTTTCCAACACGACTGTCAGAGGGTGAGTCCCGGGGTGGGCAGGGGTGGACACTCCCAGGACCAGAAGCATGCCGGGGCCTCTGCACACAGGCGCACCCCCTCCCTCCTTCGCGGGACGAGTGGGAAGGCACTTTCTGAAGGGGCCCTCCGACAAGCAGCAGGTGGACACCGCCTGCCCTCGGAGTGATGGGCCAGGTGGCCTCTTCGCAGTCACTCGCACTGGAAATACTTGAGTCCAGTGCCCGACGTCCCCTAAACAGTGAGCTCCTTTGAGAGAACAGAATGTCACTCTAGTCCGCCTGGGACTTATACCCCACTGATGACAAAATGCAGGGCATCCATGCCAAACACAAGATGTCCACTCTAAAATGTGCCTTTATCAGGTCAACTGATTTTTCTTTTTTGCCATTCAATCTGGTTTTCATTTTTTATTGGGTCTCATTCAGCACGCACTGCGCCAAGTGAAGGTCTTATGGGGGGGGCTTCCGCTGCCTACCCCCCATCTTGTAGAGCACTGATAGGCCATCAGGGTGATTCCTATCCTGCTCAAAGCCCATGTACTCCCTGAACACCATTCAGGAAGTGTCCATTGTTTGCACTGTTTCTTCGAGCCCCTCAATTTCCAGGGTGGTGACTTTTTCAGTGAGGACTGCAGTGGTCTCTTTCTCACACCTGTACTGGCCAAACCTGCTCCCCTTCTTGCTGGGCACTGAGTACAGGTGGAGGAAGTCCAGCTTGCTCTTGCTAATGACGCAGAGATCAATGTTACTTCCAGACCCCAGGTCGCTGAAGATGCCGGCTGCAATGGCTTCACTCACCAGCTTCTTGGCTTCCTCCTCCTCCGTATCTGGCCTAAACTTATCTTCAAATACAGCCATTGCTGCCAAGGAGCCAGAACCCATGGTGACATAAGGCAACTTATCAGTTGATCCATGAGGATAGATGCTGTGGAGGTGAGGTCCAGTAACATCTACTCCCCCCAGAACTAGGGCTGCACCAATGTAACCTTGATACCTGAAAAGCATCTGCTTCAGCATCCGATCGGCCGTCACAACCCTGGGAAGGCGGCCAGTGGAGAGGGAGTGGAGCTCCAAATTTGAAGAAATGAGCTGGGTTGTCATGTCTGTGTCTGCAGCTGTCCCAGCACCACAGCAATAAAATGTTAGGAGATATGAAGTGTATTTTTGAACAGTTCTTGTCCACAACAACCATCCCTTCGGTTGCCCTTGGATCTGCTCCAAGTACTATGCCATCCTTATAGACGACCCCCGCGACGGTCGTGCCAGTTTTCCGGGCCGTTGGAAGCTTGTACCCTTTCTTTGCGAAATCGGCTTCCAAGACGGCATTTCTGTGACAGTTATCAAAAGAGAAACCTCCAACCAGCCGCTCATAAACTGACACAGCCGCCATCTTCCCGAGGAAGTATTTAAGTCAACTGAGTTTTGTATGTTAACCTTGACCCTGCAATCTTTTTTTTTTTTTTTAAGATTTCATTCATTTAATTGATAGAGAGAGAGGGAGATCACAAGTAGGCAGAAAGAGAGGAGGAAGCAGTCTCCCTGCCGAGCAGAGATGCGGCGGGACTTGATCCCAGGACCCTGAGATCATGACCTGAGCCAAAGGCAGAGGCTTAACCCACTGAGCCACCCAGGCGCCCCTTGCCCTGCAATCTTGATGTGATTGCTTACTCATTCCAGGGGTTTCTATGTTGATTCTTTGGAATTTTCCCAAATTGACAATCATGTCATGTGTGAACAAAGATGGTTTTATTTTTTCCTTCCCAATCTGTACAATACCTTTTCTTCCTTCCTTCCTTTCTCTCTTTTTGGTTTACTACATTAGCTAGGAATTCCAGCACAATGTGGAAAAGGAGTGGTAGTGAGGCAGGACATCCTTGTCTTGTTTTTTCTTGGTGGAAAAACATCTAACTTCTAACCACTAAATATAATGTTAACTAGGTTTTTCATAGAAGTTCCTCATGTAGTTGAAAAGGTTTCTCCAAATTCCTAGTTTCTTGAGGCTTGCTTTTCTGTTTTTTTTTTTTTTTAAGATTTTATTTATTTATTTGACAGAGAGATTACAAGTAGCCAGAGAGGCAGGCAGAGAGAGAGGAGGAAGCAGGCTCCCCACCGAGCAGAGAGCCCGATGCAGGGCTCGATCCCAGGACCCTGAGATCATGACCTGAGCCGAAGGCAGAGGCTTTAACCCACTGAGCCACCCAGGCGCCCCTGTTTGTTTTTTAAATCATGAATGGGTGTCCAATTTGGCTAATGCTTCTCCCACAGCTATCGAAACAATCCTATTCTCTTCATTAGCCTGTGGATGTGATCACATTAGCTGATTTTCAGCTGTTGTCAGCCCCTTACCTGAAATAAATCCCACTTGGTTGTGGGATAGGATTCTTTTTACACATTGTTGGATCCAATCTGCCAGTATTTTGTGGAGGATCTTTGCAAATGTTCATAGATGTTAGTCTGTGGTTTCCTNAATAAATCCCACTTGGTTGTGGGATAGGATTCTTTTTACACATTGTTGGATCCAATCTGCCAATATTTTGTGGAGGATCTTTGCAAATGTTCATAGGAGATGTTAGTCTGNATAGATGTTAGTCTGTGGTTTCCTTGGTTTCCTTGTAATGTCTTTGTCTGGTTTTGGTTTTTAGGGGAATGCTGGCCTCATATTACGAGTTAGGAAATATTGCCTCTGTTTCCATTTCCTGGAGGAGATTGCAGAGAATTGATAATAATTTGTTCCTTAAGTGTCTGGGAGAATTGACCAGTCTGGGCCTGGTGCTTTCCTTTTTGTGAAGTAATTGCGGATTAAGTTTCTTTTGATTCAGGCCTGTTAGATTATCTTTCTCCTAGTGTGCAGTTTGGTAGGTTGTGCCTTTCAAGGAATTTCATTGAAGTTACCATATTTGTGAGGAAAGATAGCTGTTTGTAATATTCCCTTACTTTTTCAGTACCTGTGGGGCAAGGAGTGGCCCCTGTCTTTTCTCAGAGCCACTGCTTGCTGCCACAGACGTCCGTGGCCTTCTGGGAGGGTACCCTCTACAGAGATTTCCAGATGTTGCTGAGAAATCCATCTCAGGTCTACATTCCCGACTTTCCATTCTGCTGATTCTCTGAGTTACTCTTGATGCTATGTGTTAACAAAAGAGGAAAAACAAGGGGCGCCTGGGTGGCTCAGTGGGTTAAAGCCTCTGCCTTCGGCTCAGGTCATGATCTCAGGGTCCTGGGATCAAGCCCCGTTATCGGGCTCTCTGCTCTGCAGGGAGCCTGCTTCCTCCTCTCTCTCTGCCTGCCTCTCCGCCTACTTGTGATCTCTCTGTCAAATAAATAAATAAAACCTTAAAAAAAAAAAAAAAAGGGAAAACAAGGCCAGGAAGCCTGCCTTTGAAAAGATACAACAAACTATAGGAGACCTTTCCTAAATTCCCAAGAGTATCTCTTTAGATGTTCCAGACAACCTATGAAAAAAGGGTTGTCTAGCCATTATCGCTTTACCACAAGCCATCTTCACATCAGGAAAACCAGGTCTTCTGAGACTTGAGCTTAAAGCAAAGGACTAATTTCAAGATTGCACTGCACAGTACAAAAGTCAGCAAGCATTCCAGGAAAACGAGTGGAAAGGACACTTTGCAAGGCCTGAGTATAGGAATCCCAAACAAATTACATACGAAGACCGAGCTACAAGACAATTTGTGATTTATGGCTTTAATATTAAGGTGTGCAGTGAAGCTGGAATACTTGGCGTGAATGCATTTTTGGTGAAACTCTGTAAAAAAAAAAAGAAGTAAATTACAAATTGAATGCTGGGGCTGATTCAACAGCCCATTTCAAAAATATCCCTCAATTTCAAAATGTGCTCACTCATCAAAGTGGCTTTATAAATACCTAATACTGTGGAAACTGGGTACAGAAAATGGGATTAGTCATCATCTTTGGTTCATGACACTTTCAGCACTGGTTCACACACAGTCTGCCTTCAGTGACGTCCACCATACGCGTCCCGAACGGACTTACTCTTGGGGCGCCTGGGGGCTCCATCAGTTAAGTGTCCAACTCTTTTTTTTTTTTTAAAGATTTTATTTATTTATTTGACACAGAGAGAGAGATCACAAGTAGGCAGAGAGGCAGGCAGAGAGACAGGGAGAGGAGGAAGCAGGCTCCCTGCTGAGCAGAGAGCCCGATGTGGGCCTCGATCCCAGGACCCTGAGATCATGACCTGAGCCGAAAGCAGAGGCTTTAACCCACTGAGCCACCCAGGCGCCCTAAGTGTCCAACTCTTGATTCCGTCTCAGGATCATGAGTTCAAGCCCCACACTGAGCTCCACAGTGGGCACGGAGCCTACTTACAACAAACAAAACTGGACTGACTTACTCTCAAGAGTTGGGGAGGCTTGACCACACGGCACATCCCTTGCCTCCTCCCTTCTAAGCATGGCATCCCTAATTTTCTCTTCATCACTCCCTGCTTTCTCTTCATCTAAACCACAGGTATAGGACTTGCAAATCAGTCTATCTTACTAAAATTTCTATAGGTGAGCATGTTGTATATTTTGAGGTTTTGGCTCACTATACCTCTAAGGCTCTTCCTGTGCCTTCTGTTTTGTTGTGTCATTCAGGATTGCTAGCTTTGATTACTGTATGCTATTCTACTGTAAGGTTGTATCATATTTCACTCACCCACTCTTCAGTGGGACTTGGGTTGTTCTGAGTTTTTGCTTTCTGTAAATAGTGCTATAAAAATTCTTGTTCATGTCTTCTTGTTATCTTTGTGCAAGTTTTTCTTGGGTATACATTTAGGACTGGGATTTCAGGATTACAGGATGTGTGAAAGTCCAATTTTAAAAGGTAATACCAGGGGCACCTGGCTGGTTCAGTCAGAAGTGCAAGTGACTCTTGATCTCGGGGTTGTGAGTTTGAGCCCCATGTTGGGCACAGAGATTACTTAAATAAAAACTTCAAGAAAAATTTAAAAAATACAAGGTAACACCAAATCTTCTAAAGAACTGAAGCACTTTTGACTAATACCAGCAGCTTATCAGAAGTTATGCAGGATCCCTCCAACACGACGTACTGCCAGATTTTTAAATTTTGCCAGTTGAATGGGTATAGAATCATCTCATTGTGGTATTGATTTGCATTGTAATTTCTCCCAATTTGTAACTCTTTTCTTCTTCTGAAGATACTTTAAATAGTGTATTAGTGCATTGAACGCAATATTTTCCTTTCTTTTTAAAATTGAAATAGCTGACCCACGATGTTGTATTAGTTTCAGGTATACATTGTATTGATTTGACATTTATATACATTCAGAACGCTTCCCACCATGATTAAGTGCAGTCACCATCTGCCATCAGAGTTATCACGATTTGACTATATTCCCTGTGTTGTACTTTTCATCCCTGTGACTTATTTGCAGGTGGAAGCTTGCACCTCTTTGTCCCTAACACCAACTTCACCCATCTCCCCTCTCTGGAAGTCACCAGCTTGCTGTCTGTAGTTAACGTCTGTTTCTGTTTTGTTTGTTCAATTTTTTTTATTCCAATGAGTAAAATCATACAGTATTTGTCTTTCACTTATTTCACTGAGCAAAATAACCTCTAGGTCCACCCATGTTGTTGCAAATGGCAAGATTTCATTCTTTTTTCTTATGACTAATATTCCATTGCGTGCATATATACACACATCTTTAACTGTTCATCTACTGATGGACACTTAGGTTGCTTCCATATCTTGGCTATTGTAGATAATGCTACGATAAATAGTGATGCTGCTTTTATCTTTCTGAATTAGCTTTCATTTTCCTTAATACTCCAAAGTGTAATTATTGAATTGTATGGTATTCTCATTTTTAATTGAGGAACCTCCATACCGTTTTCCACAGTGGCTGCACCAGTTTGCATTCCCACCAAATGGGCATGAGGGGACCACATCCTCGCCAACATGGTATTTCTTGTGTTAATTTTAGCCATTCTGACAGGCATGAGGTGGTATCTCATCGTGGTTTTGATCTGCATTTCCCTGAGGAGAGATGGGCAGCATCTTTTTATGTGTCTGTGGGCATCGATAGGTCTTCCTCAGAAAAGTGTCTACTCAGGTCTTCTGCCCATTTTTTAAATCAGATTTTTTTGGTATTGAGTTCCTATCATTTTGTTAACAGTTTCTCTGTGTGAAAGCTTTTTAGTTTGATGTAGTCCCAATTGTTTATTTGTGCTTTTCTTGCCCTTGGTTTGTCATAGTATAGTTTAAGATCTTTTTGGGCTCTTTTGTGGCTCCAGATTTTAGGATCACTTATTCTGATTCTGTGAAAAATGCTATTGATGTATTGATAGGTATTGCATTGAATCTGTAGATTGCTTTGGGTAGAATAGACAAATTCTAATTCTTCAAATCCATGAGCATGGAGTATCTTTCCACTCATTTGTATCACCTTCAATTTCTCCCACCAATGTCTTCTGAGTACAGGTCTTTCATTTCCTTGGTTTAATTTATTCCTAGGTATAAAATACTTCACTTTAATACCAATTTTATCACTAACACTTTCAGTTAATGCTTCATGTCTTAAGTAGTACCCAGTCTCAAGGTCAAGGAAGTAGTTCACTTTACCATTTCCCCCTTGAGTTTGAAAATCTTGTGTTACATTTAAGCCATATACTTCCTCTGGCGTGAGAAAAGAGTTAATTTTCACCCTTTCTCACACAGATAACCAGTTGTTCCAGCTCTAATTATCAAATTAACGTTCCCCTGATGAGATGAGCCACCTCTTAACACCAAAGTTCAGTCCACGTGTGCCTTTTCCCCGGCAATCTGGTCTATCCTCTTGGGAAATTGTACATCCCTTAGCTAATACCAAGCTCTTTCAATTAACATGGCTTCATGTGAACGAATCTCAGCATCTGACAGGACAAGTGCCCACCTCACTGCCCATTCTTTTCCAAAACACCCTAGGCCTTTGCTACTTTTTACCTTTTACTTTATAATTGCTTTAGCAAGTTCCAGGAGAAAACTTGGTGGGATTTTGAATGGAATTGCTTTTCATCTATAAGTCTATCTGGGGACAAATGACATCTTTATATTGTCTCCCTAGCCATTAACATGTCTCCCTGTTTACTGAGGTATTAGTTATCGTCTCTTGATAATACGTTAGAATTTTTTCTTAAAGAGGACTTCAACATGTATTGTTAATCTAGGGACTTGGGGTTGATTCCACTGTGAAAGGTGTCTTCTGATTTTCTAGTTATTACCACTATTAGGAATGCACCTGGCTTCTAAAAGTTAATGACACATGTAGTTGCTTAACCACACCCTTTATTTCTAGTACTTTGTCTAGATTTGTTTGGATTTTCTCTAAGAACAAATACCTAACATGCAAATATCAAGTATTTCCTCCTTTCTCCTTCTTAGGACTTTCTGTTTTGACTTACTCTGTTGAATACAGGATCTCCAACTCAATTTTCAACACAAGCAGGGGACACCAGGCAGCATTTTGTTTCTGATTTTAAAATGGAATGAGTTTCCTCTTTTTGGAAGATACTTGCTTTTCATTTGTTTGTTTGATTTTACATAGAAACTATCAGCTTAAAGAAATTCCTCCCTAGTTTTAATTTATCGGTAGTTCTCATCATGAATGGGTGTTAAATTCTATTAAATACTTAACCTGAATCTGTTGGGTTAGTGAGAACAGTTTTCTCTTTTTAATGTGTTCATGTTATAAATTAACAGATTACATTTAGATTATATTTACAAATTATCATGCTAAGCTATCATTACATACTAAGATAGAACTTATAAGGTAAAGTAGGGGTATAGAAATTTGTACTGTAAAACACTGCTTTTTCACCTGTTTTATGTTTCACGTTAAAAAAAGCCTGGCTGCCAGACAAGTTTGAAAACCACAGGACAAATGGTCTTTTTGTCCACAATCCTCCAGCTGCCATGTTTGAATTATGCCCTTTCAGTTTCTCTAATTCTACCAGAAAAAGGAGCTCCTAGCCAGATGCTAACTCAGTGTGACAGTATGTAGAACAGAGCTAGAAAATTCGGTATCTATGTGACAAAAAGCAGTTCTTGGTGTTGAAGAAATGCTAACGCCTTCACCTCAAAGGAATCTAAGATTACTATTTACCATCATAAGATCAGTCACAAATTGATGTGAGAAGAGCAGCAAGACCTGTACAAAATTAATAAAGTAGAAAACTAACAGACCAAAACTCAAAATGAACTACCAGAAGAATAGCACAGAAAAAGTAATACAAGGGAACGTTACGGTTTTCCTTTTTATTTAATCAAAGACCGGTGGATAAACATAAATACAGCACAATTACTTCAGATCATTCTTCATATCGTATACACACAGACCGATGAACGTAATCTGAAAGAAACCTGCAGTCGGCAATGAAAAGCATACAGCTTTTCCTTCCCTCGCTCAAAAAAAATTTAAAAACACACAAACTTAGAATCTCATCAGCACACACTCTCTTGTGACAAATGATTCAGACATAAATAGTGGGTGCAAAGAAATTATATGCTAACATATGTAGAACCTTTGTTAATGAAAACCCAGAAGCAGCCGTAAGGATGAAGATACATTCAGTGACTGGTAACTAGTCGGGCCCTGAGGGGCGCCATCAACGGATCGTGCTGCAGAGAAAAGCTATGGACACACACAATGAGAAAATAAACTGCAAGGTCAACGCATGCATGTTTAATACTGGAAAAATCACGGCCCTCCAAAATTTCTCCACGTTTGTTATAAAAGCCCTCTGCACTCAACTAAAATTAAAATGATCTTAAAAGGATAATACTCGTAAAGTTTACTTAAGTCTTTTCAGCCACAGAAACTGCAATGGAAATAAATGTTCAGAGTCATTTTCAAAACAAAAACAAAAATCTATTCTTCTGATGACATGCATGATTAAAAGGTCTATGCAATATACATTGCTCTACATTCCCAATGACTAGGAAAAAAAACCTCAAGTCAATTTTTAGTTTGCAGATGGTCAAAGGATTTTGTATTCCAGCAGGAGTTCAAATCTTCTGGATCTTTTCACCAACAACTACTGGATTTTCTTTTCTGATTTTCTCAGCAGCATCAGCTTTGTAATTGTAAGAGCAATTGTGTACATCGGAGTAACGGTGTACACCACAGTAAACATTTCCACACCGGCATTCAAACCCTGAAAATGGATAAGTACACACACGTGAGTTGGATGCAAGGTCTAACTGTTACGTTCCTTAGTATCGTTAATGTTAAAAAAATATCATGTATTTAGTGCAGCCATCTAAAGAATCATTCCACAGAGTTTCAGGACCTAATAACAATTTCAGAATTCACTAGTTGATAGCTTTGTTTCTTATTCCTATCTACAAATAGAGAGATTTGTACCACAGCAGATCCTAGCTGCTTCTCTGAGCTCAGTCTCTTTACCTGTGATGGCCACAATTACTTCCTATCAAAACCAGGACTGCTACATTGGATGGAAGATATTTCTCAAATCACATTCTAAATGTGAAAATAAGCAAGTGCACTGCCAGAAGGCAACCTTAAAATTTAAGAAAGGTGTAACAAGACTTCTGGCCAAACTGTTAAGAAACAGCACAGTACCCACCCTGGCTTCCCAGGTGGACCCCCAGTGCAGAGGCGACCCGGCTCCTGCTGGCTGGCTAAGAGCAGGGTCTGGAGTCTGGCGCCTAAGTGTGAAGCTGCTTCCTAACACAGGCAAACTACTTAGCTTCTCTGAGTCTCAGTTTCTGCAGCTGTAATTCTGGAATAGTAAGTTACTATAGGGACTAAATGACGAATGTGTTAAGTGCTTAACATTTAGTAAACATGCAATAAACACTATTTATTTTAGGGAAATGCCCAAAGAGTTGAAGCCAAAAGGGAGAGAGGGAGGGAGGGAGGGGGAAGTGGAGAGAGAGAGAGAAAATGGTCCGTATCAAACTGGTCCTGCTTCCCAAAATTAAGATTTTATGGTAGGATGAAACTGTTGGAAATGGAGCCGAGGAATCAGTATTTCGAACACTGACATCTGATGGAAGAGTCCTCTACCACATTTTGTTTTTGCTTCAGGAACATATTCTGTAGCTTCATGATAAGGAATGGAAAACGAAGCCAACAGCAACACCAGGCTGACAGGTTGGACAAGATGAAAGTTACTAAGTCCCAGCCTTCTAATCAAGAAGTCTGCGAGTTTCTGAGATGCAGTAAGACTATATTTGATACTAAATGTGCATTTTTAAATACCTGATTTGTTCATGCTTGTATTCTTGAAATAAACCCATCTGCCAAAGTATGGGCCAGTCTTCAACACCTTTGATTACCAGACTGTAATCCACTTTCCACCCTCTCTACGACCTATTCCTGGGTCAGAGAAACCCTCCTGAGATCCTGAAAATCTCATCTACTCTTCTCAGCTCCAAAGTCAAATTCTTGTGGAGTATTCAGCACAATGCCAGGCACACAACAAATAATAAATGGAAATTCTCTCCAGCTGCGCCTGCTCCCTGCTGTGGGGCACAGCCCACGGCAGCAGCCTTCTCTGGGCTTCTGTCTGCTGCAGCAGCGGACACCCCTCTTCCCAGGCCGTGTGCTACGGCCACCCTCCCCAGCTTGGACCCCTCAATGTGCTCCGTTCATTCTTTTCTCCAACCTTTTGTTCAAGCTCGTCTTTCTGCCTGAAATGGCCCTGTTTCTGTCCGTTCTAAGTCCTACTCACCTTTTAAGACCCAGCTGAAACACACTGCCTCTCTGGTACTCTCCGTGATGGGCCTCTCCTCCCTTTCTGTTTATACAAATCAATCAGGATACCTGTCCCTGAACTCCCAAAGTAATCCACTGACTGCACTCAATCTACTTTATTTGCTAAATACCCAAATCATGTTTCCAGTATTTTTTTCTCCCTCTCCTCGTAACAATACTGTCTCACAGCTCTGTTGCAGCCATGCAGCGGCACGAGGCTGCCGCCTCTACTAGGGCCCTCACGAAACCCCCCCCCCCCCCCCCCGGCCTGCCAAGTACTTCACCACTCCCCTTGCTCCCCAACTTCTGGCTCTGCCATGGCAGGAGCCACGCCTTTCAGCACCTGGCACTGTGACCCGCCCTGTCTAATGCTCTCAAACCAGTGCAATTAATTTTTAAAAGGAATCTATTCATTTCGCTTTCAGGTATATAATTAAAGCTACTTTATTTAAGAAAATTCAGAAGCTTAAGTGTCTCCAGTATTAACTCTCATGGGAACAAAAATGATCTCCATCGAAGCCAGGGATAGTAAGCCATGCATTATTTTAAAATAGTCTTAAGTTTAAACCATTGGATTTAGGCCCTTACCAGTAAGTCCCACTTTCTTCCTGCACATGAAACAGCGATTCTTTTTTTGTTTTGGTTTTTCAAGAGACTTGCTTTGCTCTTCAGACGGCTGCTGTGCCGTATCTGATACTGAAGCTGACAAAAACAGGAAGATGGTAAAATTTAATTATTCAGGAAAATTTTAATACTGGTGGTGGCTGTCCCCTCACCCCACCCTCAGTGATCTGTTACTGTGAGGATAACAGAGGAATCCGTTAGCATGGAAAGATGCTTACATTGGAAAGATGCTTACATTAAGTTACAAAGTAGGTTACATAATACAACATCCTTTTCATTAAATATACGTACCTACGTTATGTATCTGTGCATGCACACACACACAAAGGAGATCAAGGATATATGCTGCTATGTTAACAGTGACTCTAGAGGTCTAGCATTGTATTTCCTATTTTTTCTAGTAATTATGTATTTGACCCCCACACAAATACTAGTTGGGTATTCTAAGGGAGTGTGTAAGAAAATAGCCACATGCCAACTTTGAAATACTGCTGGGGTCAGAACTACGTCGATTTCTCAGAGAACAAGGACAAAAAGGACTGAAACCAAGATTAGGTAGAACACTATGTTTAAAATTCTCAGAATGTTTCACATAAAACCTTTAAAATGTTAGGGAGATAAATTTATTACAATGTTATAATTAGGATAATAAATTGATGCATGTAAGTAGCAAAGTCAAGGCCAGCTGCACTGAGAGTCAAATCACCATGCCTACATCCGAACCAATGTGAACCCTCTAGTCCCGAGTCCCCTGGGCCTCCTGGACGCTGTCACCAGAGTCAGAGTCTGTCACTTGACCCAGTACACCTGACACCTCGCTCTAAAGCAGTGACTTTCCTCAGACAAGTTCTCACCCTCTCTGAGTTTCTCAGCATCTACTCCTCGAGGACTCTCCTGTTCAACCACTGTGGAGCTGGCCCTCTGCTCGCCCCATTTACAACCCATTCAAAGCACACCAAGTCTTCTAACCTCTGGGCTTCTGTCAACACCTTTCTGTGTGGAATTGGTCTTTCTTATTCAAGCTCATACCATCAACTCTTACTCCATCCTCCACCCAAAAACTTAGAACAGGAACCTTCCTATGTGCCCCACTAGTAGTGCCCACACTATTGTTACAGCCTCCTCGTCTTCACCCGGCTTAGCAGTGAGCTCCTCCAGGGCAGGGGCTTGTCCTCTCCACTTCTGTTTCAGCACCTGTCCTAGCACCCCTGACCATAGGGCAGGTGCGCCACAAAACCTGCTCAGCTGCACCCCTTCAGTGCTCACCCACTGCAGTCAAGTGCCCCACTGAGGATGGGTGGTATCTTACTTCCCATATGAATCTCCAACACCGATCACAATGAACTACACACAGCAGATGCTCAAGCATTTGGTGGAATAGATTCCAACCTGCTTATGTTAACTATATTACCTCCCATTGTAACGAAATATGACAAAGAGAAAACACCACAAACTAACAAGTAAATATGCACAAATGAACAACTCTATGACTGATTACTCCACCTAGGAATTCTGAAACCAGACGGGAGACAGTTGTGCTAATATAAACACTTTATAAATACTTTAAACAGATTATGGACACATAAAACCTTTTATTATTGATAACTAAATATCCTCAGAATGTGAACTCCATGATGGTAGGGAATGAATGTCTTGCTTACTTGTTTATTCACAGGCCCTGGAACCGTATCAAATAACATTTTGCTATGTAATAAAGAGCTCAAAATAGTTTAACTTGCCATCAGAAAAGAATCTGTTTATTGTCTTTGAAATGTATAAGCCATAACATCTAACCTGTTCTTGCAAGAAACTGTGATATTCATATAAACTTACACAAACAAT
Source organism: Ailurus styani (assembly GCA_002007465.1). Taxonomy (NCBI): domain Eukaryota; kingdom Metazoa; phylum Chordata; class Mammalia; order Carnivora; family Ailuridae; genus Ailurus; species Ailurus styani. The sequence continues at coordinate 1,052,015 of LNAC01000431.1, read as the reverse complement.
GCTTAAACAGCAATAACAGCACTACTCCAAGGAAACTTTTTTTTAACAAAACCGGGTGGCTTAGTGAGGCAAACTTTGGAATCTGGAAAGGGACAAGAGTGAAAATACGTTTTCTTGACACACACACACACACACACACACACACACACACACACACACACAGTGTACATGCGCACTCCTGCATGCACAAGTCTCAGCCCTAATGGTCCATCTACAGCAGACACACAACCTTTAGAGTTAAGGATCCACAGACAGCCCGAGAGCTTACGAGTGAGGGCTAGCATCTGAGGCTGATCATCGTCCACTAATGCTCCCATGAGACTAAGGTGACATTCGCTTGCCTCAAAACTACTGACTGCCAGCCTGAATTTAAACATTCACCAAATCAGTTCATGGGCAAGATGATCTAGTATTGTGTAAATGCCTAGGATTCCCAGAAATTACCCATTTCCTTATATGTGAGATTTAAGACCAAAGCATGTCTTACCAACTCTTAATTATGTAAAAGGAAACAATTCCAGAGACTTATATTTTCTAGCCACTGTGTTAAAAAGTATAAAAGGGCAAAGTTAATATATATTATCATTTAACATGTAATCAGTATTTAAAGTATTAGATATTTCTCATCTTTTTGATACTCAGTCCTTGAAACCTATATATACGTCACACTACTAGCAAACAAATATGTACTAAACTAATTTCAGACCAGCCACATGTGAAGTGCTCAAAAGATCCCCAAGACCAGGGGCCACAATTCTGGACAAAGCAGGTCTATGCAGGAGAGCAGTTTCTATTAGCAGCTATCGATGAAGATGTGTGTCACATTAATCTTCTTAAAATACAACTTTGTAAGATGTGTGTACACACACACACACACTGGAATACTATGCAGCCATCAAAAGAAACGAAACCTTGCCATTTGCAATGACGTGGATGGAACTAGAGGGTATAATGCTAAGTGAAATAAGTCAATCAGAGAAAGATAATTATCATATGATCTCTCTGATATGAGGAACTTGAGGGACAGGGTGGGGGGGTCGTCAGGGAGAGGGAGGGGAAAAAATGAAATAAGATGGGATCGGGAAAGAGACAAACCATAAGAGACTCTTAATCTCATGAAACAAACTGAGGGTTGCCGGGGGGGGTGGGAGGGCAGGGATGGGGTGGATGGGTTGTGGACATCAGGAAGGGTTTGTTCTATGGTGAGTGCTGTGAAAGGTGTAACCCTGATGATTCACAGACCTGTACCCCTGGGGCAAATAATAATAAACAAACAAACAAAAATGCAACTTTGTGTCATCTTTAAAAAAAAAAAGCCAAAAACGCAACCAGCCTTCACAAGGCTCTCTTCTCTGTCGATTAGAACCCAGAACCTCAGGAATCTTCCATGACTTGCTTTAAACAACCTTCTCAGCTTCTGTTCCAACACAGCCTTGCTGAACTGGCCCTTCCAGCAAGTGAGGCTCCCACTGTCCCTGAGGGCAAGCGTGGCCGCTGTGAGCCTGTGCGCGGGAGTTTCTGCGCCTGCAGAGAGCCCTCTTCACCGCACCTGCCTCCTGTAAAAATGAACCACACGATCTGTGGCCTTTGTGCCTGGCTTCTTGTACTCGGCATGTTTTCCAAGTTCACCCCTGCTGTGGCAGATATCAGAGCTTCAATTCCTTTCCTGGTTGAGGAATGCTCCACGGTATGGACAGCCCACATTTCGTTTATCCAGTCACCTGCCGATGGCCATCTGGGTTGTTTCCACGTTTTGGTAACTATGAAAATGCTGCTGTGAACACTCTTACACACATTTCTGTGTGGACACATGTTTTCAATCCCCCAGGAATTAGGAATGGAATTTCTGGGTCATATGGGTAACTCTCGGACTCTCTGAATTCAACATGCAACTGCCAAACTGTTTCCCAAAGTGGCTGACCATCGTACGTCCCCAACAACCATATATTAGGGTTCTAATTTCTCCATATCTTTCATGCTTGACCATTTGCATATCTACATCTATGCAAATCCTTTGCCCGTTAAAAAAACTGGCCTATTATTGAATTAACATTCTTTATATATTCTTATCAGATGTATGATTTGCAAATATTTTTTCCCATTCTGTGGACTACCTTTTCACACTCTTGATGGTGTCCCTTGAAGCAAACAGGTTTCAATGTGTCTGTTTTCTGCTGGTCACTTGTGCTCCAGGTACCCCACCTAAGGAAGTGCTGCCTAAACCAAGATCATGAAGATTTACGCCTGTTTTTCTTTTAAATGTTTTATGGTTTTGGCTCCTGCATTGTAGTATTCTGCGGTAAACTTTGTATAAGGTGTGAGTAGAGGTCCAATTTTATTCTTTTAACTATCCAGCCTCATCTGCTGAAGCCTACTTCTCTCCTACTGGATGATCTTGGCACATTTGTTGAAAATCAACTGCCCTTGATTGTCAGAGTGTATTTCCGGACGCTGGTCCTACCCCCACCCCCGCCCCAATCCATAGGAGTGTCCTCACGCCTGCACCTGTAGTCTCAGTTACTGTAGCATGGGGTCAACTTTGAAACTAGAAACTGTTAGTCTTCCTCCAGCTCTGTTCTACTTTTTCCAAGACTGTTTGGCTCTTCTCACTTAGCCTTTAGAACCAGAAGAAATCTTGATTTTTAATCCAGACAGCTTTCTCAAATTAGTCTAACGGGATTGCTTCTCTTGGATTGTTCTGAGCCACCAAGCTGTCCACTGAACTCTGTGTGAAGTCAGGGTCCCTTAGAGTTGGGAGTCTGAGGAATCTAGTTCACTATGTCAACTCCAGGCGGCAATCCCTGTCCACCGTTCTGACAATAACTCAGTCCTCCTAGAATGCGTTACTGATGAAGGGCTCAGCACCTCATCCCGTGCTATGTGCTACCACTGGAAGCTTCATAAGCCTCTCTTACCCAAAGCCTCCTGTAACTGCCACATCCCTGTGGCACTGCACGGACTAAGAATATCCTTTGTGGTGTATAATACCCATTTCACCTCCATCACTTCACTGACTTCTAACACCCTGTAAAGTGGATGTGGCTATTACTTATTCTCCTTTAAAATTAATAAAAATATGCCTCAGAGAAGTAGGGATATCAACATATGAAAATAGAACCTCTGGGGCGCCTGGGTGGCTCAGTCAGTGAAGCGCTTGCCTTTGGCTCAGGTTATGATCCCGGGGTCCTGGGATGGAGTCCCGCATCGGGCTCCCTGCTCAGTGGGGAATCTGCTTCTCCCTCTCCTCCTTGTACATGCTATCGCTCTCTCTCAAATAAATAAATAAATAAAATCTCTAAAAAATGAAAGAGAGACAGAGAGAGGGAGGGAGAGAGGGAGGGAGGGAGAAAGAAAGAAAATAGAACCTCTGATCCAAATTCCATTTTCTTTTTACTAAGGTTCAGGATCTCAGAGACAGAGGTTAACATGAAGCACAATGTGCAGTAAGACAATCACGTATGATGGTGTAAAGTGCACCAAAACACTTTAAAAAATGTTTTTATAAACTAGCTTTTGTGAACTGAAAATCTGATATTCCTAAGTGAGACTACGTGAGGTGTTGCTACTTGTTAAATTAAAAAGAATGAGAAACATGCTGTAATATGCTACATTCTCATTCAAAGAGAAAAATTCTTCAGAGCCATGAGGACAAAATGAAAGCAGCACCATCCACCTGGTGGTAACACAGCTTAATTATAAGCAGGATACCTACAGAGAGAGAAGCTGCTTCAAGGACACTCATCCGAAAACTCCAATAAAGAATGTTAGGAAATGCTGGCTGAGATGCAGGGCTGCTACTCATGAACCCTCTCCATCTGGGATGATCTTTCCATCTAAATCAATTTCCCTGAGGGATGCAAATGGAGTAGTCCAGGAGAAAGCAGACACCTGGCTGGTCACCAAAGCAGACGACCCCACCCTGGCAGTGGCAGGGCTGCACATCCCAGTCTAGCAAGCAAGTCTAGGCCGGGAAAGAATACTGGCCTAGAATCAGGTGCCTGGGTTCCAGTTCCAGCTCAAATGACCACAGCAACTGAGTCCAAGACTTCTACTCTGTCAATGTTTGTCCATTCACAAATAGATGGAAAAAAATACTTTCTGCATTTGTTTCTATCCAACAGGGAAATCACAAGTTCGTTTATGTTATGAGTGTATACACAAACACATACACACACTCATTTCCCCCCACCCTCCTAGCTACTCAGAGTTTGCTTTATGTCACTTCACTTTTATGAAAAACCTACATTAGTACCTGTTTTTGCTAACAGAAAGATACCGGTCAAAGAGAATTTTCGCTTTTATGAAATGGTAATTGCTTCTTTACCCCATTTTAGTTTACAAGACATTTCACCAAAATGCTCTACTTTTGGATAGAAGGGAAACCTGTATTTCTGTACATGTTTATAGTAAAAGAAGACATTCTTAATTCAACAGCATAAGCAAGACCTTTTTAAAAACTAGGCTGTTAGGAGACTTTATGCACTGAAAATGAATCCTCTCAAACTCAGATGAAACTTATACCAGATTTTTCAAAGATTCTGCAATGCTAAAGTAATGAATGCTAAGTTTTTAAGAGGTTTTTAAGTTTTTAAGAGGCACTTATAAGCTAATACTGGTTTAACCTTAAGAGTCATTGAAATCTGGGCGCCTGGGTGGCTCAGTGGGTTAATAAGGCCTCTGCTTTCGGCTCAGGTCATGATCTCAGCGTCCTGGGATCGAGGCCCACATCGGGCTCTCTGCTCGGCAGGGAGCCTGTTTCCTCCTCTCCCTGTCCCTCTGCCTACTTGTAATCTCTCTCTCTGTGTCAAATAAATAATAAAATCTTTTAAAAAAAAAAGAGTCATTGAAATCATATATGAAGAAAGGAGTCTATAAATTTTGAAAACCCCTTACGATTTCTCCTAATACACCTTCAAGCCCACCTTCTGCACTCCTGTCCTCAGGGCTAGGTGCAGAAAACTACCCTGTTGTCCATACGCTACAAATGGTATAAAAGCACTTTACAGTCATAGGTGACCAACCTCTTTTCATCTTTTGTCAGACTTGTACAGTAATTGCTACCATATCCTTAAGCGGCACACATTTCGTTTATGACTAGCATTCTAAACTTTGTTCCACTGTGAGACATATCTTCATGACTAGCAGCCTGTTTTCATTTTTCCCTACTTAGCCCTCTTCCCAAACTGCTAAGCAACACTTGCTTCTAGAAACTCTGACGTGGGCACCTGTGGGCTGAAATTAACCAGGGCCCAGATGACTTCTCCTTCTTTTGTTGACTCGTCCTCCAACCTGCTCCTCATTTTAGCACCTCATTTTTCAATATGCCAAGGGCTTCCAAATCGCAGACATAATACTCATCACACACCTGAATACCAATTTTCTATTGACAACCTCCAATGGAGCTAATTCTGAAAAGTGATCCCGTTCAACTTACTGTGTGCACATCCTGTCTGGTGACACCACCTCTTTGAGCCCCGTCTGAAGCAGTTGGCCACTGCCGCTGTCACAAAACTGGAAGCTTTACCACCCTTCTACTTCCCATACGCCAGGGATAATTAAATCTTAGGGATTTTTCTATTTCTGCCCTTCCTAAAATTTTTCTATTTAATGAAAAAATTAAAAAATTCTCACTAAAATATTGATTAATTTACAACAATATGCTGCATGGAAGAGAATATTGACGCTGGCCAGACAGTATATTTTCTTGCTATAACAAAACCTACAAACAGGAAATTATTCTAATCATTTCTTGGGCATGAATGCGGAGCAAGGGGAACGAGCCAGCCTGGCCACAATTAAACTTCAGCAAACTTAAGCTAAGATTACCAGATGTATCTGTCACTAGCATGCGAACACCATATTCGAGGAAAGATCTCCCTGGTCCGGGTATCTTCTCTAAGTCAGGCCATCGGCTTAGCCGTGGGCTTGCCTTTCCTGAGCATCCTTCTTCAATGAGCCACCGTCTCCACACAAGCACACGTTATCTACCAGCCTCCTCAGTCTCTCTACCACCTCTGCCCACTGAGAAAGCCGTCCTAGATCATTCTGACACACATGACGGGGATGGAAAGAGTGTGGGCAAGAATAAGAGGCACTGTGCTGTGCAGACGAGGAACCGAACCTAACAGCTGCCCTCGCAGCCCACACGGGTAGAGAGGGATGACTGCCAGTCAAGTCAAAAAGTCTCTCTAACAACCTCAGTCAAAAGACAACAGATGCCTCCTAAGCTGTAGCCATAGCTGCTTGCAGGGAAATGATATTTAGGTTAAACTGGTAAAAATAACAATAAGAGAGAACAGTATAATACCACTATTCATTCACTCAGTTCTCAAACTAAACAAATTTACAATTTTCTACATTTATGTTGATGACATAATTATATGTCAACGGGAAGTGGCTCCCAATATTCCCATCCATTGAATGCTCAAAGATATGAAATATTCTGCTCATAAAGTAAATATAAAAATATCTTTTAGGCAAGCAATTTAAAAGAACATATGCTCTGAGAACAGTGCCTGACCTATAACCCTCAACTGTTAAATGAATGACGGAAGTGAGTTAGCTCAGATGCAAACCTTGCAGGTCTTCTGTTTCAGGAACTGCTTTGTCCACAGATGTACTGTCCACTTGGGAAGATGCTACAGATTCTGATAAAAGTGACTGATTTGATACAGGGCTAGAAAAGCAAAAATACGTAGATTTACAAAATGATCTCCATGTAGGAACAGTAACTAGAGTAATGTAATTAAGTACAAATCCAACATATCTGAGTACGTTGTTACAAGAACGAATATGGAAATACTGGTGTGTAACTTCCGCATGAATCAGAGCACCAGGAAAGCAGAGACCAGTCTGGACCAGAAGTTCATGGCACTAGCAAGAAGAGCAACAGTGAGTGGTCTCTATACATGAATTCACCACATGAACATCAGCGCGGCCACGCCCGGCTTCAGGAGCCCTGGTACAACGCTGAAAAGGACGCGCTGGCGTAGCGGAACTGAGCATCTTCCATCACCAACTGGGGAAAGGACTAGAGTAGAAACATCATCCTTGTTTCCTAACAGCAGAGGATGAGTGAAGCAAGTATTTCTGTGTTTTCAGGCTTCTACATGGCAGGACTTCACAGCGAGAACAGAAAGTGAAGGCATGGCCCTAGCCAGGGAGCGGAAAGCTGAGATGAGCCTGCGCCACAGGCACACCCTTCCCGCCCCCCATACCCGCCCTGGTTAGAGTTCAGAGGTTATAGCCCAGCGTCTGAATTCAGGACTTCAGGGGCAGGACATGTTATGAGGGAGAAATAAAGGAAAAAGCCTGTCTCAAGAGAAATGGGAACTTAAAAGACACCTTCTCCACTCCTTCCCAAAGTAAACACAAGAAGCCTCTTCAAACTAGTCAGCAGATACAGTGTTAGGCTGGCTAACCCTACAGAGACTTGACCTCCTCCTTCCAGCACCAATGAAGACAGAGAACATGTGCTTCTTCCGTCACTAGATTCCCGACCGCCACTCAGAGTCCGCATCTTACCTTGGCTGCACAGATGCAGACGTGGAGTCTAGCGGGGACTGAGCGTCCGGGACACCGTTGTCTGTGCACTGGACGGGTAAAGATTCCGAGAGACTACTAACAGAAGCTGCTGCAACAGAACCACATTGCATATTAGGGACTTTGTTGTCTGGGCATTCCAAAACCTTGTCTAAAATAGAGAACACCTATACGTGAAATATAGTAGATAAATCTTGTTTTATGATACCTGTAATATTTCATTACTTTTACCTAAAATTTTTCAGTAATTTTCCAGTGGAACAAAAGGTAATTTAAACCAAGAAAGAAACCACATACAAACTGTATGTACTAAGAAAGTGAAATCCTACTTCTCAGGACCGCGGGGTCACTCACACCCTTGAATTCATACACATCTTGCAATTACTAGTGCACAAAATATTTAAAACAAAATACGGAGCAGTTAAAGCAAACCTAAGTTCAGAATTGAAATCTGTGCTCAGTACATTAGGTTATTCTTTTCCCTGTTCTTCATAAGGCAGAAATGTAGATGGTGATTTAATTAAGAAGCAATTCATATTCATTTGATTTTGGCCTTGAGAAAATTTGGAAAAATTCTGATTAAATGGTTCTAGGTTTTGGCCTGAAAACGAAGCAACAATGAGAAAGACCCCGTGCAGAATTCTACATCAACTAAGTAACAGCCTTCACTGCTACACCTCTGTGAAGCCCATACTCAGAATCCTCCTGATCCTTCCAATACAACCATGGACACAAAAACCCAATTTCACAACCCCAAAAGAACGCACCCAGAACTCAAGTGAGCCAGTGTTGAACACCCCATAGTCACACTGAGGCACCTCTACTTCCTTACAGTGTACAGCTCTCTCTAAAGTCAGCTGGCCACCTGTAACCCACTCTTTCCTTCTACAACTATCTTGGCTTCAAAAGTCATCCAAGATAAAATAACCAAGGTCCTCATGAACCCTCCTTCCTTTACACCTGACTTACCCAAGTACCTATATATACTTGGGAGCAGGCCTGTGTTTTCATAAGAGAACAGAGTTCTGTAGGACAGCAAGTAAGGCTGTGGAATGGATTTGTTCTGGTTATTTTCAATGGGGAAGGATACCACTGATAATGACACATAAGGAGGGATTTTCCTGACACGAACGTGGTAATATAAGTACAATGTGAGAGTAGGAAAAGGTATCCGGTGCATCATGCTATCCAAATCTATCTCAGTGATGAATAGTGCTGGGCGGCTTTGACAGAATTACTTACCAGGTGGGCTTATTCTACCATTACTACTATTCTGTCTTTGAAGATGTTCTTTATAGCATACTGAACACATGCCATTTGTACGAGGGTTTCCATAAAATCCGCAGCCAGTGGAACAAAGCATAGGCACTTGGCTGTGATTAGTTTCTTGAGCCATGTTCCTCTGTTGCACACCTGAAATTTACATAGAATTAGTAAAGAACTCAGAAACACTGCAGCCACACATTATCCACATTTGCTTTATATAATTAAAAAAAAAAACCCTACATACACTCCTGCCCTAAATCATTCTATACACATGTCTCAAGACCTAGAGCTAAGGTAGAGAGAAAAAATAATGACCAAAAGATAAAAAATGAACTTTTATCTCCAACCTTCTCTACATAAGAAGGTCTGTAACTGGCTCAGACAATGTAAATGACTCTAGGGATAGGACTGTTCAGAAGACTCTACACCACCAGAATGTTAAGGAAAACCCTTTAAGGCTAGTTCAGTTTGGACTTCTAATAATAAGAAATACAGGATCCATTTTGCTATGTGTTATACAATTAATTTCTAAGCATTAACACTTTTGCCCAAAGTTCACCGAGCATACTTGTATAATTTATTCTGTTTAAAAAGCATTTTACAGGACACCAGTGCTGGTGAAGACAGGAAGAAATGGGCAGAATGTGGGGGAAATGAGGAACTGGCCCAAACTTTCTGGCAAACAATTCAGCAATTCATTGTAAGAGCCTTACAAAACTGCCCTCCAGAACCAGTCACTCTCCGTCAGGGTCTTCGACAGAAGAGCTAGGGTATAATCAGAAAAAAGACCAACACACACAAGGGATGTGCTCCACAGCACTATTTATGTCAGTAAATTTCAAATACATGCTCAACATCAGGAGAATGAATTTTTTTTCAAAAGTTATGGGTTACTGAAACATTTTAGCAGACCTTTAGGCGGAGGAGAAGCTGATAACAAATGAAAAGACACAACATGAAATGTATATATGTTGTCAATTGGGACAAAAAGAGAATCTACAATCCTCAAGGACAGGAAAGAATGTATCCAAGGATGGCAAAGCTAATGGTGCTTTCTGATTTGTACATTTTTTGAACTTTTAAAATCCTCTTAAATGAAGGTACAACTTGCTTAATTGGGAAATATTTATTTAAGATGAAGGAGCAGCCATGATGCAGGGTTGTCTGGAAACCACATGCAGGCGGTCATCACTCACAGCAGATGGAAGAGCCCCATGTGCCGTTTCTCCCGCAGAGTGAGGGATCCTTTGGCATGAGTAACACGACAGAAGGTAATACCAGACTATTAAAAACAAACAAACAAACAACAAAAAAACCCCCACAAAAACCCTCCCAAATGGAATGAAGGTTACTCCAAAATGGGTGTAAGTATAAAGATGAGTCTATGCAAAGACCCTAAGGGATAAGAACCACCAAAGGAGGACAAGGTTTTGCCCTGAATCAATCAACAATGAAGAAAACGATTCAGTGTTTATCACTGACAGATTTTTTCTTTACCTAAATTGACTGTTGGGGAGGGGAGTGTACTTAAGGAAAATTTCAGGACCAAGAACAATAATACGTTTGACAGGATTACAAAACAAGACAGCAGGTTTTGCATTTGCCTTTAAAAAGAACTATTCTAAAACTACTGAGAATATTTAAACCTTTAGCCTGGGTATACCATTTGGGATTTTGACAAACCTCTTTCTTACTCCATGCTGGAAAACACTTCAGAATCCAATGCTGGCTGCTCTGCTCTCTGTATGGGCTACTTTCGTAGTTCTATAGATATATATACCAAATTAAAAAAAAAAATAACAAAGATGGGATAGAAAAATGAATGGCAAACATTCTGTGGGGATTTGTGGCCTCTGTTCTCAAGGGACAGTGTGTTCGGTGTTGGTTATCAGGGTAACTGCTCAGGGTCATGCATGTAGCTAAATGATGTAGCTAAATGATGGAGCGCGACTCAATCAGGCAGACTGGCTCAAAGCTCTTGTTCTAAATCAGTGTTTCTCTAAGTCTGCCTCTGTGGACCCCTTGCAAGGTCAGAACTGTTTCCATACTAACGGTAACTAGCTATTAGCCCCTTTTCGCCATGTTGCCATATGCACTAGGGGCCACATGCCGGGAGCTCTATCAAGGAGCCCAGTCAGGACAACAGCCCCAGTACTAGCTGTATCCTCCCTCATGACATTCTCACAACAACACAACTAGATTTATTAAGTCTGGAGCCTGAACACACGTCTTGGTAGTATTTTGGGTGACTCTGGAAGGCTGCAGAGTGCTCCTGCTACATACAGAAGTGTGAAGATGGCGGGAAGCAAAGACACTTGCCCAGCTGCTCAAGCTGCAAGCTGCCCCAGTCATTTTTTTCACTGAAGAGGTTTCTTATTTCAAGGAACAACTGGCAAAGTCTGGTTATTTACATTTCTGTATACAGCAGACATTTTCTCAAAAATGAACAAAGTGAGCCTGTCACTTTAAGAAAAATAACTATTTATTGTCAAGGACCACATTCAAGCAAAACAAAAACAAAAACAAAAACAAACCATGAGAAGTATCTCCAATTTTTTAGAGTTTCTGGTAAGATCAGTAATGATATTAATGACATGTGAGTGGCTGGTACTATACCAACATCTGGAAGATCTGTGTAAGTCAGAGAACCAGTATTTTCCAGTGACCAATGTATGATGGCACAAAATGATTCGTCAACAAAGGATCCATTCAAAGTGAAAGACCAATGAATTTTAAAGTAATGGGACAAAAGTTTTTATATATAAACACTCAGTTTGAGATTCTAGACTGCAACTAACCCTTTAAGAAACTACAATTGGCAAGTTCTGGTATAATATCTCTACTATCTGAAAAGGTTGTTACAACACTCACTCCTCTCCGATGACCCATCTGTATGACACCAGCTTTTCTTTTGTAACAGATTAAATGCAGAGCCAACTATGAGAATCTTGCTGTTTGCAAAATGTCTCACTATGCCACTTTTCTCACTAAACCTTTTTGGTGGTAATGGCAGGGGTGAGGGAAGGGATGGCTATTTTTAACAAAATGTTTTTTAAAATTAATATTTTACAATTTTTCTCAGCTTTAATTTGTAATAGAATAAATATTACTAGATATAACATACATAAATGAAAGTTCTTCAGGATCCTCAGTAATTTCAGAGAATATGAAAGTCCTGAAACCAAAAATTCTGAAAAATCCACTTGCTGTAAACCATGCATTCCCAATATAGATGGCATCACTTCAAGGGGACGAACACCAACTCTTTGGGGGAAGGAGGCACACAAAATACCTCACTCTCTATGTTCATGGAGGTGGAGGCCAATTAGGAAAAACTATTTTAAAAAGGCTTTTGTCAAGGAGGAAATAAAAAAAAAAGATTAAGAAACACTTGTTCTAAACCATTATCCTATGTCACCTATTAATGACATTACAATGGTATTGAGAACGTGGGACTTGAAAGGACCTTCTTCAGTGGCACAGGTAAACTGTTCAGCATCTGGCCGGCAACTTACAAGCACCCAGAAAAGGGAAATATTCTAGTTCTTTAAAAAAATAGTCACAGATTAGAATATGACCACCAAGCTTTTATTCACAATACCTGCTTCTGAACAATAAAACTAAAAAACATGCAGTACTAGCAATTTCCCCAAGCCAAACCGCCCAGCACAGCAGCAAATTAACAATGATTTCTGTAAGGTGAGCTTTCTTATAAACAAACAGACAGACAACCATTATCTTGGCAGGTAAAAGGCACAAAGAATTTCACAGGCTATTTAAAAAGAAGAAGAAGAAGAAAAAAAAGACAACCTTATTTATTCATCTTTAGGCCACAAAATGTACCCTCCCATGGACACAAAAAAGAACCACCACCATAAAAGGGTATCTTAGTTTATCCCAATGTGCAGTGGCAAAGATGGAGGACCTGTGGAAAAACCAAAGTCCTGCCTTCCCGATGCTGCACCTTCCTGACCAGGAAGGACTCTGTGGGCCATCAGTCTGGCACTTGGGAGGGAAGAAGATAAAGGAATGAGAAAGCAGAACAACTCCTTAACTGCCATACTGTGGGATTATAAAGCTGCAAAGTCAAGGCAGTAAAGAATGAGATTATCAGACATAAACAGAAAGTTCACTAGCATGGTGTAATTTAAAAGTAAATGTCTATGAATTGCAGAAAATTCAGAAAATGTGGTTTCTGACTCTATGTGTAATCAGAGTAAGAGCTAATTATGCTTTCTCCCCTAAGATGGTACTGAGCAGTTACTCAGAGCTGACTATGGGCCAAGAGCCATTTCTCCTTGTTTTATTTCTCTCTGGAACCCTGTGCTGTTGCTCTTGGTGCTACTGATGTCCCTGTTTCAAATATGAGGAAGTGATATTCAGAAAGATTTAATAACTTGCCCAAGGTTACATATCTAAGAAGCAGCTAGGTCAGTGTCTTTTCCTTTATCTCCTAAAAAACAAAGAGAATGACTTTCAAAGTCCATCCTGCCCCTACTAAACCGATAGCATTGTGAGCATTCATGAATTCTTATTCTTTTCATTTAAAGATAATTTAAATTTTCACTCAGTTATTCGACCTTAAGATATTATGCAGCTTTAATTAGCTTAACCAAGCTCTCGAGAAAATTTGTTTTTCAAGTCTTTTTACCTAAGAAATCCTCATTGGCATAAGAAACTCAAGATCAAATAATTTAAGACTGCAAAGAAAATTCATTACCAATTATTAAAATTCTGACAAAGGAACAGCAGTGAGTGGATATAACAGACTCCATTATTAACTGCAAATATGCCTCAATTAAACTTCCTTTCTTCTGTTCTGTGCCCTAGAGTTTGAGTCACCAGGTTTCCATCATTTTCATCTTGAAATGTCCCATACTCTTTTCTTCTCCATTCCAAATTTTGATGCTCATCACTTCACAGCTGCACATTTCTTTACATTCTCCTAAAGCTCCCAGTTCTCATCATATCACTTCTGTTTTTGTTACTGTAGAACTGCTCCAGAAAGGAGCACTAGACCTTGCCTGCGTGTCCTATATGTATTCTACTCCAAGCAACCCAGTTTCCCTAGAAAGCGAGCTCCGTGGGGTCAGGCTAGCATCCGTCTGACTCCCAGCTCTGCCATGTTTCTCACCTGTCACAGCCTGGACATGTTCCTAAACTTGTCCAAGTCTCAACTCCCCAGGAGGGTGCACATTGCATGTGTAACCAGATGACATCAGATAACGTCTCTAGAAGTCAGGAAGCACAGAGCCTGGTGCACAGCAGAACTCAACAGTGCTCTTCCTCTGCGGCTCTAAAGGCACAGCGCCCTCCACCCCCATCTGCTGGAAACCAGTTCCAGCTCTGCCACACTGCTCCTTTCTTGGTGAATGCCCTCTGCTTCTGCACTCTGCCTACAACCACCTTGACCTCAGGATCCGTTCCAATCCTATGCCTGGGTCTGTCCACTTCTGCCTGCCTCAATCTCTCCCTGCTCTCTCCCTAAAGAAGCACTCATCCTTTCGGGGCACTCAGCAAGTCATCACTCAAGTGCTTTCCAGCAGACACATCATTTCCCGCTGGACTCTAAGTTTCTTCTTCAACCCCCTTTCCCTTTTACAAGGTTTTATTTATTTGAGAGAGAGCCGAGCAGGGTGAGAGGTGAAGGAGACTCCCTGCTGAGCAGAGCCTGATGCAGGACTCGATTCCAGAACCCTGAGATCATGATCCGAACTAAAGGCAGATGCTCAACCGACTGAGTCACTTGGGTGCCCCCAAACCTCCTTTATGCCTAATATGAATCCCACAAAATATTTTCTTGAGTAAAGACATTTCATTATTGTTACAAGTATTCATGTCAGGGAAAAAATGGTTGTTTTCCATGGAAAAGGGGAGTAGACACTGATGCGAAGTGTTTCACACCCTAGGCCTCATAATTTATGTACTGAAGCCGTCCCTCAGCAACAGTCCAAGCCAGCTATAAAACACACAGATATTTCTTCATTTCACTGCCTCTTGTCCCTCCTCTGGAAAGACAGGTTGGAAATAGAATTTATAATGAGTTCTTCCACAGAAGTTGTGAACTGGCAAATGAGTGAAATCTGACCCACAGCCATGTTTGGTTTGCTAGCACATATTAATTTTTTTTTTTACAATTAATTATTAGCATTCAAAAACTAGGGGACGTGAGGCGCCTGGCTGGTTCAGTCAGTGGTAGTGTGTGACTCTTCATCTCAGGGTCATGAGTTCAAGCCCCACACTGGGGGTGGAGCCTACTTAAAATTAAAAATAAATAAATAAATTAGGGGATGTCACATAAAAATTCCACACTTCTAGCTTCTCTCCAAAAATAGCAAGACCTGCCAACAGCTGACTCGCTCCCTAAATTACAACCCCGCAGCCAGCAGCCCTGGCAGAGCTTGTGCCCTCACCCTGAGGTCACCTTCACTTCCAGCCACCTCATCAGGCTTACAAGCATCAGTTTTCCATTTCTAGGTTAACAACTATGACCTCTTCAATTTGGGGTCTTTACTAGTAACTTCAGGAAAAAAAAAAAACTACATGTTGGGTGAAAGAACAGTGTGCACTCAACTCTGAACAGTACTACAGGCACAAAGTGATACGACAAGGTTTCCCCCGCCCCACTGCCTTTTTAATCACTGCAATACCACTTGGAATTGGCTAATTATCTTTGTAATTACATCAAATGGAGAGCCTAGAAAAGGGCGAAGTAGAATTTATGCTAGACTATTTTTTTAATAATACTCAAGAGGAAAACTTATCCTGGCAGAGGTGCTTGAGATTAGTATTTCTTGAGGCTCACAGTAATTCCCCACAGAGTTATGAGTACGTGGCTCTACCAGCTATCACATGGGCAATACACCTGTCCTGGGAGGTCAAGAATCTTTGCAGAGATGACAAAAAAAAAAAAAAAAAAAAAAAAAAAAAAAAAAGGGAAAGTTCATAAGGCAAATAGATCAGAAAGTATGACTTGATCTAAACTACGTGGGACAAATGCTACTCACTCTGATAAAAGTACAGGGATTTTGGGTGGGGGCTCCTACTGTATGGAGGAGCTTTGTCTCTGTACAGCACCCCCCTCACCGTCAGTTTGTCTTTCCTGCTGTGGCTTGGGCTGGAAAACAGAAAGGTGCCATCCAGCTCACGTGAGGGTAGTGTCGTTGGGGGCACTACATATTCATTTTCCCAGCCAATAGTTAACTCCTCATTTCTAATAGATGAGGTTCCATGGCTCTCACTGGTTACTTTCTGCCCAACAATGTTTAAATCAAGGGCTGTCAAATTTTCCTGTTAATGACCAGACAGTAAATGTTTTAGGCTTCACAGGCCATACTATCACTGTTATAACCATTCGGCTCTGCTGTGTCCTGCAAAAGCAGCCAAGCAGCACCTACACCAACGAGCCTGGCTTTATTTCAAAAACTCTATGCTTATGGCCACAACAATTTGAATTTCTTAGAATTTTCACATCATAAAATGTTACTCTTCTGATTTTTTTTCCCCAACCACTTAAAAATACGAAAACTATTCTTAGTTGTTGGGCTGATAAAAACTAGGTGACAAATCCAAAGTCACCTTCTCCATTAAATGGAGATTGGCCATTTAAAGTTGAGCAGGTGACTTGAGGGTACCCATCACCACAGACAAGGCAGGGAGGCCCGGTGGACACGGGACTCCAGCAGAGGCACTCCACCGTGCGGTTCTCTAATCCAAACTGAACATAAATATTAAGTATTATTTGCTCTTGCTAAAGTCTCATCTAGGGACTAGAAAAGGCAGTCTCTCATCCATACCTGTATCCTCAGGTGTGGTTTATACAGAGAAGTGCAGCGACAATGTGAAAAGTGGCAGAAATGTTCCTGGAACAAACCCACCTCTGCTTAGCATGCGGTCTTCTACTTACCACACTGTCTGAATAGTGACATCACCCAGTAGCTGCTCCTGGGACACCCGTACTCCTGAAATGGGTAGTTTTGGTCTGCCTAGCACATTCTTCCCTCAGCCCTTCAGATAACAGAACCTCTTCCGTGTGGCAAGAACATGTTGTTTGTGTGGGGCTGCCCCTCTCCAAGGCCAGTGAGTCCTCCCTGGATTTTATTAGTGTTGCTGGGAAAGAGGCTGACAACATACACCGAGGCCTAGGTGTGGCTGAGGCCATCTTCATCACAAGGGAGAGTCTCCACATGACAATTAAAATAGGGTAAGCAAAGTCAAAATGGGGAGGGAGGAAGGAGATCAAACGGAGACAAAACTCCGGAACAAAACTGGCATCCACCTTGCTGAGGGCAGCTCCACCTCTGAGACTTCCCAGTTACGTGAGACAAATTCTACTTTTGCTTCAGTTTGATTTGGGCTGTTGTCACTTGCAATTCAAAGTCCTTAGGAACGTTAGAATCCGTTACCCCTATGAAACCCCTCCAACTTGAGGGAATATCAAAATCAGTGCATATCGGGTGCCTGGGTGGCTCAGTGGGTTAAAGCCTCTGCTTTCGGCTCAGGTCATGATCTCAGGGTCCTGGGATCGAGGCCCGCATCGGGCTCCCTGCTCAG
This sequence comes from Ailurus styani, assembly GCA_002007465.1. Classification (NCBI taxonomy): domain Eukaryota; kingdom Metazoa; phylum Chordata; class Mammalia; order Carnivora; family Ailuridae; genus Ailurus; species Ailurus styani. The sequence goes on along the minus strand of LNAC01000431.1, from coordinate 1,034,654 downwards.
TGGGGAGCCAGCTTCCCCCCCCCCTCTCTCTGCCTGCCTCTCTGCCTCCTTGTGATCTCTCTCCCTCTGTGAAATAAATAAATAAATAAATCTTTAAAAAAAAAATCAGTGCATATCAAAATGAAGCTACTCCACTAGTAAGATGTCCTAGACAGTAAAACAAACAAACAAAACCAAGAATACCCAGTGCTTATCATTCTTTTCACATAGATAAACATACAAGTAGGGGAAGGGGGTGGGAGAGAATGGGATAAGTGGGCGATGGACATTAAAGAGGGCACTTGAAGTAATAAGCACTGGGTGTCACACGCAATTGATGAATCACTGAACTCCACCTCTGAAACTGGTAATACACTATATGTTAATTAATTGAATTTAAAAAAAGAAAACAAACCTATACAACTCCAGATGCAAAGCTTAAACTTTCACAAACTGAACACTGCAACTGGCACCTGCATAAGAATCAGAACACTACCAGGACTCTCCAAATGCTTCCTCACACCCTTTCCTAGATATTAACCTTTCTCCCAAGTCACTGTGCCAGCTTTGAAACCCCTCGAGTAGCTGTTCCTGCTCTCCAACTTTTATAAATGGAACTATAGCGTGTATATACACATTGTTTCTGAGCTTCAACCAGGCTAACGTGTCTAACTGTAGTCCATTCATTCTTCTTGCTCTCTAGAATCTTCGATTGTATGAATAAACTGCTATTCATTCTAATGTTGAGAGGAACTGAGAACTTTTCAGTTTAGAAGTATGACAAATATTACTGTTTTGAACATGACTGCGTGTCTCTTGATTAACATACATATGTATTTCGGCTGACTATATATACACCAGGAGTGTTAGGTTTCAGGGCACACACATATCCCCTGCTTTTTGAAGGTTTGTGTCCTGTCATTCCAACCTTACAGAAGATCTACATTCGTACCTGTTTTGAGAAATTTGAAGATGATTTTTGCTTTTCTGAGAAAAAGCACAAAGTGGAAACAGTGCTCGGAGTTTAACTTTAGAGTAAGCCGTTTCAGGGGCAGTGTGCATCCCCGTCACGAGTGATCCCCCGAGTCCCTTCCCCCACAACCACACTCAGCACCTCAGCATCCAGCCACCACGGCCTGGAACTGCATCTTTGAGTATCTGTGCTTCATCTTGGTTTGTGGTGTGTACGCGTTAGCAATGTGTCCTGTAGTACCAGAAAAGCCTAAGGGAGATGATTTTTTGGGTCTGGGAATGCTCAAAGAATCTTCCATATAAATTAATGGCAATGGCTTCTTCACTATAGCCTATTCAGCTTCCAGAAGGTTTCAGAGGCACGCTCTACTTTTGGACAGCAGAAAACTTGCATGTATGTTCATCTTCGGCAGGTACTAAACCAGTTTCCCAAAGTGGCCATACAAATCCACACTCTGCTGGCAACGAAAAAGCATTCCGGTTACTCCACATCTCACTAGTATGGGGCACAGTTTGCTCCACTGGGCTGAATGGTGGTCCTGGACACGTCTATGTCCTAACCCCTGGAACCTGTGAATGTCACCTTCTAAGAGGAGGCGCTTGCCCTGGATTTCCTTGGTGGCCTAAACTGTAAGAGGCGGAAGGAGTTCTGAGGAGTCTGAGAAAGACACATGGAGAAGGGAGTGCAGAGCCTGGAGTGAGGCAGCCACCAGTCAGCAACACCTACAGCCACCAGAATCGGGAAACAAGGAAAGCCTTCTCTCCAGGAGCTTCTCCACAGGGAGCGTGGCACTGCCAACACCTGAGCTTGGACTCTGAGCCTCCAAAACCGTGAGAGAATAAACCTTCACCGTTTCTAAGCCTCCAGTTTGAGGTAACTTGTCACGGCAGACCTGAGAACCAATGCAAGTGTCTTTCTCCTTTAAATGCCCTCACGGGTGTGCAGTGATGCCTCAGCGGTCTTGTGCTTCCCACTGTCAGGAAGACTATGGCACGTGCTTACTGGCAAGTTGGGGGTCCTCTTGCGTGAGGTGCCCACTGAAGGGTTTTCGTGCATCCTGTCAGACTGTTAACGATCCCGATAAACTGCTTCTGTATGCTCAGTGATTTGGTAAGTCTGTGCTTACTCCACAGTGTGATGGTCAACAGAATGCTGCAGAAGCGATGCTATACCACATCAGACCTAGTCATAAAAGACACCGTGCCTACTGCCTTGCTCTCTCTCCCTCTCTGATCACCCACTGGGGAGACCAGCTACTACGGCATAAGGAAAGGCCCAGTTGAGTAACTGAGGCTTCTGGCCAAGAGCTGAGTGAGTGAACTCGGGAGCCAATCCTTCAGCCCCGCTTAGTCTTGAGAGGACTGCAACCTCACTGGAGACCCGTGGCAGAACCACACAGCTCCGCCACCTCCTTATTCCTTATTCACACATAAACTGTGTGAAATCATCCACTGGTTGTTTTAAGCCGTTAAGTTTTGAGGTAATTTGTTATGTGGCAATCGATAACTAATAGCGTGACTTGTACTTAAGTCCCCCGGCTTCTGTCCTTGTCCTCCCCAGTCTATTTTCAACGTGGCAGCCTGTGATCATATTAAAATCTAGAGCACATCACACTGCTTGCTTGCTCAAAATCCTCCAATTGCTTTCCAATTACTAAGAGTAAACGCCAGACCCCTTACCAGCTTCTGCTCCCACTGCCTGACCACACACACCACCAGCTCTGCTCCTGTCTCAAGGACTTCATACTTCTAACGCCTACCCCCCAAGACATCTTACGGGCAGGCTCCCTCACCTCCCTCCGGTCTTTGTTCAAATGTCACCCTTTCGGGGAGGACTTCCCATTACCACTCTATTTAAAATCGCCCCAGTATCCTTTATTAGCCTTTCCAGTTTTATTTTTCTTCAACGCCCTCAATTTCAATCTTAGCTTACTACTAAATTACACTTATTCATCTGTCTTCCCCCTACTAAAATGAAATCTCAGTAACGGCAGGGATTTTGTCCACTTTGTTCACTGCTGCTTGAAGTCACATTTGGCACTTGGTGGGCATGCAGTATTTGTGGAATGCACGCACAGACGAAGTGGCCTGCCACCTTGCCAGCACAAAACCTGGAGTGCTCAAATATTTACCCCAAGGCAAGAAACTGAAATAAACTCTAAAAAAACTGAATTTGCCGTTTGAAAAGAGATCTAGGTGTGCCAGCAGGGGACACTACATATGGCTATGCAGTTTCCCACTGGACTCCACATTCGTGGGCTTTCATTAGCTTTTCTTCTCAAAGACTAATACAAAATACAATCTTTGTATATGCAAGATCCACATGCAAAACCACTTTTTAAAATTCTCTCCTCTTTGAATTTGAAGCTTATACTTCAATCATGCAGAGTGCGCCTCATCCTCTGCCCCAACCCCTTGTCAGGACACTCTTCCCCTAAGGCAAATCTCCAATTTAGCTTGTAGTATTTGTAAACGAATCTCTCTCCCAGATTTCTTCTGTTTAATAAAGCCAACCTCCACATTTAAATCTCTTCTGTTCCCTCTGAAACTCTGTACAACTCCTTTATATGAATAACTGACTTTATGATTTCATTTTATGAAACATTACTTATACACTGCTTTCTGCACCAAACACTTGTACTTTATACATATCCACTTTTTTAGTCCTCAGAACTACTCCATGAAGTAGGTTCTGTCGCCATTCTCCTTCCACAGATGAGAGAACAGAGGCCTGGAGAGGTCAGGTCCACAGCTCCAGGTCACACAGCTGGATAAGGGACAGAGCTGAGCCATCCCAGGCTGTCGGGTTGGAGCCTGTGCTCTCTATCAGTGGTCCCCAATGCTTATCTTCAGACCCCTGGGGACCCTGGAGGTCCTTTAGAGGTCCAGGAGGTAAGATGTGAACTTGCTGTTTGTCTATGCTACTGAGCCAACAGGCCGTGTAACAGCAGCAGGGGCCAAACAGCTGGAGCCTCTGCAGGACAGCTGGCATCCCACTGTCCTGCTCGTCACCATGGTCTTCATATATTCTCACAATAAGAAAAAGACACTTTCACTTATGAGTCTTCTTGATGAAACAATAAAACTATTAATGTTATTCAATCTTATTACGGATTACACTTCCTCGTATTCTCCATCGCTGACACCCTGGCACCACAGAGCAAAGTTTTCCTCATGGCCATTTCCCTGCCACATGCCCCCTTTCAGGTCTGCCCAGGACACAACCATGTCTCATCTCAGGGAAGGCCTAGTAAGGAGACACGTCTACATCGATTCCAGGAAAAGAATGGGCAGCGACTTACAGGAATCAACACTGTTCTTTAATATAACTGAAATACGAATGATGAGTGGATAATAAGGTAAGGACTGAGAGTAATGTAGGAAAAAAAAACATTAAATACACAAACCAATCACTTAGTTTGTTCGGGTTGTATCCCCAGCAGTGCAGATTAGGGGTTGCTAAAAGTTTTTTCTAAAGGGCCCAAGAGTAAATCACTTAAGCTTTGTGTACCCTATGATAGGCTGTTGCAGCTATCACTCCACATTTGTAGTGAAAAAGAAGCTGCCGACATTATAAAAATGGATGGGCATAGCTGTGTTTTAACAGAACTTTTTTTTTTTCAAAAAGAGATTGCCAATAGGATTTGTTTGGCTCGTGAGCCACAGTGTGCCAAACCCAGTTCTAGATCAAATGCCAGGCACACAGGAAATTCTCAGATAGATGTTGGATGAACAAATGAATGATTTCCAAAATGCTTTAGGTAGAATATTATCAGGAAAGATGCAGCAAAATTATACAACATTGAGTCCGTTTTACTTTCTTTTGCCACAGCTCTTTGGACAAGGCTGTCTTGCTTATTGTGGTGCCTCCTGATATACCAGGAAATGTTAAGACAGAAGTTATGATCCAGCTCTGCTCTCAAGGATCAATAGATGTGTAAGGACAGGAATACTGATGTGTGATATCTGCACGGATGTCACATCTAACTCCAAAATTACAATGAGACCTATCAGCCACAAAAACACACAATGCTTATAAGCAGCACCAGAAATACAGTTTTGGTACTTTCCTTTCATAGGGGCTTAAAAAACAGAACAAAACAAAACACAAAAAAAGAGATGCTCAAAATAATTGCAAGATACTCCAGAAGTTGATCTTTCTTTTTCAGTTAAAACGTAATACCTTGGGGAGAGGGATAACACACAAGCATATCGTGAGAAGAGGCATAACTATGAATCATTGCAAAACAACTGTATCTACACAGGACAACCTGATATGTAGTGTGGCACAGTGGAAAAAACAAAGAAATAACTTAATCTCAAAGCTGGTTCTGATTCTGCTACTTCAATTCAGATAAATGGGTCAGTCTCTGGTTCCTCATGTTAAAATTCAGTGATAACCTGTCTTTTAATTTACAGTACTTGGGGAGATCAAATGAGACCATGACTGTGAAACACTTTATGACCCATGAAGACTAAAATAAATCTCTGATTCAGGGGCTTTGTACAGACAAGCCCCTGCCGCCCACACCGTGAGGGACAGCTGCACAGTGTCAGGTGCTTGGTGGAAGCTGCAGTCATCAAGCCAAGACCCCTTACCTGCCCACAGCTAATGATGGGCCAGCACACGAGAGGTGCCCTCACCACAGTGACCGCCTGCTGGCAGATCTCTGAACACCCCTCACTGCCCTCTGATCATGAACCCATGAGGCCACATGACCTTCTGGACTAAAACTGAGAGGGAATGGTTTCTGAAACTCCTCTCAGAAGTTCATGAAAGGACACACTGTTATTCTGGACAACTGCCAATGAAGAACTCACTAAGGGCTTATCCTTAGCATCTCCAAGTGTGGGGGAAGGGTAACAGCAAGGCTGTGGTCTCACCAGGGCAGCGAATCCCATGGGCCCAGGATAGAGGAAGGTGGGAACAGCTCTGCATGGAAACTTGTAGGCCACGGGGAATCCTGTCCCCTAGAATGGGAAGGAGGGCCTCACCAGAGTGGTTCACGAACCTCACCACCATTGTTTATGTACCTCCTGTTCTTCTGAAAAGGATTTCGGGTGACTTTAAAAGTGCATGCTGCAATGAATCTTGGATCGCTGGAAAAAAAAACTTAAAGATAAAATAAAATAAAATAAAAAAATAAGAGTGCATGCCATATGACATTAGAAGCAAAATGGTCGCTCCAGGGAAAACATGGCAGGAAAAACAAGGAGAAGTCAGGTATGTTGTCAATAAACAAAACACATGCCCATCAGGGCATATTTGCAAATTAGAAGCCATCCATTTGACTATTCTTCCTAGCAGCTAATGCAAAGAAGGATACAACCAGTGAAGAGGTGAAATATCTGAAAGGAACAAATACGGACAAGCCACTCTAGGTTCCTGGTTAAGAGCCCACAATGCGAGACAGCGAGCTGGTGGTTGGCGGGGCTGAGCGGCTGTCACCCACACTCTAGAGCATCACCAGGCCACCAACTCAGTTCGGTGGCCACTCCACCTCTGACTTAAGATACGATGACCAGGTATCCACAGGTGGTCATTCCATCTTAAGTTCTCCAAAGTTTTCCCCTAAATTACAAAATCAGATCAGAAGGCTATACACTTAGATGTGTATTCGCAAGCACTCACTAAAAATGTCAGCTCTTATCACTACAGGTGAGGCCCTGTGCTCTGGCCTCACATGGAGTTATCTCCTGTAGTTCCCACCTATCCAGATGAGGGTTACAGTATCATACCCCCAAGCCCTGCTTTTCAGTCAGTTAAGGAAAGTGAAGTTAGACGAGCCAATCACTGCCTCCCTGTGAACATCCCCCTTTAATATACTCTGCACTACTCTGCTTGTACAATGGGTAATACCTCCAGACAAGCTAAGACCTGGGTGAACCAACCTTAAGTCAGATGTGGGGATGTGGAAGAGGTAGAACACCAGAGACATAAAAAAGATACCAAGGTCATAAACTTCTTGCAATTCTATAGGGTTTTTGTTCTTTTAGTCTTTCTTTAGTTAGAACAGTCATCTGTCCAAATGTGTTCCTACCCTTGATTAGAATCCAGTAAACAGTGAGTTCTTGTACCACACAGAACCATGTTTCTACTTCCTGGTATACCCCCTAACTCCTGCACTATTTCTAAACATACAGTAAAGAGTAATTATCAGGCTGAAATCCAGACTACTCTCAGCCTTCACTAGGATTGTCCCAAAGAGAGAAAACTCCTCTACAACAACTTTAGGTTCATGTACCACCCATACCACCACCCTTTCAAAGGTGCTTCTGGGTCAGAAAGCACTCTGCAGCATCTAAACACAAAAAATGGCTCACTTCAATCCATGCAGGGGTCACTACAGACAGAACCCAATACTTGGAACACTGCTTGGCCCCCTCACTGCTCATCCGTGCCTTTACTCTAAAAATGTTGTAATGACTTTCATAAATTGCCTAAAAGTCACTTTATCGAAAACCCAGAGAAAATATACCTAAACTTCACCAAGATTTTTCAAGAAACATTTTTGCTTCCTTTCTTCTTCCTTTGTGGACTTATGTCTGATACAACGGCCAATTTTTGTGCTCCAGACAAGTCAGAGTTGTGTGTCATCGAGAAATGTCATATTTAATATAACTGTACTACCTACTTTCAAATCCAACGACCTAGAGGATACACTAGCCACCTATGGCTACCAAGACTCTGACTGGTGTATGCAGTCAGCTGGGAACAAGAGTGCAGAAGAGTTAAGGATTTCTGTTCTACCACCAGGGAAATGCCTCCTGTCAAACCTACCTGAAAATACCTTACTTTGTGGTTTCCAAACTCTTAATCCTAAAGCCTTTAAAATCTACTCCTCTGAGGATTTGGAATACAACAGTTAGTATTCCTCTTCTTGAAGAAGAAATAAAAGTTTAATAGTAACAATATTTTCCAAGTATTAATGACTCACACACTATCCCATATCATATTATAATGTCTGCTTTTCAGATTACAGGCACTAAAGCACAGAAAGGTTTTAAATCACTTGCTCAAAAGACATGTGAAAAGGGACAGAGTTGGGTGGGACCTGACCCTACGCAGCCTGACTCTATTGCCTGAGTTCTTAACCAGGTAACATGGCCTTCCACAGCCCAGAGCTCAAGGTTAAGGCATACTGCAAAAATACAACAGTACAAGTGGAGATGCAATTACACTGTGGGCAAAAGTCAGTCACAGAAGTGGGTGCAGATCAGTGACAGGGTGACATGGCGGGGTGCATGGTGAGCAGAGCAGAGGCGAGAGTCTCCAGGTGTGTATGTGCTGCCAACACACACTTCCTGGCCAGCACGGTTCATTCGTTTCTTAGCACTGTCCTCTATCTGTGTGGCACCAGATGAACACAGAACACAGAATGGAGCTCAGAGACATGGAAGGAGAAACAGAACCTGGGGACCAACTGACCAACATACAACTTCCCTTCTAAATCCTCTATGGCTATAGAAGCTTCTCTTTCCTTCTTTAATCTCATCTTAAAAATCAACATTTCATTAATATCCTCTACAGGCTCCCTGCACCTTGAGTTTTATTTTGGGCACTAATCTAGAAAGAGGGGAGGGAAGAATGTTGGGGGTACCGTAAACAGAGCAGCAGCACCCGGTTCTGCCCGTGAAGTGCCACATGGCTCTAACTAGACAGCTCAAGCTCACACTACAGGCCTTAGTGCTTCAGGAAAGTGGACCTTGTCACCACTACACGAGGAGATTCTAAGAGCTTTTCTTTAGAACTACTGAGAGATCAGGAAAGAGATAACCCCTGGAGAGTCCCACACTGGAACCTTGACTTTTCCACTGCTTTGGAATGCAGCCACATACCCTTCATCTCGGCCCTGCGCCCTCTGACCACCTTCCTAAGAATATCCACATTCAGGGTGTGCTCCTCACAGGCTTCCTAAAGGTCTTCTCATTTACCGATTCTAAAGACTGTCAACTCTGACTTTCCTTCCACTAAGACATTTGTGATGTGAAAGAGAAAGCAAATTCATCTTCCTGAATTTACTTCCATTCCACGTGTCCCTGAACAGCTAATAAGATTTTGTAAATTTTTATCAATATGCTCATCATTTTGCTCACAGCAATGTCTTGTATTTTAATCACCTCATCTATATGTACCATGTATTCTTCTAAGGGGAGAAACCATTCAAGAGTCTTACTCCTAAATCCATGTAGGGAAAAAAACCCAATACAAAACAAAAACAAACAAAAAATAAACAAAACAAAAAATAAAAACACAACCAGGGGAGATGAAGAGGAAAAAAAAAAAATCAGCCCCCACCCTTGCTGGCCTCAAGTTGATTACTAAGGCAATAACTTTTACTAAAAGAAGAAGAAAAGAATTTTTTTCTTCAACAGGTACTTAAATTATCAAAGCACTTTTAAAACACAAAGCTGGCAAGTTTAAAAGACTTCCAAACTGCATTGAGGGAACAAGAGTTTATTTATTTGGAAGTATAAGCTCTCTCTGGTTAAATAGAACTATTTAAAAATTATGAAATTATTCCCAAGAGCAATTTCCTACATTAAGATGTAACATCATATTCCCAAAATACATTTTTATGGTTGTTTGGTAAAAATATTAATATAAAAAGGCTGAAATCAAATACAAAACAAACTGAAATCTTAAGAATTATAACCCTTTGCCTTACTGTAAGATTAGTAATGTAAATTCCAATGCTTAAAATAATTCTGAAAAAAAAAGATGCATGGTCACTAATGATACTTAGCTATGGTTTTTCTCAAAAATATTTTATAAACAAAAATCTACCATCCACCCCACCCTCAGTATCCTACCCACCAGAAAAAAGCAGACCCTAAGAAACGTGTCACCATGCTGACTGACTTAAGTGTCTCTTCAGGCACTTTAGATTTAACTATCCCCAATGACCTAGGGCTACACGTTAAGTCTACTCACACAGTTGAGGTTGATGGGCAAACAGCTATCCTGTATCTTGAGACACACATTAGCCTCCTGCCTTCCCTAGCCTCATAAGCAGCTACTTAAAGTTTGAATTTTATGCAAGAAAACATTGTAAAGCCTTCAGTGTTTTACTGCAGCAGACTTTGATTCATTCCTGTAACACATTTAACATGAAACAGAGTTGAGACAGTTAAAATTGACTGTATACATTTTAATTGTCTAAAATTTTAAGGAGTAAGTTCACTATTACAGCTACATAAACAGGGCTGTTGAGGTAAAATTAAGAAATAAAAACATTTCACGTGGTATTTGACACCAATGTATAATATAGCAATATATAACTTTACCATATAGATTTTTCTTCACCTGGCCCCAGGCTAGGCAAGCAAGAATTACTTTTTATACAGCCATTTATACCCCAAATAAGCAATACCAGGTTTTTTTTCTGCTTCTCTAAAGTTTAATTTATTTAGCATAAACAGCCAGAACTAAAGAACTTTTACAACCAGACGGTCAATGGAATGACTTCAGTGTCCCCAAGAATAACCCTTGGGACCCTCTTGGGTAGGGAGAATGAGATCCTTGGTCCTGTTTCGACAGAAAATAAGAGCTAGGTTTCTGACATTTACTATGAAAGTTTATAGCACATTTACCCACAGATTCAAATCTCTATAGTACCATTATTGCTACAGATTTATCAAGCGTTAGGAGGCTTGTCTGGAAAATAGAACTGCATTCAATCGAAATGTCCTGGAATACGCGGGTAACTACTTCCCCTACATGTATCACATGGGCCTCAATATTTCTACAAAAAATTTTAGGAAATGTTTTAGCACTTCACAGAATAAACTTACTATTTATAGTAGCAAAAATGGTTTAGAAATACCATGAGAAATACCATCCCAATTCTCAAATTTCACTAATTTTAAAGTATTAGTTAACACTGAAATAAGCTATTATACATTTGCTTTGCTATAAAAGACGTATGTTTATTTATATTCCCCTTACAGTGTGCATATAAACGATTTAAGAAATAATTCAAGGCTCATAAAAGCTGTAACTTGATGGAGTACCTTTCATAGGAGTTGAAGTATTTGTTCAAGAGTCTGCCCCTGCTGCAGCAGAACTTAAACTCTCTGAGGGAGCCTACTGTCAAGCACAACAGTTAACAAATAAATGGTACCAATCTTGGGCTGTAAAACCGAAGTCTGCTTTCTGTACGGTAATAGTAATAAACATCTGATGAGTGAGGACAGTGGAATAGGCCCCATCCTGACAATTTTACATGCACGCTTAATTCTCGTTCCACCCTATAGGGTGGGTGGGTGCGCAATGATTACCGACTCTTCATAGATTATGGAACCAAAGAGTTTGGAGACGCTAGAAACTTGTTTAAGATCACAGAGCTAGTGAGAGGCAGATAGGCCTTGAATCCAGATTTATTGGTTTCCAAAGCCTGGTGCTTCAGGTATCAAGCTAGATTACAGGCAACAGCAGTCCAGTGTCCTAATGAGCCACACCTAGAACGGGAACCTGGACGTGGCTCCCCATGGGAAGGATGGCACTAATGAATGAATGCCATCAGGCAACCAACAGGATGGCTACAAATTCGGGAAAGCCATCTCTCACAAGAAACGACTGTGAGTAACCTAGAGAAAAGACAAAAAGGAATGCATTTTGAAGGGCTGTTAAAGAGGAAAAAAGAGGAGGCTTATCTTATGTGGTGCAAAAGTACAGAATTTGAAACATGTGTTTAAGTCTCAGAAGACAAGTTCCGGCTCAACTCAAGACACTTTCTGATGCTAAGGAATCCATCAGCTGGAACAGACTCCCTCCTAGATTATGGAGTCTGTGCAATTCAATACTTGAACCTCAACTACCACAGTAATAACCAATTCAACCAAAATGACCAAAGCATGATGAAATTCTTTGTGGATGCAGGTTTGACAGGGAATTAATTGTGTGCATCGAGTCTCAAAGTTACTTCCCCACACACTGCTTATTACAAAAGGAAAATAGTAATCCTTTAAGTGGAAGAACCTGGCAGATACCATATCAACCAAAAGATCAAAAGTATCACTGATAACGGGACAGATGGACACGCTGCCCCCTGATGCGATGCTCGGAGGAGCACACGTTGCTAGTGGTGTATCCCTGCCAACACCACAGGCCCTAAATTTAATCACAAGGACACATCAGACAAACCCAGATTATTCTGTCAATAAATGGTCACTCTTCAAACAATGTCAATGTCCTAAAAGACAAGGAAAGGTGAAAGAAGTGCTCCTGACTCAGGGAGAATAAAGAAGCATGATAACTAAATGCAGCAAGTGGTTCTGGGCTGGATCCTGGACTGGAGAAAAATTAACGAAGGAAGGACATGTCAGGAAAAATAAAGAAATCCGAAGGAGGACCAGAGTAGAGCATTCTATTAGATCAGTGTTAAATTTCCTTGATTTGATAACTGAACTATCTTTGAAAATACAAGACTGGCCTTGTCAGAATACGTAAATATTACATGTCAGAATATGTAAATACTACGTAATATGTAAATATTACGTGATAAATATTACATCCTTGTGGACAGGATGCACACAACTTACGGTCACACAATTCAGAAAAAAATAATATGATAGAGAGTAAGAGTGAACATGGCAAAGGGTTAACAGTGGGCAAATCTTGCCAAGGGGTATATGGGAATTATTTGTATTATTAATGTAACTTTCTATAAATGTGAAATGATTTCAAAATAAAACCTGAGAAAAATAGTTGAAGCTGACGTTCTAAAGATTCTGAATACCTAATAAGTGGGTCATTTTCCCAATCTGATCTCCATATACTCAAAGTCCAATCCAAAAGCAATCCAAAGTCATCTCTGATTACCTAGGTAGTGACTTATAATAGTGCTCGGGTGTAAAACATCCAATGTTGAGTGCTGAATGACACGTGCCATTCCAGACTGTTGACAGGTGTGACTCTGTGGATCTGAGTCAAGTTCATGTCTGCCTCCTCCCAACCTTGTTACCCTGCTGCAACCTTCCCCAGACCACAGTGCAATTAGAAAAACAGACCTCTCCCACCGAGCGACTGCTATTCTTCAACTAGAAATACAGAAGGGATGCCTCCTTGCTAAAAGCTCCAAGGTAAGTTAACTTCTGCTTATGCCAGGCAGCAATGCAGAGCCAAAGCAGGAGATGAGCTATCAACATGCAAGGAAAACAGTAAAACAGACGTCCCTCCCAAACAAATAAAACTCAATAATGCCAATAAAAAAGCTGACAAAGCACACATTCACTACAGAGCACCTGGAAAAGACGAGCTAACAGAATGTTAATCACGGGGAAGCTAGCCCCCAAATGGGTAATACACAAACATTTTAGGGGCATGAAGCCATCAAATAGAAAGGAAGGAAAAAAGAGAGAAAACAGCGAGAGGGAACATGAAGAAAAGCGAGAAAGGCCCCACATGAGCACACTGCTAACACCCAGCTCGCCTTCCTCCCCAGTGTCCTCGCATATTTTCCCTCCACATTTTCACTTTGGTTTAGTCTTCTGTCCTCTAGCTCACCTACTGTAGGGTCTTTGTGAGACTAACAGCTGTGGGAGCATGGCTCTGACTACAGTATAACAATTTGCATCTTACATCCATACTCCCTTTTTTTGCCTTTGTTTGTCAAGAGGCACAGAACAATAGTCTCTCTATTAGGAAAGATCTTACAAACAATTCACTTTGGAAAGGAGTGGAATAACAGCACATATCACTAGCTCATAGTCTAACAAAGAAGGCGGGAGTTGGAGGGGTAGATAACTAGCAAATTTAGAAAGTCAAGGCTGAACAAAGATGACCTGGGGAAGAAGGGATGAATTTTAGTCTCTTATACTCAATATACTTTCCATCAGGTATATGCACCCTGTGGCACAATATTTACTGTACTTTCGTTAACTCCAGATCAGCTCTGTTACAGGGCTATGGCCTTCGTTGGGGCAGGCTATCAGATTAATCTCTGTAACCCAACAGCAAACACTACCTTGTTTAAAGAAGGCATTTTAACAGACCCTTACAGAACGTCTAACTGCAAAACAGGCAAAGGTACTTTATCCCAACCCCATTCCTGTGTTTGATACCATTTTCTCAGGCAGCACGTTTTCAAATCCCCTGTTCACTGGATCTATGCACTAGCTTTCTATTTAAATCTTACACTGATCTCAATTCAAACTCTAGTCTCTGAATGCTGCAGGTTGATGCCCTTTTAATAAAAGAATCAAATAATCCACCTAGTGAAAGATGACTAACTCAAACCTAAAATTTAAATCAACTTTGAACCCCAAATCCCTAATTTAAGAAATATGGGATGTGAGGGGCACCTGGGTGGCACAGTCAGTTGAGCATCTGACTCCTGGTTTTGGCTTGGGTCATGAGTGCTCAACACAAAGTCGGCTTGAGATTCTCCTTCTCTGCCCCCCCCACCAAAATAAATCTTAAAAAAAAAAAAGAAATATGGAATGTGTATATGGACATTTTTATGTATACAGACATATCTGGGAGTATCTGGGAGGGCAGAAAGCAAGTTTTCAGGCACTCCTTGCTTCTAAATCGACTCCTAGCTACACTGCCAAGGAGATCATAACATACATTTGTTAGCAAATATAGACACTTCATTAGTCATTAAGTCAGACCAACAGAGCCTGCAGCTGGATTTCCAGCAAACCCCTAACATGTGTGTGTGTGTGTGTGTATGTGTGTGTGTGTGTGTGTGTAATCAATCATAAACCTCTACCTGTAGCTTCTTATGTAGACCCTTCTGAGACCATACTAGGTAGGTCCCAACTCTGAGAGAGGATGTGCTGTAGAAAGAAATAAAAAAACGCTCCAAAAAAACCCCTTAGTATGAGGTAGAAATAGTAAGTGGTAGAGGACAGAAGTACTGCAAAATAGCCATGGTTCAACAAGCCCATTCAAAATTTAGCTTATTCTTACAAGCAACTTTTAAATAAGGAATAGCGTTTAAGAAGAGGTTTTACAGTTAAGATCAAAGGTAGATTTCTGGGGGGAAAGGGAGAAGATAAGGACTAAAATAAAAGTATAAAGAATAAGAGAATAATAGCTCACAATTCAGCTTTTTCCCTATGACAAATTTTATCCTTTTGGTCTTATACAGGTTTTTCTGTCTTCCCTCCCCAAAACTGTGAGACAGAAACTGACATTTGAGCGAAGTTCCAAGTGCTAGGTTTCTACACACATATGCACACAAAGGCTTGTACTCAAATGTTCACAGCAGCCTTATTTATGACAGCCAAGCACTGGAAACAGTCTAGATAACCAGCCAATGGTGAACGGACAAATTGTGTCACATCCACACAATGGAATACTATTTAGCAATAAAAAGAAGTACTGATGAACACACCACACAGTCTCTAGACAACTATGCTAAGTTCAAGAAAGACAAGGGCCACATAATGTGTGATCCAAATCATAGGAAATGTTAGAAATAGCCACCAGACAGAATGGAGATCTAGGGACCAGGGGTGGGAGAGGAGGTTAACTCCAAAGGGATACAAGGACACTCTCTGGGGTAACAGAAATGTTCCACGATATGATCGTTATGGTGGTGGTTTAAATACATTCATCACAACTAAAATGGCACGCTTAAAATTAGCAAATGTTATTGTATGCAAATGTACATCAGTAAAGCTGATTTCATGAAACAGGACAAAAGAAACAGCCATTCTGATTTAAGATGTGAGTGAGTTATAGCTATGTGAGATACAAGATAAATAAATATTACAAGTTCAAGTTATACCAAGAGGAGCCACATAACTGAAGAGTTCAAGTTCCTGAAAGTATTTGTGTACTACTAAGTAATTATTTTATGTTTTTATATCTTGAAAAAACTTTCCAAATAACTGTCCTCATTTGGATATAAGCAGAGAAACAAACTTTCCCTTTCTTACCTTCTGCCTCTATCCACTTCTTCTTTCTTGTCAGTACCTTGAAAATGATTTGGTACCTTGAATAAAAACCTGGACTGCTTTTCATTTATTTTTCATTTTTATTTTAAAGTAAGCTCTACATAGGGTGCCTGGCTGGCTCAGTTGGTTGAACATCTGATTCTTAATCTCAGCTCATGGCATGAGTTCAGGCCCCACGTTGGGCTCTACACTGGGCATGGAGCCCACTTAAAAAATAAATAAATAAATAAAGTAAGCTCTATCCCCAACATGGGGGAAGGGGACATGAATTCAGGACCCTGAGACTAAGAGTCACATGCTCCACTGACGGACAAAGCCAGCCAGGCACCCCTGGGACTGCTTTATAAATAACATACATTATTATTTTACAACAAGCATAAGGCATGAATAGGAGCTTGAACAAGTTCACCATCAATTTTTAAAGTTGCGGGGATAAAGCTTATAATTCTAACAAATTCCACTAAATATTATTTCCTGGTCCTAGATTTTCAAGTTTAACTGACATGAATTTACTGCATTTCGACAAAACCTACCTCCCAAATAAAGGCAATATAGCTCATTCCTTTCATCAAGAATTGCTTCTGAATGTTTAGTGATTCTTCAGAAAATACAGAGGAAGCAGTTTCCTCATCTGCCTTGCTCAATCATTAAAGTTATGTTACAAAATAATTTATGTTCCTGAAGAGTTTTCAATTTCTCGTATCAAAGCTTCCTTAAAAAAAAAAAACCTTTCTCTTGAAAAGATCAGTAACTAGTATTCAAATATAAAACCTAAAGATAAACTTATAGTAAACTAGGTAATTTGAGCCAAGAGACTTCTTCGGGAACTTATAAAGAATTTAGAAGTATTTTAAGAAAAATTATAATTCATTTCAAACATTTTAACTTGTTTACCATGAAGTTCAAATACCCAAAATAATGGCTATTTTTTATGAGTAGCCTTTCAATTTAAACAATTTTTCTCCATTCTCTTAGTATAATGGTCATACCAATATTACCAAGGTACTCCCAGGCATACACCTTTTTATGAACCCACTCATGCATCTGTTGATTCTGCAGAGCTCTGAGGGATGAAATAATGTAGAATACAAATCCAGCCTCAATGAGTTAGGTGGGGTTCTTTCTCCCATAATTAACACTTACAAGTCTGAATAAATTGTTACTATCCATCCAATAAAAAATGTTATTACTGAATAAATGATGTTTTATTTTATTTTTAAAGACTGTATTTATTTATTTGACAGAGAGAGAAAGAGCACAAGCAGGGGAAGCAGCAGTGGGAGAGGGAGAAGCAGACTCCCTGCTGAGCAGGGAGCCCCCCTGTGGGGCTCTATCCTAGGACTTCCGGATCTTGACCTGAGTCAAAGGAAGATGCTCAACCGAGTCACCCAAGCGCCCCTGAATAACTGATGTTTTAAATATCATTTTTAGTTTATTATATTTTGTTCATTGAGAATACAGAGTGGATTTTTTTTTTAAGTTTCCAACAATGAAAACTTTTTTTTCTACAAATCCTTTCATTAATCCCAGTTAACAATTATCTTGCATATAAATACTATCTGCTGCAAGTGGGATAAAATATATGGAGAAAAGTAAATACAAAAACAGCACTGCTAAGAAACACAGCACATGTTAATACACAGTTCACTTTCCCAGTCAAAGTTAAAACCACATAATTCGGCCCATTACAATTTTATAACACTTCATGTTAGAAGCCATCTATCTGTCTTACTCACTTACTCATCTATCTCTCTTACTCATTATTTCTAATACCTGACACATCTGCATTAAACAGGTATTCCAGCCACTCAAATGTTTACATAATGGATTAACACGTGACTTGCATTTATCCACACTACAAAAACAAATCCTGAGCCTCTTACAAACCAATCAGAGGAAATTCAATCTCAAGGTAAAAACCAAATTACCAGTCTTTTTCATCTTAATGTTTAGGATCCAACAGAGAATGCTTGAACAGTGTAGAACACACTAAACCGATTTAAATTAGCAACTTTTCTCCTTCCAGGCCATTACACAGCAGATTAATCAACAGCAACCTAAGGTCCGCCAGATGAGGAGTCTGTGTGTTTAAGGCTTTCTAACTTATCTCCAGGAATTCAACAGCGCCCAGGGGTCACTGTATACAAGCACAATCCATGTAGTAGTCTCTTTTTCACATCATTAAAATACCTATATGTATACTTTCACCCCCTCTACTAAAGGAAGTGCCAGTAACTTCACTGATTTTCAAATCTCCCTTAACTAGGAACAAAAGTAGAACAAAAGCAGAAGCATATTAGCTTCAGAGCTAATTAGGAGGAGCTGACCCCAGAATCTGCATCGACAATGGTTTCCACATCACACAGAGATGATCTTGATCATTTAAGTTCCTATGTTAGTGATCCCTGACTTGGAATTGTTAGGCAGGCCTGAATCAGTCATCCCAAGGCCAGACTTTTCTGTTTCTAGGTGTGATTATAAAACACAAAATAAACTGCTCACCACCATAGTCTGAAGCCATTTAGCATTCAGCCGAAAACTGTTTCTACTTCATTAACAATGGGTCCTACAATAGCTCCTTGGGCTTAAAAAGTCCAACTGGCTCCAGCACTGGCCTCAATATACTGCTAGAAAGTTCAAGTCCCGATGATCTGGCTTTAAGTCAGCCAAAAGCAAAGACCCAAGAAGAGTAGGATTCAAACTTTCAAGAGAAAAGCAGGTTTAAAAAGAGTTCTCCTAAAATGATCTCTAAACACGGATTTCCGTACTTAACTGTTACATTAGTGCTTCTCAAACACATGGTTTAACAACATCAGAAAATACTGTATGGAAAGCTGGGATCCGTTTCTTAGTAGAGATGCTTAAGAACAAACCAAGGGTACTGATGACAAATCAGCAACCCTCGGCGCTATTTTTCGCTAAAATATTTCACTCTTGATTTTCAGAAGAAATTAAGATAGCATTACAAAAAGTAACATTAAAAATCTTACCTAAATGAAACTCATCTGGTGAAAACAATCAGACAAGAGGTGCTGATAACCATTTCCCTCAAAGAGGTATTTAATTATTCTGAGAAAACTATCTAAATTATTAGAAGAGTAAAGCATGGCTTGGGGTTCAGTGACACACAGACCAGCAAGTAAACATGCAGATTCCTCAGAGATGCCTGTGATGCTCCCCCTCCCACCGCCACAGCCCCTAGTTTCACATGCACCCCTTTACCTCATTCGCTGTTAAAAAAAAAAACCAAAACAAAACCCAATCACCTCATAGGTTTACTATACACATTCTACTGACTAAAAAGACAATACCAACGAAATCTTACTTTGGAATTATTTGCTTTGATGACTTTCTCTTCCTCCCACTTGTCAAATGGGGTCACGCCTGTTACAGAGACCTTATCCTCTGAAGAAAAACCTAGGATGTGTGATCTAACAACAAGATAGAAGAGTCTGTTGGAAAACATGTACCTTTGAGAGGAGTGCAGGACAGGGGAGGACATGTCAAGCTACCTCAAATTTCTGTACTGCTTCCAAATGTGTGACCCTATTTTATGGGCCCTAAAGAGTTGCTACTTCTGAAATATTCCAGAGATTTAGAAGGGTAATTAAAAATATTCAAAAACTGGCATGGCAGTTTCATGTGCCTGAATAGTGCCATGGCTCCTGGAACCAGATCTCAAAATCCCTGCCCTGTTATCTCTTTATGAATGAAGCTTCGATCTCACAGCTCCAACTAGGAGCTCAGAGCAAATGTCTCCCAAATAGGACTCTAGTTCAGACCTTTCTCCAGAGCTCTCGGTTCACTAACTGAATGCTGGATGTCTCATCAACTCTGCCAATAAATAAATAAATAAAAAAATAAAAATCATGGCCCTGGGGTGGGGAAGGGTGAACGAGGAGAAGCCAGTAGCTATGTCAGAACAGTACGAGGCACAAACAGAAGTGAGAGGGTCCATGATAAATGTTATCCCTTACAGGTAGGAACTCTTACCTCCTCCATTCCAGAGATAAGGAATCTGAGCCTGAGTGAGACTATGGAAGCTGCTCAGGTCAAACCGTTAGTAGGTGGGAAAGCAAGAACCCCAACCCGGGAAGTCTGACTCCAAATCCTAGCACCTATACACGCTGAAACCCCAAGAAGAGATGAGGTAGATTCTGACAGGTAAACTGTGCTCTCTGGTCAATTCAAGAGGCATCTCCCGAGCGCCAAAAGTATGTGCCAGATACTGCGCGCACGTGCGCGCGCACACACGCACACACACACACATATGATTATCCAGATTCAAATTCCTGCTTTACCACTTATTAGCTATGCAACCTGAGTAAGTTTCCAGCTTACACGAGTCAGAAAAAAATGTGCATACACACACACACACACACACACACACACATAGAAAGAAAAACAGACCTAAAAAAGAATATGATAAACAAATGGGACAAAGCCTAACAACTGAGAATCTGGAAAAAAGAAACAGGAGTTCCTTGTACTATTCATGCAACTTCTATATTGTTTGAAATTAAATCAAAATAAAAAGTTACAGAAAGACTCACAGCAGTATCAAAACATAAAAAAAGTATGTGACATGCTCTGGTCGTATTAACTGTTTAGGTTTAGAAGCAAAGTATATATATATAAATGGTTGACCCAGTTCCAAGATAAGAAACTAAGAAAGTGATTGAAGAGGGACCAGCAGCAGGAAGGAAGGAAGAAACAAGAGACTGGGGGTTGATAAAGCTTCAGACTCAGTTGTGGGAAAAGAAGGAGAGCTGGAAGGACAGAAGGCTCCAGCCAGAAGACAGATACTAGCATTCCATGTTGGCAGTGTCTGCAGTTGTTTAAGTATAAATTCCCCCCACAATGAGATACCACTCCATATCTACCAGAGTACCTACGCTTACAAAGACTGACCACACCAAGTGCTGGTGAGGGTAAGGAGAAAAGTTAAGTTCTTACGCAATGCTGCTGGGAACATAAATGATTGTGGGAACTTAGGAAAACAGTTTGCCATTTCTTAGAAAGTTAAACTTGCAGTCATCATATGATCTAGTAATTCCACTTCTGGGTGTCTATGCAAGAGAAAGAAAAATGCATGCCACCCAAAAACTTACACATACATGTTCACAGCGGCATTAAGACTAGCCTAAAGCTGGAAACAACCCTATGTCCACCCACTGGTAAATGGAGCAGTAACATGTATATAAATGTACACAATGAATACTAACCAGCAATAAAAAGGGACAAGCCAAGACCATTCAATGCGGGACAGGGCAGTCTTTTCAAGAACCAGTGGTAGGAAAACTGGATCCCCACCTGCAAAGGAATGAAGTTTGACCCTTACTTTATACCATGTACAGAAATTGACTTAAAATGGATCAAAGATCTAAGCATATAAACTAAAAAACTCCTATAAGGAAACACAGGGCTAAAGATTAGACGTTGGATTTGGCAATGATTTCTTAGATATGACACCAAAAACACAGGTAACAATAATAGATAATTTGGATATTATCAAAATCAAAAATTTGTCCATCAAAGAACACAATCAACAGAGTAAAATAGCAACCCACAGAAAGGGAGAAAAACATGTGCAAGTGCTATTATCAGATAAGGAATTAATATGCAGGAAATAAAAAGTACTCCTACAACTCAACAACAAAAAATCCAAACCAATAACGGGCAAAGAACTTGGATAGACATATCCCCAAAGAAGACATACCAATGTATGACCAACAAGCACATGAAAAGATGCTCAACATCACTCATCATTAGAAAATGCAAATCACAACCACAATGGGATACCACTTCATACCATCTGGATAGCTATTTTCAAAAAAGACAGAGAAGTGTTGGTGAGGATATGGAGCAACTGGAACCCTTGTGCACTAGTGGTGGGAACGTAAAATGGCAGCCTCTATGGAAAAGTTTGGTGGTTCCTCAGAAAGTTAAATGTAGAATTACCACACAATCCAACAACTCCACTTCTGGATATATAACCAAGAGATGTGAAAGCAGAAAGTTAAAAGTTACTTGTCCCCCAGAGTTTAAAGCAGCTTTACTCACAGGAGCCAACAGGTAGAAACACCTCAAATGTCTGCAGACAGATGAACAGTTCAAGAGAATGGGATATATATACTCACAATGGAATATTATTCAGTCTTTAGTAGGAGTGAAATTCTCATATATGCTACAAGATGAATTAAGCTTGAAAATCTCATGCTAAGTGAAATAAGCCAGACACAAAAGGACTAATTCTGTACGATTCTACTTATACAAAGAACTTGAGGAGCACCATCTTGGCGGCTCAGTCGGTAGAGCACACGACTCTTAATCTTGAGGTCATTGTGTTCAAGCCCTACATTGGGCGTAGAGCTTACTTAAAAAAAACAAAAACAAAAACAAAAAAGAGAGAACTTCAAATAGTCAAATTCACAGAGACATAAAGCAGAATAGTAATTACTGGGCAGCAGGGATGAGGAGTTATGGTTTAACGGGCACAGAGTTTCAAGATGAGAAAAGTTCTAGAGATGGACAGCAGTGATGGCTGCACATCAGTGTACATGCATTTAATACCAAACAACTATACACTTAAAAATAATTTAAGTGGTATATTTTTATGTGTATTTTACCACAATAGAATATAAATGAGAGATAGAAGAAAAAAGGAAAAAAGGACCAAGCTAATGACAGATGTTGCAACAGGGATGCACCTAAAGACATGATGGTGACGGTAGTCAAACTGGAAAGACCACATCACAATCTGTGATTCTATTCACATGTTGAGAAAGAACAAATCTGCAGGGACAGAGAACAGATCTACTGGTTGCCCAGGACTGGGATTGGAAATGTGTTTACAAAGAGGCTTGGGGGATCTTTTCAGAGTGAAGGAAATGTTCTAAGTGGAGTGTGGTAGTAATTACACAACTTTGTGAATTTACTTAAAATTACTAAATTGAACACTTACTAACACTTACTTACTAACATACTTTCTTGTGTGAATACAGATAAACTAGCTTTTACACAAACTAGCTCACCCTTTTGGTGAGAATATAAGTAGTACAACTATCCTTTAGAACAAGTTTAGAGAAGACTAAAATACAGTCTTTGACCCAGAATCCCTCTTCTTTGAATTTACCCTAAGAACATCATCATGGCAGCACTGTTTCTGAATAAAAAGATCAGAACCAAAGTAAAGATACAGCACGATTAAACAGACTCTGGAGCTTCCTGGGACAGCACCGCACGGCCTTCAGCCCTGACGCCCTCGCCCGCCGGCCTCTCACGAGCAGCTCTCCAGCAGCAGGACCCGTTTCCTTTAACAGCATCCTGTCATTAACTGACACACAGCAGGCATCCATATTTTAAGTGAATAAAGAGTAATTACATGGAAAGATTTTACAATATGAGACTGTGATTCCTCAAAAAAATTAAAAATACATTTGCGTGTGTGTAGGAATAAAAGCCTAGAGAGATATAAAAGCAAAATATCCACTTTCATCTCTAGGTAGCTAGATTCTGAGTGAATTTTTTTTTTTTTGGTCTATCTATTTTCTAAACTTCTAATAATTAACATGTATTACACCTCCATAGCTGGAAAACAATTTCAGAGGTGGAGTTGCCTCAAGCAGTAAGGTTTAAGGCTTGGTCTTTGGAATGGGTTGCTAAAACTCTGTGGATACGTAAGTCAAGGGAGTTTTAAAAATTTATTTATTAAATAAGAATTAAGCACTTCCTATGAGCCAGCCACTGTTCTAGGCTCTGAGGAATAGATAAAACAAACCCAAATCCCCACATTCACAAAAGTGGAAAGTCAGGTGCCAAATCCTCAATAAACACGAGAATGATGCAGAGAAGCTAATGAACAGGAAAAGAACTATGATAGAAAGATCACTGGGTTTTTGCTGGGAAGAGTAATGGTCTGTAAACAACAAAGGGAGCCAGAAAACACAGACCTCACATGCCTTTTCACCACCTCCTGGTGTGGAGTATGGTACCAGCAGCCAACAGCTGTGGGAACCACAGGAGAGTGGCAGCCTCTGGGAAGGGCAAAGCTACAATTTGGGGCAGGCCACAAAAAACTACTCTGAAGAGTCATCGACCTTGTCCCCTCTAGAAAAGAGCTGTAGAGCAAAAAGGAGAGCATGCCGCATGGGAATAAAACCAACATGGTAGGAATGAACTGACCTCAAAATTCTTCACCAAGATTAGGTTGTAGCTTAGGAGGTATTCTGAGGCTCAAGGATGCAAGAGGATCTTGATGTGGTCCTCAGGTGCTGGGCCAACGTCTCTTGTTTATCTCTGTGTTCCCAGAGTATAATAAAGACAGCCACGTCTGCAGCTAATAGTGTCAAAAACCCTCAATGATTGACTTCAAAATTCAACATAGCTCAGTAACTTGTGCCAAAAAATACCTTTGCCTAACTTAGTAATTTGCTTATTGAAACTATTATTTTAGGTAATTAATGAGACCTTTTCGGAGTAGGTTTTCATTTTAAATAACCTGTCAAAAATAATTCTTCCCACTAAAACTGATTCTATTTTATAAAGTTCCATAGCTACTGAGATTTGAAAAGAGATACACTATACACTTTGAAGCAATTACCTAAAAAATTAAGGGAAATTATTGTGTATAACACTAAGTTATACATTCTTTTCAAATTATATATTATTTGATTATTGTAATATATAACACTTAAAATTCATTAAATGAACTATTAGTTTGCATTTTTATTATTTAAGAAAATAGCAAAAGATTATTTTGGATAATAAAATATGGCAAATTAAAACTTTTGAGAACAGTATGGAATTTCCTGCCTCTAAAATACATGAATGGTAAAAATACAAAACAAAACAACCCACAAAACAACCCTCTTGCTTTTATAACAGACAACTATGAATTTTAATTAAATGTTTATATTAACTTCCAAGACCAGTTATAGATTCAATCCATTCCAAAACCAAATATTTACCTGTATTTTCAAAAGTTCTATCTATATGATCTTTTCCTTTTAATACCATGTCCTTTCCAAGCTATAGATGAAAGGCTTTTTTATTTTTTTTGACTGAATAAAGGTCATTTTGCCTTAAAATATGTTGGAGGGGGTGGTGGAGAGACATGAAGAGAAATGAAGTGACATATTTGAAAGTGATTCCAAACCAACGATGTCTCTGTTTACCTCAATTTTCTTTCTACAAAAAATCAGCTGCAGTATTTAACCTGTTGTGATAATACAATGTCAGGTGCAAGAGAACACATATAACCTATCACTCAGTGACTTATCTGACCTGTGTTCACAGGTACAAACCTCCTATACCCGGCTGTAGAAATGCACACGGGGTCTCCATGAACAGCCATATAAAGAGCCCACTAGTATTTCAAATAGCTCTGATAAAGTGCTTTTGCACTTTCCTAATCTTCCTCTTACACAGGTAGGTCTCAAGCTTTTATTAAACGTGAAGAATTCAACAGCTTTGAAATTCAAAACCAACTACATATGGAAAACTACCTGTATCTTTCCTACATCTCATTCTCTGATCTTCTTATATTTAGGGATGCTAAAATGTCTTAGACATTTGGAGTGTTTCAAAAAATTGTCAAAATTTTTTTTGAAAACCCTTAAAGTACTTTTAGACTCCGGCAACAAGTTTTGAGTATGCCCTAGAAGAAGGAACTGCAAATAGTGGGTGAGAGGATGAAATGAAGTGGTGTGGGGGAAAAAGGGTAGAGAAGCAAAGGCCAGCTTAGGAAGGCTTCTGGCTCAGCGGTTGGGGAAGGGGTCTAGCACACTAGACTTTGGTCTAGCACACTTGAGTTCAAAGTCTGCTAGCCGCTCACCAGCTAAGTCAACCCTGGACAAATTCGTTAACCTTTCCAAATTGTCTCACTTGTCAAATGAAGGTAACAGTACTTACCTCTTCCAGTTGTTTGGGACTACCTCAGAGAATGCTTAGCACAGAATTAGCTAGTATTATTACTCATCCTAGGTAGCTAAAAAAGTTCAAATGGTAACAAGGAACACTAAAGAACTTTAAGCAGAGAAAAACAGACACCACCTCACAGTGAAGAATGTACTGTAGAAAGCCAAAACTGGAAGGGAAGATGAGTTAGGAGACTGTTTTATAGTAATCTAAATGAGAAGCCATGGACTCTAGATACTATGGATTTAAAACTGACAGGAGGGATAGATGGCTGGCTCAGTCCGTGGGGTGTGCAACTCTTGATCTCGGGGTTTTGAATTTGAGTCCCACATTGGGTGTAGAGACTACTTAAAAGGAAAAACTTGGGTGCCTGGATGGCTCAGTTGGTTAAGCGACTGCCTTCAGCTAAGGTCATGATCGCGGAGTCCCGGGACTGAATCCTCCATCAGGCTCCCTGCTCAGCAAGTAGCCTGCTTCTCCCTCTCCTCCCTGCTCCTGCCCTCTCTCACTATCTCTGTCTCTCTGCAATAAATAAATAAATAAATAAATGTTTTTTTTTTTTTTAAAGAAAAAAGTAAAA
This sequence comes from Ailurus styani, assembly GCA_002007465.1. Classification (NCBI taxonomy): domain Eukaryota; kingdom Metazoa; phylum Chordata; class Mammalia; order Carnivora; family Ailuridae; genus Ailurus; species Ailurus styani. The sequence continues at coordinate 1,008,295 of LNAC01000431.1, read as the reverse complement.
TCACTTTAAATAAATAAATAAATAGAATTGTTAGGAAGTTGAGGCTCACTGGGCACAAAGAAGAAGGAAGAATTAGAGCAAAACCCAGCTTTTGTATACCACCCATTTTCCGGGACAGGAAGGAAGAAAGGCTACTGCTGAGAGGACGACAAAAAGGCAGTTAAAATTTAGCCTTGCTGAGTTTCACATAGGTATGGAAGAGAGACCTTTATGAGCTGGATGAACATGGGTTTCAAGATTTCAAAAAAAAATTTGGACTTAAGATACAGATCTTAGAACCATTACTATGTACAGGCAGTTAACTGAAGATATGGTCCTAGAGACCACCCAAGAAGGATAACCTGAGAAGAATGTTAAGGTCAGAATCCTATGAAATTTCAATACTTAATGGTTATAAAGAGGAAACACTTGCAGAGGACAGAGATCACAAAAAGAAGCCAGAGCAATATCATTAAACTCACAGGAAGAGTTTCAAGAAGAAAAAAAGTAGTTAATGGTGCTAAATTTCACTAAGAAATCAAGTACATACGCAACAAAAATCCACTGGTGGGAGAGGATGGTGCTTATACTGGGGAGAAAATGTAAAAGGTACAAAGAGAGATAGATGGATCCGCTCCTTTTTGCCAAAAAAAAAAAAAAAAAGTTTCAAGTTCATTTTTTTCTAATGACATCCAAACACGAAAAATCAGATTGAAGTCAAAGTTTCCCAACATCAGTTAATAAATAAGCACTTTCTAAAAGTTATCAAGACAAATTACTTCCTAAAACATTTACCTCCTTTTTATAAAGCCACACATGAAAAACACTGCAAAGCTGTACAGCCCCTCTATTACACAGAACAAAGAGATGTGGTAAATACGAAGCTGCTGGTTCTAGGTTCTCTCCAGTTTTACCAACTTACTGCCCATTAAAATTTTACCTTATGACGTTAGAGGACAAAAAAAAATCACTGTATTCCCCTTGAATGGAGACTAACAATAGAAGCTCTGAATGCATTTAATATTCTCTCTTAGATCGCTTTTGTCCTAATCCTTAACAAATAAAATAAAGCTATCACTATTCTAATTTTGCCTCCATATTAGCTCATTTAAAGCATTTTCTTCTCCCTCTAGAAAACTGGTTTCTACTCTAATTAAAACCTATACACTGAAATGCTGCTACTCCCTAGTGCTGTCAACCAGAGAGCAGTACAGTAGACACAGCACCCATGCGCGATTACAGACCCTCACTTCTCTGAGTGCGGGCATTTCCAGAGTCCCAGGGGAGCAGGTCCCCTCTTCAAATGTGATCCATAGCAAAACCTGCAAAGACTTTAGTTAAAATCGTTATATTTACAATTATCTTCATCTCTATTGTAGCAACAAAATCAGTCTGTTAAGACTGAAAAAAAAAAAAACTAAATACATTTCCTCAAATTCAGAACAAAGGAAAGATCTGTGATATAAATATTTAAGCACCAACATAAATTGTAAATATTCAAGTGAAACCCAAACAGTTGTTCTACTCATGAATGAAGAATTTATCTGTGTAAGTTCTGATACAGCCACAAAATTTAAATGCATGGAAAATGTGTTTCAAGGTAACTATTTCACTAATTATAATGGATGAGTTTTAAGTCCTTCTCCTCCACTCCAAATGTTAAGAAAAACCCAAGGGTCTAGAAAACTCAAATTCTTCACCTGTTGGCAAACAAAACAGACATTTAAAAAAGCTTTCCCCTAAAACAAAAACAATGACCAACAAAACAACATTAGCTCTGGAAGTTGCAGACACGATATTATCAGTAAGTAAAGAAAAAATTCACAGAAAATAAATTAAACTGCTGTACTCAACTACTTTGCGTCAGTGAGTTAGAGCTTCACCCACAATTTATCACTGCCTCCCATTCATCAATTAAATTAGTATTTTTAATTGTCTTGAATTTTGCTTTAAAACAACTTTTTAAGTTTATTCTGGAACATTGGTTAACAAGTTCATAACCTGAGCAGTTACAGCCTAGCCCATTGAACACACTAGCTGTTAAGAGCACATGATCAGCAGTCACTGCCAAACAAAGAGCGCTCTTAAAGACAGACAAAAACAACCCGGGTCTAGTACTGCTATGTGAGGGCACAGTAATTGAAAATCTATGAAATACTGGAAAGGTGCTAATATATCATTTTAAAATGTAGATCTACAAATACTAATTCTATTTCTCTATCATATTAAAAAACCCCAGAGATGCACAAACAGTGACAAAGGCTGTCCATACCTGTTCAGAGGCAGGTAATGTTACGTGGTACTACTGCAGTCCTTCTCTAAAAATGTTTCTGATAGATCTTGTAAGAAAATATTTCTCCCGATACGTGCTTACTAGAAGAAGCACGTACCAGAAAACCTGGGATGAACAGCAAGGCCGATGTAAAACATTAAGCCCCGTACTTACTGACAGCAATACATGCAATAAGTAAAATACCCAACGAAGATATAATTGCTCACTTAAGCAGGTAAAAATTTTTCCAATTTCTTTCAGCTCGTTTTAATGTCCAGAAAATGACTTTATATTCATCTACATCTTGGAAAATGGGATTTAAAATAGGTTATTAGTTTAGGCAAAAACTAAGCACCCAATCAGAGAGCTTCAGAGGCACACTTTAATAGAATATTTAAAGGGGTAACCCATTAGAGAAATTTTGGAGCACATCCTGTTGGTGGCAATATAAACTGGTATAAGTTTCCTAAAAAGCAATTTGGCTACTTAAGTGTTCATATCTTTGGATCTAGGTAAGCCCACTCAGGGAATTTTTCTAGAAGAAGAAAAATCTTGGGGAAAAAAAGGACATATTTTTAAATGTACACACAGAAGTCTGTTTAACACAATGCTATTTAAAATGGTGGAAAATTAGGAACAATCTAAATGTAATACAGGCAAAAGACTAGGTCAGTTAAGGTCCTACTTACTTTAGAGAATTATACAACTAAAATTAAAACAATTTTAACAGATGACACAGTTTAGTGAAAGAAAAATATAAAACTGCACTCATTTACAATTATGGGAAAAATACAAGAATTTGGTAAGAAGAGGGAAAAAAATAAGAGCGCCACACAGTGATGTTCTTATGGGTACACATTTTCCTGATTTTATCATTATTATTATTATTATTATTATTGTATTGTTTAAGCAATAGAACGGAAAAACACACATTTAAAAACATCTGCATGAACTGGAAGGAGCAGCCGCGCAAATAACAGCTACACAGGCTGAAATTCTGTGCAGGCACTTGGGCCGTTTTTTCAGATGAACTCTTAATACCTTCACTTCTAGATCAAAGAGCAACAATATGAAGAAAACAGTCTCTAAAGAACACGCTGGTAGTGAAACATACCATAATTATTTCATAAGTAAGAAATGTCAGTAGATTCAGAGATAGTTTTCAAAAAGTTTTGATAGCCCACCTACAGCTCTGCACCCATTCCCCGCTCCACTTGAGGGTGTTTCTTGGGTCCACGTCTGAAACAGATGGAGTTTGAATGAAGGAGCGAGCACTTTTACCTTGTGCTGCATAGAATGAAGTCAGTGAGTTCCTCAACACCAAATCCAGAGCACACTAAGGATGCCAGCCCGCTGCCCTGCCCCGGGCTCGCTGTAGGTGAGGGGGTGCTGGGGTGAGCCCAGGCCACACTGTAATGGGGGGGCGGCTGGGGTGAGTCCGGGGCACACAGCAGGGAGAGGGGCTGGGGTGAGCCCAGGGCACACTGTAATGGGGGGGGGCGGCTGGGGTGAGTCCAGGGCACACAGGAGGAGGAGGGGCTGGGGTGAGCCCAGGGCACACCGTAATAGGGGGAAGGCTGGGGTGAGTCCGGGGCAAACTGCAGGGGGAGAGTGCTGGGGGTGAGTCCCGGGCACACTGTTAACGGGGAGGGGGGTGCTGGGCTGAGTCCAGAGCAGACTAGTTGGGAAGGTGGAGTCCTCGGAGTGGGGGAGTCCTCGGAGTGGGAGGGAAAGCCCTGGCGGCGCCGACCCCTGACCGCACTCGCGCCTGAGCCACCGCCGCCCGCCCTCCCGTGGATTCAACGACCCCCTGAGTTCAGGGGCACGACCCCCTCCAGGTGTGACGGCGAGGAAGCCCGTCGCTGGAGAGGACCCCGGCCCCCGCGGCCTCTAACCACACTCGGGTTCTCAACTAGAGATCCTGACGAACAAAGTCAAGTTTGATCCTCTCAACACCTATTTCCTGTCCAAACAGCCCTTTTGTTCTGCTTCCCTGCTTAATGTTAATGTTCGGTTTGCATCAGAAAATAGCACAATGACAGAACCTGGCACACACAGAAGCACAAAGGAGCAAAAGTGTAAAATAAAGGAGTATTAGAAGATCGTAACAAAAATCCTACCACCAAAACCTCCACAATTTTCTGTTTGCTTCCCCTCAGATTAACTTCACTTGAAGCGGTGCTCCACGGCAACCAAGCATGAACGGCAAGACCCGCCCCCTGCACGTCTACTGGCCGACGAGAACACTCCCCGCCCCACACAGGAGGCGGGTCACTGCGATTGGACGCGGCTGACATCCATCATTTTAAAGAACTTTTCCTTGCTAGCAGGTTAGGCGGCACCCGCCGAAACCCCCTGATAAGCTGGTTTCTTAAAGAGACAGTAGGCAGTATTTCGGTTTCCAGGGCAGAGTGTTTGCTCACTCTTTTGTCTGGGTGAAAACGCACACACCAAGGCGCCGTGACCCGAGTCTGACAGCCACAGCGCTCACCTGCGGCTCAGGGACCCACTGTTCCAAACACGACGCTCTTAGCCTACGTCATTTCAGGCTCTACAAAGCCAGGAAGGTAAAGGGAAGCTCTGTAAGACACACTCCCTTTTCAACAGAGTTCGCATGTTTGCAATTTTTCAAGAACCAACAGAAAATCCACTGCAAAATTCCGCCAAACTGAACAAAAACAGTATTTTTTCTAAGACTTAAAAATAGAATCATTTCAGTCATGGAAAACATATAACCCTGAAACACTAAATGCAAAACACTCATTTCTGCGCCATCAAAGTTACTGCTACTCTGTCCTCAGCAGCACCGCAGGGTAAAAATCTGGGGGCCCTCAAACTCTGAGATTTCTACTTGGAAGTGCACACACATCTCTGCCGACGTCTCTGCCCCATGAGTGTGCAGCCACTGCAAACCAATAGCTACCAAAGGGAAAGGCAACCTGCCCTGAGCGCACGTTCTCAGTGAAGTTCAGGATGATTTTGGTCGTTTTATTTTTAAATTCCTGTTGCTTTTTAATCAAGGGTCGGCACAACTTTGCAGCCTCCTCGAGCGTTCGTTAATTTCAGGGGGCGTGAGTACCCCAGTGTGTAGCCAAAGGCAGGGGGACTCCTCTGAGAATACTGAGTGACAGGAAATGTCACCCGTGGAGACTCTAGAGACATCCCACACAAGCACTGATTTCAAACAGGCACGTGCCTTTATACCTTACTAAGTTTGCTGTATTTTAGTATGCTTATTTTAATTAGAACTGCTTATGTTCTAATAGCTTGGCCCATCAAATATTACTCTGACATTAATTATCTGACTCAATGGCATTTAACTTGTTCCATAAAGTCTAATTTTCACCTCTACCAAAATTTTAACTAATTTATAAATATAAACCAAAAAAGTAATGTACATTAAAGTGGTTTCTTCTCAAAAATACTTTCAATAAGTTTATATGAAAAATTTTAAAATTAAATGTAATTTTCAAAGTTCAAAAGCTTGCATTTTCCCTGAAAGAAAATCCATATATTAGAACAACACAAAGCTAACAAACTTGTTTTGAATACAAAGAGAAGTCTGTACGAAACTGAAAATTCACATAATTGCAACTAGACATGAATATGGAGTAATACCCTGCAGAGCCCAAACAGCTGCATCATTTATTATGCTTTTTAAGTGGACAAATTGAAAGAGCCAATTCACAGAGGCCTAGTCCCAAGATGCTCTGCAAGGATTCACTGATCTGAATGCCCAGTACTTCACGAGTCAAGTTCAGGTTTTCTTCCCACTATATGTGGACACTCTCGCAAAACAGCTCTGGAAGCAGAAGAGGTATGGGAGCAAATAACAAAAAGAATACATAATTTGAGTTACAGCATAAAACTTGGGGGAAAAAAAGACTTAAGATGGCCAAAATTTGACAGGGCTACAGAAAAAGATGGCAAGCATTTATATATTAAAATTTGGCAAACATAAAATTCGTAGACAGTTGCGGGAACCAAAAAAACCTTCGCTCTGACATCAATTTTTCACTTCAGAGTTAATTGTTTTCAGAAAACAGGCACATATTACATACACTAAAATAACACCAGGCCCACCCTCAATCTATAACCAAAAAAAGAAATACAGATGTGGTTATACCAGATTGTTCAAAGATCTCTAAGACCTACATGAAAGAAATTCGGTGATAAATATCATTTTAGGTGGCTCACAAGTTAAAAATAAGGGGATTTTATTCTAATTCTGAATCAGTAGCAGAAGAAAACAGCAAAAATAAATAAAAGGATAGCAACACCACAACAGAGATTATTTGAAAACAATATTGCTTCATAGGAACAAGAAGCCTGCAAAAGTTCCAAAGCTCCCTGATTGCATGTGACAACACCACTTTTTGAACATCATGTACTCAAAGGACATACTGTGCATTCTTGGTGGAGGTCCTCCTCCTCCTCCTCCTCCTCTTCCTCCTCAGAAGCCTTCCCAAACCTATCAACTAACAATGTAGAAGATAACAAGCCAGGCCAACAAACTAGGTCTCATCTCACTTGAAAAAGACCTTCTATAAGGAGTAAGTACCTAGACTATTAGGATTAACTTTCATTGTACAGAACAGGGTGAAAACTTCCTCAGAATTGTAAAGGACTGAGAACAACTCACACTATTCTTCACACAAAAGAAATTAATCCTTGGCATCATCCCTGGGTGCTAACAGGTGGGTTTATACAATAATTGATAAAAGGCCCAGTCTGACATTCACGAAGCATGATCAGGTCACTAAAGATATGGTCTCAAAATCACTATCTAATGGGGAAAAAAAATTTAGGAAAATATTTCCCTGACAAATACACACTGCTTACAAATGTGAGGCAAGTATTTGAATTTGCAACCCCTGCCGTGTGTCTCCCAATTCATTAAGGGGAAAACAACACAAGGGGAGCACAGGGAGCACTGCGAGCAAGAGGGAAGGGTAATGGCCCATTCAGCAAAATACTAAACACAAAGGAAACATTAAGGAAACAAATGGATAGGAAAGCATAAACCAAGAGGAGGTATCTTTCTATAAGACAATAAATTGTTTTAAGTCTAAAAGGATAAACAAGGTCACCAACAAATGTAAACTAAAAAGGAACAGGAATCATAAATATCGAGACCAAAGTATAAGGAAAAAGCATTCCCAATATTCAATTAAGATTTAATAGCCATAAATTTCACGTGCCAAACTGACATACCATCAGCCAATCTAAGTAAACTTCGAGACATAGAAAAGTGACGGAAAACAGATCAGCTGACTCTAAGTTCCCTCCTCTCTCCTCAGCAGCCTAAGCTGGAAAAAAATAAAAGATGAAAAAAATAAATGATCCACTCTAATTATTCAATAAAATTAATTTTTTATATTGCTATCAAAAGAAAAGCTGCTCTTTTCAACAATCATGGAAAATGTTTAAAAATTATAGTCACAGAAAATGAACAATTTTGAAAAGAACGAGCTGAACAGGTAGCATCCTCTAATGACCACACAGCACTGTTCAAAGTTAACCAAAAAGTTTATGGATTCACCGAAGGTTCAGAACACCTACTGCATGCTGGGTATCACTAGCTGCTATGGAGATCATGGTGCACTGGCCCACCCACTGTGGAGACTTAGGGTCTAGTCAGACCACTGCTGTCCCACACCAATGTCATGGGAACCATGGATAATTTACAGGAACCACAGGTAATTTTCAGTGTTCTTGTAGCCACATTACGTTAAAATAGTTAAATTAATTGTAGTAATATATTTTACTTAACACAAAACATATAAAATAGCATTACTTCAATATGTGATCACTTTTAAATTGAGATTTTTCTTTTTTTGGTAGTAGAAATCCAGTTAGTTCATATTTCATGCTTATGGAATCATTCAGACTTGTGATATTTCAACAGCCAGTGGCTGCTTAAATTTATCTCTGCTGTCCAGTACAATAGCCACCACCCACATGTGGCTACTGGGCAACTGGTATGTACTAGTATAATTGAGGAACTGAATTTTTAATATTACTTAATTTTAATGGATTTAAATAGCCACAAATGGCTATCTACCAGCTTGAAATAACAGCCCTAGCGGAAGAAACACAGAAACAAATCACATACACTTAATGAACTGCAGTTATTACAAGTGTTTACATAAGAAATGTCTGATATGAAATGAGTAAATATAGTCAACAGAGGGTTTAACCTCTTTTGCCAGCATTTAGGAAGGATTCTTTAAGGAAATCACAATTAAGCAAAAGGGCGCAGCATATGCGAAGGTCTTGAGTGGAGAAAAACTGGAAAACACAGTAAATATAATGAAGGGAAGTACCAAGGGGTAAAATTATCTTAACTTACTTGTAGGAGACTGATTTGGGTCACAGAATCCAAACACAGTAGGAAGGCAGAGAAGTAGAAGCAGCCCTATCTCTGGGAAATAATGTAAATCCCCCCAAGAAGTTTTGCTGGACCCACAATGCTCAGTGGATGAACCCCAGCCATTCCACTCTTCTGTCAAATCCTAAATCAAGCCAAGCTCTTCTGTCCCTTTTGTGCTAGCAGTTCCCTCCTCTTGAAAAACTTCCCACAGCTCTTTCTTGATCTTAGAACTTCAAATTTTCTATAGGACAAGATTCAGGCTCAAAACTGTTTACAAGGCAATTTTTACAAAAAAAATTTTGCAAAAGAAATCCAGTGTGCCATTGTTTTGTTTCGTTTTAATGTTCTGACAGATTCAGGAAGCTCTTAAAGAAACTCCCCAAACAAACCTTGGTTCCACCATTAAGCTTAAATGTTACATCCTCACAGAGACATGTCTCAGGACATCCAATTAGTACGTTCCAATCTCTACTGACACACCATATTTCTTTCCTTCTTCGCACTTGTCAACATCTGAAAACTCTTTATTCTTTGGTTTGTTAATAGCCTAGCTTTCCCAGAGACTCTGAACTCTGTTGAAAGCGAAGGCCCTGTGCATTCACTGTGGAGGCCTCAGCACTGGGCACAAAGTCCAGGCAGCAAGGAGCAACAGCAGCTATGAGGGACAAGTAAATAAATATAGATATTTTTACATGTCAACATTTAAGAAACATAGCTAAAACTACACACAAAGAATTTAATGGCACTAAAATTTTTTATTATACAACATAAAACATAAGCTGCAGAAATAAAGTTTTTTAGGGGTGCCTGGGTGGCTCAGTCACTAAGTGTCTGCCTTCAGCTCAGGTCATGATCCTGGGGTCCTGAGATCGAGCCCAGCATCGGGCTCCCTGCTAGGTGGGAAGCCTGCTTCTCCCTCTCCCATTCCCCCTGCTTATGTTCCCTCTCTCGCTGTCTCTCTCGGTTAAATAAATAAAATCTTAAAAAAAAAAAAGTTTTTTTTAAGAATTCAAAACCCAAAAACAACCTGTAGACCCTAAGAAATCAACTAAAAAACTTGAGAACAAAGCAACAGCCAAAAATTTAGGGAGGAAAAGGGAGGGAGACGTACAGTAACAAAATAAAAACACGTTATTACTCCCAGTTATTAAAACAATGTGCACTAGTATCAAATCATGAATACTGAATAAAAGCTAAGAAGAACCAAGTATATATAAATATATGCTTTTAGTATATAATAAAGATAGCTTTATTTCAAGTCACCAGGAAAAAAGATTTTTGTTAATGGGGCTAAAACAACTGATTAATTATTAAGGAAAAGTAAAGGAAGTTATTTAACTTCATGTATGATGTCAAAACAAATCCCAGAAGAACAGAAAGAGATAGAAAACAGTTATCTGGGCAGGAGAACCCATTAAATATGAAAGTAAAGGAGGAGCCATAGAAAGGAGGTATCAACTTAAATTTCTTAAAAGGTAAAAACTCTTTCAAGTTAAAAAACCAAAACAAAAAACACCTTAACCAAATAAAAGGCAAAGGGCCAGGGGAATATCTGCAGGACGTGACAAAGGGCTGCTATCCTAATATATAAAAGAATAAAAAGGGTATTGTGAATATAGAAAATCACCCCAAATGAGCAAAAGACAAATTAGAAGATACAATACCCATCTCTCCACTCATAATCATAATTAATCTAAGAAATATATAATCAGTCTTATGAAAAGGAAATAAAATATTCAAGTGTTGGCAAAGATATGGAGAAATGTGCATTCTCTCACATTTTTTTCAAACTTCATACTGATTTGGTCAACTTAATGTTAATTTTTTATTTATAAAACAAAATATTTATATATTTATAAATGTTTATAAAAAGACCAAAAAATGTTCATATGCTTTGACTCAGTCACTGTAAGACAGACTGAATCCCAAAGAAATGAGAAATATGTAGAAAGACTTCGCTCTTCACCATACTCTAATAGTGACAAAAGGATGAAGCAACAAGTTATAGAGGACAGGAAGATGAAATGTTGTGTACCCTTATAGAATCCTATGTATGTGGATCTAACTTCTGCCATCAAGTGTAAGACAATAACCAAATAAAGCACTTTGGATGACAGGTTCCATAAAGAAATGAAGCAGAGTCCTAGGGTCAGGGAACTTGATCTGTCGAGGCATCTCTGAAACAGTGATATTTGAGCAGAGAAACAACTGAATGTGCCAGGCAGAAAAACACAATTTTAAGGAAATAAGCGTGGCATGCTCAAGAATCCCAAAAAGACCAGTAGATCTGGAAGTGCGTGAGTCAGGCGGAAAGCTGGCAAGGCAGGACAGTCTAGAGCGGCACCATCCAACCCACAGCTACAAGTCATGTGTGGCTAGCTATTCGGCACATGAAACAAGGCCAGTCCCCTATGCACTGTAAGTGGAAAATATATATTGGATTTTGAAGATAGTTTTAAAAAAGTATAATATCCCATTAATAAATTCTTATGCTAACTGCTTATTGAAATCATAATATCTTGGGATAAAATATATTTTTATTTTTATTATTGGGATAAAATATTATCTCACCTATTTCTCTCTTCTTTTTTAACGTGGCTATAAGAAAGTTTTAAAGATTTATTTATTTGAGAGCTGGCGGGGGCGGAGGGGAGAATCTCAAGCAGACTTCCCGCTGAGTGTAGAGCACCACATGGGGCTCAGTCTCACAACCATGAGATCATGACCTGAGCAAAAATCAAGAGTCAGATGCTTAACTGACTGAGCCACCCAGGCGCCCCTGACTACTAGAAAATCTTAAGTTACTTGCGTGGCTGCCATTATATTTCCACTAGACACTGCCAGTCTAGGGGTATAGGTGCCATAGTAAAAAGTTTTAATTTTATTGTGTATTGTAAAGTCATCGGAGGGTATTGAGCCTCTAATTTACCCATCTGAATGATTGTTCCCCCACAGGAACAGCACGCAGACTGCAGGAGGGCGAGAGCTGAAGCAGGGATACCAGTTAAATGACTACTATTACCATCCCGGGCACGACAAGGAGTTGAGATGGATCATATCCGGGATAAGCTTTGAAGGTAGAGGCAATTCAGTATTGTTCAGAATCCCACTTCCAATTGTTTAGAATATACACAAACACAAAGACTGGGGGTATACCTGCCAAAACTTTAACAATGGTTATTTATTCTTTGTAACTTTCTACTCCTTCTAAAAGAGTGTGTATGTGTGGGCGGGGACACCAAAAACACACTGCCCTTAATACAAAAATGAGGCTTTTTTAAAGCGTTTAAGCAGGATGAATAAAACAGCCCTACCAAAAAAAAAGCACCCTGATATTTGTCTGCAAGCTACCCATGCTAGTTACAATAACAACAAAGCATCTCTACTCCTGCACCTTTAAAAACAAGTTCTTTGAAGCTATCTATAAACTATTATTTACACACACCATTTTCCAGAAATTAATACTGCTCCCTACTTTGTCAGTGCATTGCTGTCAGCTTGGTAAATAACACATCGCCCTAGAAGTACACCTCTGGGCACTCACGAATCTGAGGCTAAGGAACTAAAAAGTACTTAAATGTGTGTTGAACATATTTTAATACCCACCACACATCTTCCTCCAAAAATGTCCAGGAGGTCACCCTCTAGTCATTCCACAAAAAAACACCTTGGTCCTAATGCTTTTCCTTAAAGGCTCTGCCATTTGATAGGGGTTTCCCTTAAGCAAAGACTGCAAAGCTGTAAGAATAGATGGAGGGCAGGTTTCTCTAAGTATGCGAAGGAAGAAAAGTTTTAGGCAACCTACCAGAGATGACACAAAGGGGGGCTGGCACACAAAGGCTGATTTATTTTACAATCAAGTGTTTTTGTACTTATATTTACTTTTGCATTCAAAAAAGTACATAGCAACCAATGCCCGACTTCTCCCAGTGTGATTTCAAAGGAAAAGATTCATGCTACATACACGTTGGCAGTAATCTGGGTTTCTTTCGAACGTTCACACACTGAACCAACCTCGGTGGCTCTGAGTCTCCCCTGGACGCCCCGCGCCCTCTGGGGCAAGCTACACTCTGTGCTCCCGAGGAACCCCGGCAGGCCTGCACCGGGGGCAGGAAACAAGCAGTGTTCACGGGGCCCAGCTGCTGAGAGCTGTGAGCTCCAAGCGCACGAGTCATGGAGGATGAACACAGCGCTCACCGCCACAAAGTCATCCCGGTCCCGGCTGTTTTCATGAGGCTCGAGAGAAGAGCACTCCAAACAGCACGTTGTTTAAACATACAAGCGTATGGTACGAAACTGTATTTTTTTTTAAAAGGCAAGGCCATGATAAACACGAAACGGACTGAACGGAACTGATTTGCTAGGTGAGGAGGCCGGGACACAGAACAGATAAGACCCTAGCGAGCAGATGCCAGTTTGGGGACGGTTCCAACTCTCAGTGTGGGAGCGAGCCGTCAGCGATTTTTCTCTTCATACTATTTTTCAACACTCCTCCGCGTTAGAAAAGGCGGCTTTATGGAAGCTTGCTGCTCGCTGAACTGCCCATTCCGAGAGGGTCAATTCCCAGGAAATGGTCACTACCCCCTCGGGCTCCCACACCCTCCTCCTCCGCCCCTTGCACCCCTGCCCGCCCGGCTTATACTGTAAAATGTGCAAGGAGCACAGTGGAGAGGCAACTTGTTGCATAAACGTAAAAGCAAACCTTTTGCAGAAAAAGAGCATTTTTCCCCTGAAGCTCCGGCCTGTGAGTCACAGGCAGGTAATGAGCCCCGGGCTAACCTCGCAGGTCACCGTAGCTCAGTCGGAAAAGGAAACTCCGACTGGAACCCTCGCTCGGGGCCTCAGGGCCAGCACACTGTGCGAGCTCCGACGGCCCCACAAATTTCAGCGCGCACGGGGATCCCGGGGCGCCCCCTCCCGGGCCGTCCGATCGCCCACACACCTAGACAGTCGGCAGCCAGGAGGGGGGGAGGCGCTCGGGCCCCCCGCCCCCCCCACACCGCGAGAAGCGACAGCAGGGGAGGGGGGGTAGAGGCGCTCGGGACCCCTGCCCCCCCCCACAAACCGCCAGGAGCGGTTGCAGGGGAGAGGGCGTGGAGGTCTTCGGGACCCCCGCCCCCCCCCGACACACACACCCCGGCCGCCGGAACGCGCCGTGACAGGACGGACTGCCCCCAGCCGCGGCCGCGGGCACAGCAGGTGGAGGCC
>LNAC01000431.1:964247-993804 GCA_002007465.1 Ailurus styani | reverse complement strand
TGCCGCGCGAGCCGGGGGCGTCTGCAGGCGGGCGTGGTGTGTGGCCGTCGGTGAGGGCCCCTGTGCTCTGTCGCGGGGCGCGGCGAGTTCCTGCCCCAGACTGCGGCGTGGGGAAGCGTGTGTTCCACCTGTCGGTCTTGCACAAGGGAACTCCGAGCCGGCCCCACGTGCGACCCCGTGCCCCCAGGCAGGCGAGCGCAGGGTGCGAGCTCCGGGGGCGCCGCGCCACCGGGTCCTGAGCCCCGGCGTGCGGAGGGGAGCGCGTGCGCACGGTGCCACGCGCACAGTGCCACGCGCCCTCCCGAGACCCGGGCCCTGCAGAGAGGTGCGGGCGGCGCCCCCGCGTTGGGGGGAAGGGTCGAGTGCCGGCGGGACCGCGCCCCCGGAGCGTCTCAGCCTTCAGGCTCACGTGCAGCACCAGCGGCAGCCTGGAGATCATAGTTCCAGGACATTCTGTCTTATCTTGAGAGGGTGGGGCCGACAGGTAGGAGCAGACCGAGTCTTGAAGGCCCTGTCTGTTTTTAGATCTGATGTTTTATTCACTGTGAATTTTTCGCATTCATTTTGATGTTCGAAAAATACAGTATCAGGATCTTATTTATCTTGATTCTGAGCTTTTTGGTGCCCCTTTACATTTTAAGCTTGAAGTGAGTATCTCCCTGTCCTCACCCCAGTTGAGTCTCGCTTTGGGGTGAGGGATTTTGGCGGGACTGGCAGTGTAAAGGGTAGACCTTGGGGATAAGCGGCTTGTGAGAAGGTACAAGCTACAGGGGAGTCTTCAAGGAAGAGGGGGCACTAGGTTTTGGCAATGGAGAGTGCATAAGGCTTGGCCATGCTGGGAATGGAAAGCAGCACTTTTCTGCTCTCCTAAAGAGGCAGGAAGGTGGAATTCGGAGTTTGAGTAACAGTGATGTGTTGTGAGGTGACAGGGCTTCAGGGCGAGGTGACAAATGTCTAGTGTAAAGCTGAGCCTGGTATCAGCAGTAGGAGGGGACAGTCCTAAACTGGAGGGAGCTTGAGCAGGGCAGAAAGGTACACAAAGGGTGTTTTCAACAGTCATTCAAATTTAATTTTAAACACAGACACACAAATGGTGGGTTAGCCCCAGAGAAGGGGATTTTGCCCAAGGATCTCATCTCTGTTAATGGAGACCTGGTAATATTGGACACTAGAGAATGTTTTAGGGTCAAGTATTACAAGTCTTGAAAGCCAAGTTGAGTATTTGACTTTGCTTGGTGGAAAATGGGAAGCCATTATGGGATGGAAAGAATTCTAGGAAGGGAAGGAAATGGTGGTACCAGGAATAATTTTGCAGCCTGGGGTTCTCTTAACTATTCACTGCCCTCTTGTCATTGGATAGTAGAACTACATGGAAAGATTTTAGGATTTGGGCCACGGTTAACATCCCTACTGAGACACATTTTTGGCTCAGTGACAGTGAGCAATACCCGCATTCTCCCTGGAACTCAACTTTCTATTAGCATAGGAAACATCAGTGAATAAAACAAAGATGCTTGCCCTCATCGATTTTTCATTCTAATGGGCAAAACACGTAGTATGTATTTGTGTTGTGAGTTAGAAGATGGTAAGACATATAGACAAGAAAATGTTGGCCAGGTCAAGGATGGGGGCAGGTTGCAGTGTTAAACACAGTGGTCAGTATAGGCATGTCTGGGAAGGTAAGGTTTGAACAGAGTTGTAAGAGGTGAGGGTATAGTCAGTCCTAGGAATAACTGGGAGAAGAGCCTTCCAGACTGAGAACCGTTAAGTGCCGCGCTGGAGGCAGGTGAGCTGGGTAGACGCGGCTATGAACATGTGTCTACAAGAGTTTGTGGGTGCATACATTTTCGCTTCTCTTGGGTACTTACCTAGGAGTGGAACTGCTGGGCCCTGTGGTGCTTCTAGTTGTCACTTGAGGAACTGCTAGACTGTTTTTCCAAAGGGGATGCCCTATTTTACATTCCCACTAGCAGGTAGTGAGGGTTCCAGTTTCTCCACACCTTGGCAACACCTTTGAAGGGCTGTTTTCTGATGATAGGCCACCCTAGTGAGAACGAAGTGGAAACTCCTTGTTGGGATTTGCATTTCCCTGATTGCTAATTATGTTGAGCGTCTTTTCGTGTGCTTATTGGCCCTTTGTAGATCTTCTTTGGAAAAATTTCTATTCAGATCCTCTGCTCGTTTTTTAAATTGGGTTATTTATCTTTTTAATTTGGGGTTGTAAGAGTTCTTTACATATTCTGAACACAAGTCTCCTATCAGATACATAATTTGCAAGTATTTTCTCTCATTTGTGGGTCTTTTCACTTGCTTACTGATATCATTTGAAGCCTAGAAGTTTTTAATTTTCCTTAACCTTTTCTTAAGTCTCCCCTCCCCAACATCCAATTAGTCACAAGTTTCACTGATTCTGCCTTAGAAATATCTCTGAAATGTACCCCCCACTGCCCTGTACACCCCCTTATTATTTCTCACCTGAATTTAAGCAAAATCTCCAATTCTACTTGCTCTTCTATACCCCACCCAGATGATCCTCCAGCTGCTTCCAGAATGATCTTCCTGAAACGCAAGTTGAGCAGGTCAGACATCTGTGGGCTCCCCATTCCTGCTGGAACAGCTTTCAAATTCCTCCAATAATAGTACCTGCAGCATTTTAAAAATTCAGATTGCACGTCCACGATCTGGACACAGTGAATCAGCATCTCTAGGGGATGAGCCTGGGCATCTATTTTTCATAAGCCCCCAAGTGATTTTTATTCTCAGAATAGTTATGACTACAACAATGGTTCTAACCAGGGGTGATTCTGTTCCCCGGGGGACATTTGGCAATGTCTGGAGACGTTTATGATGGTGACAACTGGGGGGGGTGTGCAGCTGTCACTTAGTGACACCAGGGGTGCTGCTAGACATCACGAGGTGCACAGTACAGCACCCCCCCTGCCCCGCCCAGAACTGAATGTCAGTCATGCCACATTAAGAGCCCTGGCAGTATTTGTAGGAGATCAAATATGAACTTCTGCATTTGAGTCTGGCCGTTTGGTCCCCAACTCTATGAAAGATCTATCGCTCTGTAAGAACTGTCGCCGACTAAGTGGCTTAAAACAACGATTTCCCATTTCTCATGATTTTGTGGCTGGCCTTGCCTGTGCTCTCTCATGGGGAAGCTGCGGGGGACCTTTGAGCTGTACGCCCATTCAGTTGGGTCTCTGGTTCCATGTGCGTTTCAAGGCATGGAGGTTTGGGAGATACAAAGGGTGTGAGCTCGATGCCATTTCTGCTGTGTTCTACTCATCACAGAATGTCACAAGACCGACTCAGTTCAAGGGGTAGGGAAACAGATCCAACTTTTTAAAGCAAGGAACTTGCAAAGAATTCGTGGCCATGTCAATCCACCCACCAGCCTACCTTTTCAATACTGTCCCCAGGGCCCACCTCCTAACCTCAGTTGGGACCTGCCGGGGTCAGACCAGACTCTGAGGCTCCGGGCAGTACTGAGCAGGGGGAGGAAGTACTCTCAGAAAAACTTCGCATAGATTCGCAGTACGGCGTCCTCTGGTGACTTTTCATTAGAGTCCCAGCCAAAGGTTTTAATCTCAGGAAACTCCGATATTCAAAATTTACTGAGGACCCCAAAGAACTTGTGTTTACATGGGTTACATCTATCAATATGTACCACGTTAGAAATTAAAAATGAGAGGTTTTAAAAATAAACATTAATTTATTTAAAAATAGTAGTAGCAACCTTTTTTTTTACCTGTTAAAGAACATTTTCAAAATGGAGATTAGCCATATTTTCCAGAATACGCATCAGTAAGAAGACGCCATGCTGCATTTGTGCACAGAAGGCCACCTAATGCTCACATTTGTTTCTGCATTCTCTCTGTTGCAGTATCACACCTCACGTAGCCTCTGCAGTACTCCACGGTACACTCATAAGAAAGAGGCAAATCATGACAGTGTTATAGGGAAAACAGTTTTGACTTCACAGACCCCTCAAAGGGTTTCGGGGACCCTAGGGATCCATGGGTCACACTTGAACCACCAGGTTTCTTCTCCCAACTGGCCCAGACCAGCAGCTGCCTCAACTCCATGGACATACTTCTGCCCATCTACTAACATTCATTACGTTCATTCATCAGCCATTTTATGACCTTACCCTTGTGTGTGCACTCTCTGCTTATCTCCACCAAACTCCTACTCATCCCTCAAAACCCGTTGTAAATGCCTGCTGTGTGCTGAAGGCTTTCTTGACTCCTATGGGCAAAGTTAGGATGCCTCTTTTATGTGTCATCACATACTTTACCCTCCTTCTGCAGTAGAACTTACCCTGTGAAATTGAAACTTATCAATCTGTATGTTTGCCTCCTCTCTAATTAGACCAGAAACTTATTTTTCTGAAGTTTGTTTGTTTGTTTGTTGTTGTTGTTGTTGTTTTTCATATTGGAATGAGATGCGGGTTGTAAATCAGTCCCTTTCCAAACCACTAACCAAGGACCCTGACAAATGTTTCAACCCTCCCCTTCCTCCTGGTTTTGTGTGACGACTTCTTTATCATATACTAACTTTTTGTACACAGCAGATTTTAGATCTGGGCTTTTCTGCTTATCCTCTTACTCTGCCTCAGCTATATGTCTGGTTTTAAGGAAAACCCATGGTATGTGAACCCCATGACCTCCAAAGAAGTTTTAGTGTCTAGAAGAATCTGTCCTTCCATCTACTGTTGCTCTTTTTCTTCTGAACTTTATTGGAAATTCTGATCGATTCTTCCCTCCAGGTTAACTTTGGAATAATTTTGTCACTTTCCAAGAGATAACCTGTCAGGATTTTAACTGGGATTCCATATACCTAAAACAATTTGGGGAGCAGGGAGAGAAATGTATATCTTCACAGAATTTGGATGGCCCATCAAGAGGTCTGCTGGGGTTTTTCTTTTTCATTTATTTAGCTTAAAAAAGGCTCTTTTATTTTTAAGATTTTATTTATTTATTTGACGGAGAGAGAGAGCACAAGTAGGCAGAGAGGCAGGCAGAGAGAGAGGAGGAAGCAGGCTCCCTGCTGAGCAGAGAGCCCGATGTGGGGCTCCATCCCAGGACCCTGAGATCTTGACCTGAGCCGAAGGCAGAGGCTTTAACCCTTTGAGCCACCCAGCGCCCCAAAAAAGGCTCTTAATGTATTTTGTTTCCTTAATTTTATGTAACTGAGTGAAACATTAAAGAGTAATGCACACGATCATAGAATTTCTCACTAACAATTCACGTAGGTATATTATGCTTTGTTGATACTATAGATAAAATTTCATTTTTCTTATATTTTCAAACTGGTCATTGATAATATATTATAATTGCTACTTAATTCTATGTACCTCGTTTTATACCTAACCATTTAACTGATCTTCTTAAATAGTCCTTAATTTTTCAGTTGATTGCTTTGTTTTTTTATCAAAATAGTACTTTCCCTCTTCCTTTAAAATCTATATACTTTTTGTTTTCTGGCTTGCAGCCAGAATTGTCCATGCCAAATTAATTAATGTTGACAATAGATGACACTATGAACTAATCTCTGACAAGTGCTGATTTCTTTGGAACGAACACCATTTTTAAAAAATGATGCTAAGGGAGTAGTTTTATGTTTCTACGCAGTATCTTAGAAATCGCTGTTGAATTGTATGACTGAATTTTCCCCAACTGTGAAGATCATTGCGAAGATCATTTTCATATTTGATCTGTAGTCACAAAGTAGCAGATTAATAGGCTTATTTATGCTGATTTTTTCCTTATACTTTCTACTTTCATCTTTATCTGCATGATGTAGCCCAGTCCATCCATGGTATCAGATTGGTTTCCAGTTAATGGTTCTGAACTCCTATCCTGCCCAGGGTAAAGGTTCTTCTCCCATATGCTTCCTTCTGTGCTAACTCCAGGCAACTTGCTTGGGCCAAAGGATATTTACCCTAGAGAGAGAAAAATGACGAAAACCAGAACATGCAGCAGACGAGCAGAGGACCTGCCGTGAGTCTGACTGTCAGCGTCCACGGGGGTCTGATCTTACCCGCACGTGCTCTCTTCTCTTCCCCTGTGCAAACAGGAAGGGCCCGGATCTGCTCAGTAATGGGGCTGGCATTCAGACATCTGCTGTCAGCAGAAGCCGGGAGGTGGAAGATGGAAGCTCCCATCCCTCCTCTCCTCTCCGGGACCCAGGGTCCACCTGCTGTGAGATGATCAGGTACAGAAACACCCACCGCCTGCCCCCTGGGCCCCTGGACTGTCCCGAAAGCCAGCCTGCTTGCAGCTTCCGGTCCTCTCCATGGTGCTCACGGTCTCCTAAACACACGTTTCCCTGTGTGAGCTGGGCTTTCCAACAGGATTCTTGGTAGCTTTCTCAGTCTCTGCATGACTCACGGGTCTGCTCAGGTGTTTTGCTCCCCGTTTCATGATTTTGATCAGTTTTGCTTATTGAAAATGGTCTATTGCATTGAGATCCTTGAATGTGTATGTCCGCCTGTCCCGGGAGTCCCGCTGCCTCCCCACACTAGGATGTGAGAGTGCCTGTTGATTCTCGAACTGCAAACCACAGCCCTAAGGACCATCTTGGAGCTGTGGACAGCCCACGGTCACTGATGGCCATTTGTGGGCCTGATGGAGACTGCAGACTCTGTCCTCGGAAAACCGCATCGACCGTATGTCAGGTTTTCTGTCCAGGGTAGAAAATTCCCGTACCTCCTCGGCCCTGTCTGTGGCCCACGGACCTATGCCCAGGGACTCCACAGTCAAAGGACACAGATGGCCAGTGGCCTTCCATGATCGGTGTGCATAGCCTTTTCCAGCACGCTGACATCTGAAACAAGCATGTGTCCCTCTCAAGTCGGGGAGGCTTGGGCCCCGCAGGGGCAGAGACAGAGAAGAGTCACAGTCAGAACTGCTGGCTGTGCCCACGCTCACACTGCCCAGGGGACAGGCCATTTCAGCCCCTGAATTTCATCCATGCTGCCCTAGCTGGCAGGGCCCTTCTTATTAGAGGATGCAAGTGTTCATCCAGTCTGCATTCTTTATGAGACCGTTCTGATTATTCAGTGCTCTATTTATCTGACTTGCTTTGTTATGAGTTAATACAATTGGGCTGTT
The DNA here is from genome assembly GCA_002007465.1 of Ailurus styani. NCBI lineage: Eukaryota > Metazoa > Chordata > Mammalia > Carnivora > Ailuridae > Ailurus > Ailurus styani. The sequence goes on along the minus strand of LNAC01000431.1, from coordinate 986,683 downwards.
TCCTGGCCTCAGTTACAGTGCTCAGTTTTAATTTATAAATTGGTGCCTGGATTTATACATCAGTCTTGTGCCCTTGGCTAATGTGAGTCTGCCTGTGAGAAATGAACATGATGACAAAAGTAGCATTCGGAACTGCAAGATGGTTACCACATCAGGCTGCTCCCATGAAGCCTCGGGGGACATCCCACTGGCCTCATCCAGGCCAGGAGGTCCTAACAACACTGTGATGGCCAAGACGGCCATTGTCTGCACCTGGCACTCTCCCAAACCCACCTGTGTGTCCCTTTTCTTCCTTCTAAGGATAATGGCGAGGCGAGGCTCTGAAACTAGAGTTAAAAGGGTCATCTGTTTTTATTATCATTTTTAAAACACATGCTTTTGTATTTATTTATTAATTCTACTCTTTTTTTGTAGCTTCCTATTGATTTAAATATTTTCCCTTAATAACTGTTTTCCTAATGGTCTCATGAGGACATTTCCCCCCTTCTCCTGAAACCATACAGTGGACGTCTGTCTTCTTGTCATCTCTCTGATACTGAAGCCTTGAGGACAGTGAACTCACCTCTGAGCTGTGCCCTTCTCCTGGGCAGGTCTCGCACTGATTTCCACATTGGCTTTGTCACTCCTCCACGAGGCTCTTTTCATCTGTATTTTCAGAATTTTACTTCTTTTTTTTTTTTTTAAGATTGTATGTACTTATTTAAGAGAGAGAGCACAACTGGGGAGGAGAGGGAGAACCAGTCTTCCTGCTGAGTGGGAGCCTGATGCAGGACTCAATCCCAGGACGCTGTGATCATGATTTAAGCTGTAGGCAGACACCCAACCGGATGCACCAGCCACGCGCTCCTCAGAATTTTACTTTTAGCCCATCTTAGGCTGAGGAACTGTGCAGAACAGGATGTGCAGCAGCTGAACATGACGTGGTACCCAGGGTCAGCTTGGGGGGACAGATGAAGGACATGAAGAACTGAGGAAAACTGAACCAGGTATGACTTGCAGATAGGAATAATGTGTGCGTCGGTGTTGGTTCACTGACTGGGACACGACCATAAGATGTCACCAGTGGGGGAACGTGCGTGTGCAACACGTAGGATCTCTCCGTACTGTCTTCATGCCTTCTGTATAAATCTAAAATGAAGTTTTTATTGAAAAAGCACACCTCAGGCGCCTGGGTGGCTCAGTGGTTTAAAGTCTCTGCCTTCGCCTTCGGTTAGGGTCATGATCTCAGGGTCCTGGGATCGAGCCCTGAATCAAGCTCTCTGCTCAGCAGGGAGCCTGCTTCCTCCTCTCTCTCTGCCTGCCTCTCTCCCTGCTTGTGATCTCTCTCTGTGTGTCAAATAAATAAAATCTTAAAAAAAAAAAAAAAGAAAAAGAAAAAGCACACCTCTAGCTCCTGAGACACCCATCAGAACCTGTTTGCAAAGTGACGTTAGTGTGGCAGTGACGGGCTTTGGCTGGGCCTGGGGCCTAGAGACCTCACTACTGGCCACTTAGTGAGCAGGATGCTGGATGCCAAGCCATTGCTAGGAAGTGGGTGGACGCCCTGTTTTCCCCAGCTCTGCTCCCCGAAAGGCTGACCCACACGGGTGGCCTCCGTGAGCATCCTTGGCCTCCAGTTGTGGTTGGTCTATGGGAAATGGGAAGGAGGTGGGAGGGAGAAGAAACCTGAGGCGGGGGCCCTTCTTCTTGAGTCCAGGCCTTCTGGGTCACAGAGGGGAGCGATCTCTTCTGTCAGAGACCTCAGCTGTGTCACCATGGCCTCTCGTATTCAACTCCTCACCCAGGTTCTGGAAACAGCATTACCCTCCAGCTCTTATCAGCTGAAGCACAGCCTTCACTGGGCACTGCAGGCGTTAGGCTTATCGGGAGCACCTGGCAACCCCCCAGGCCCCAGGTGCCACACGGATACGTGCTCACCCTTGGTGAATGTTCGTTGGATCAATGAACTAGCCAATGAATCACAGACTGGTACCGTTACCAGAGACCCTTGGGACGTGGGACCCAACAGTCCCATGGTTAGAACATGGGGGAGGTCGGCATGCTGGGCTCGACTGATGGCTCTTTCACTTAACCAGATGCGCGATCTGGGTCGAGCAGTGCAGGTTGTCCAAGCTTCCATTCCTTCTCTTTCAAGTGGAGATCAGGGGCTCTGGGGGGCTCCATCGGTGAAGCGACTGCCTTTGGCTCAGGTCATGATCTCAGGGTCTTGGGTTCGAGTCTCGCATCGGGCTCCCTGCTCAGTGGGAGCCTGCTTCTCCCTCTCCCTCTGCTACTCCCCCTGCTTGTGCTCTTCCTCTCTCTCTGGCAAATAGATACATAAAATCTTAAAAAAAATAAAGCGGAGATCATCCTATTTTCTTCATTAAGTTGATTACAGGAAAAACAGTTTATGCAAAATGCTTTAGCGCTGTGTCTGGCTCAAAGATAAACGCTCGGTAAACAGTAGTCCTGTGTGCTGTCTCACCCAGTCATGGCCGAGCCCCGAGGGTCTTGTGCAATAGATAAACCAGGAGGACAATTAACAAGCAAGCGAAACACACTTGGCAAGCAGAGTGGTAAACACGTTCCACCCTGCAAGTAAGCAGAGGAACTCTAAGTAAAACAACAGTGAGACACCACATCTTGCCTCCAAAATGAGAAAATTGCTTTAGTAATACTTAAATTACCTAAATATTGGGAAGGACACAGTGAATCAGGGACTCTCAGTCATTCAGTTTGGGGCTCAAAAGTACCAGAAGCAGTTTTTTTTTTTTTAAAGATTTTATTTTAGAGAGAGTGTAGGGGCAGAGGGAGAGAGAATCTTAAGCAGACTCCCTGCTGAGCCTGACGTGGGGCTCGATCCCATGACCTTGAGATCATGACCCGAGCCAAAATCAAGGGACGCTCAACCCGGCAGAGGCACCCAGGCGCCCCTGCAATAGTTTCACGTTTAAAATTGACCTACTTCTGTCCCAGTAACTGTTTTTAGTAGACGAGATCATGGAAATACAGAAAAATGTTTGACTACAGAAGTTTCTGAGACCATTGCTTGTAATCACGACAGACAGGCAGCCAGCTGGTTAGACAGATAGGCAGATGATAGATACAGTGAAATAGATAGAAAACCACCTAAATAGCCACCAATAGGAAACACCTAACTAAATTAGGATCTAGGCATTCTGTGGATTGCTACGTGGCTGTTGAGTCCAATCAGGTCCATCTCCAGGGTTGCTGCGTTCTGGGGTTCAGGTTGTGCACTGCACAAGGGGGCCGCACCCGGAGCTTCATTGACATCTTATACATACTGAGAAATGAGAGCTTGCGGGTCCTCCTATAAGTGAACACTGGCAGGGGTACCTGGGTGGCTCAGTGGGCTGGGCATCTGAGTCTTGGTTTCAGCTCAAGTCATGATCTCTGATCAAGTCCTGAGATTTAGCCCCACCTCAGGCTCCACGCTCTCCATGGAGTCTTGTCCCTCTCCCTCTGCTCCTCCCCCTACTTGCACCTGTGCTTTCTCTCTCTTTCTAAAATAAATAAAATTATTTTAAAAAATAAATAAATAAGTGAGGGCGCCTAGGTGGCTCAGTCGGTTAAGTGTCTGCCTTAGGTTCGGGTCATGACCTCAGGGTCATGGCCTCGGGCTCCCTGCTCAGAGGTAATCTGCTTCTCCCCCCTGCCTCTGCTGCTCCCCCTGCCAGTGCTCTCTCAAGTAAATAAGCAAGTCTTTACAAAAAATACACTAAGTGCATGCTGTCACACACAGCCGTCCCACACTCCACAGTGAGCACTTGTGTGTGTACTTAAAGCCGGGCTCACATATATCCTGAGAGCCTCCTCTCTTTGCTCACCTACTGCCCCAGTTCCTGTCCAACCATGAATCTGAATCAGACTGCTCATCTGAGGATGGAGCGGGCCCTCTGGAGGCGCAAGCCCCTGGCGTCCAGGGTGTTCAGGGTGTATGGGGGGAGAGTGTGGCTGCTTCCCACCATGCACTGGAGCATGCCCTGGCAGAGCGGATGTAGCCATGCAGAACCCACAGCATCAATATTGTATTTGAGGCGGGAATGCCTTCCTAAAAACCTGCTGGAGGGTAAAGGCACAGGCCAGGCCAGGAGCAGTCCCACTGACTTCTGCATGTGCGGTGAAAGCAAGTTGCAGGACGTGAGGCCCAGCATTGCTGTAGTTAGGTACATACGTGTACGGGCGGGTGGACAGGTAGGAAAGAGCCTGACCAGATGGCCACTGCCGGCGGGGGAAGCCAAGAAAGCAGATTCTGAGATGGGGCTCTTTTCTCTTCTTCATATTTTAAACATTTTGCAGTGTGAATGTACCACATACAGCTTGCATAATTAAAAAAGTAAGTTAAAGTCAGGAATGATGGGGGTATCTGGGGGGCTCAGTCAGTTGGGCGACCGACTCTTGATTTCAGGTCAGGTCTTGATCCCAGGGTCCTGAGATCTAGTCCCACATCCAGCTCCATGCTCAGCGGGGAGTCTGCTTTTCCCTCTCCCTCTGCCCTTCCCCCTGCTTGTGCACTCTCTCTCTCCCTCTTTCTAATAAATAAATCTTTTTAAAAATCAGGAATGATGACAACAAAGAAATGCCACTGTGAGTTTCTGCAGCTGGGGCCGCTCCCCAGAATACGGGAGTTTGCAGGGTCTGCACGTCCTCCCCCAAAAAGTTCCATGAAGAAAACAGAAGAGAAAGTTCTGTGAATATGAACACATGTCAGTAATACACTGAGTGAAAAAGGCAAGTCTCAGAACAGCAATCTGTTAATGTTATATCTGTGTTAAAAGTAAAGACACATGTCTCCATTTGCGTATAATAAATGTCTGAAAAGATAGATCCCAAATGATAACGTAGTGTTTATCATCTCTGAGAGGTATGAAAAAGCTTACTTTGCAGTGTTCAAGTTTTTGATAATGAATAGTTACTAATTTTGTATTAATGACTAAATTATATATAAATGGAGATAGAAGCTATGTGTGTTTATATTACATATACATCTATATGCCTAGGAGAACAGTTGGGAATACCATATACCACACATCTAATAGTTGTCTCTGAGTCATGGGACTAGGGATGATTATTACTAGTGCCCTTTTTTCATGTATTTTTCATATTTTCAGCAATGACTTTGTATTTTAAAATCTGAAAAGACAATGAATAAATAAAATCTTTAAAAAAAAAAATAAAAAAAAATAAAATCTGAAAAGAATTTTTTTTTAAAAAACTGGAACGTTAAACAAAGAAAAACCTAATCAAACTCTGTAGTATGATCACTGGTTGGTGAAAGTAAGTTAAAACCTTGTATACGGGAAAAAAATCTGGGAAAAACTGGAATTTAGTGGAAACCGGATGTGAAATATTTTTCTTCCTCTTCTGAATTTTCCATGTTTACTATTATGAATGAGTATTACTCTGGTGCTAGAAGAAAGTATAATCATTTCAGAGTTCTTTAAAGATGAATTTATTTATTTTAAAGAGAGAGAAAGCACATGCGAGCAGGGGACAGGGAGCAGAGGGAGAGAAACTGACTCCCCACTGAGCGTGGAGCCCGACGCGGGCTCAATCTCATGACCCAAACCTCATGACCTGAGCTGAAAGCAAGAGTCAGACACCCATTGGACTGCGCCACTCCCCAGATACCCCTCAGTGTTCTTAGTAGTACAGTGAGGTGTGCTCAGAGACAGTCCTTTTGAGATAAAGAGGCTCACAGACCTGCAAGCATTTTCACTTCAGGAAGTGTCATCAGGGGCCGACCCCCTGCAGCTGGGACCCAGGGCTCCTCCCGACCTCCCTCTCAGCCACATGGCGAGCACAGGTCTCTCTCCTGGGAGAGACCCCCACGTGGCCTCGGGCTGGCCGTCCTATTCTGTTTGGTGCTAGGGCGACCCAGGTTGGACTCCTGGAGGCCATGAAGCAGGACAACCGGTTTGTCCCAGTCTACCAGGGACGTCCCTGGCTTTGACACCTAAAGTCCTGCCTCCCAGGAAATCCCACAGGCCCAGAAGAACTGGGCAGCTGGTCACCCTACAGTGAGCTGTGACTCCAAGGACACCAAGCTGGGAAGTGGGAGACGCCACCCTCCCACCCGAGTCCCCAGCCAATGAGACAGCTCAGCTGTCTGGGCCCCGATGCCTGCTCTGACTCTGCCCGAGAGGACCATTTTTGGGGACAAAGGATAACAGTGCCTGTGGAATTGTGTTCTACCCAGAGGCTGTGTCCGCACGGGAGTCAGAATGGTCAGGGAGACTCTCCCCCAGGGAGGGTCAGCTGGACTCATGGAGGGATGTCCCCAGCTTTCCCATCACCAGTGGCTCTGCCTTCTCCTCCTTGACCCCCATGAGTGTGCCCACCTTGAGCGAGGCACGGAGATGACTTCTGCAGAATTACTCGCGGCCCCAAGCCAACATGTCTGCTCTGGAGAGTGCATGACTCCAGGCCTGCTCCAGTGTAGGGTGCTACAAAGTTTCTAGAAAAGTCTGGGATGGTGGATTTGACGTGTCATCTTGGCTGGGCAATGGAGCTCAGATAGTTGGTCAAATATTACTCTACAAACAGTACTCCGTGAAGGTGTTTCTGGGTGAGAGTAATACTTATATTGCTTTGAATATTTGGGAGGAAACCTTTAAATGCTTCAAGTAAGGCAGATTGCCCTCAGCAATGTGGGTGGGCCCCATCTAATCAGTTGAAGGCCTGAATAGAGCAAAGACCAACCTCCCCCAAGCAGGAAGGAATTCTGCAGCAGATGACCTTAGGACTTGAACTGCAACATGGGCTCTTTCCTGGGTCTCTAAGCTGCCAGTCCACTGTGCAGATTGTGGATTTACCAGCCTCTGTAATCACATAAGCCAATTCCTTCAATAAGTATCTTTGTCTCTTGCACACACCCACACCCACACCTTATTGGCCCTGTTTCTCTGGAGAGCCCTGACTAATATGAAGCCCAGATAGAAAACATTTTAGACCCTGCGGGCCATACAGTCTCTGTCACGTGCCCCCGTCCATCTCCCGGTGGCTCGGAAGCAGCTACAGAGAATTGGTAAAGGCGTCTCACCTTGGGCACTACAGACAATTTACCAGATTCTTTCTCAGTTGTGGGGACCGTCCTGGGCACCGTAGGAGGCTTAGCAGCCTCCCTGGCCTCCCCCCTCTAGAGGCCACTAACAGCCCTCGGTTTTAACAACCCAGCCCATCCCCGGGGCTCAGGGAGGGGAGCATACCGCCGCCCCCACTGAGATCCACTGTGTACGTGACTGCATTCCAGAGAAACTAGTTACAAAATCAGCTGTGCATTGGATTTGGCCCGCGGGCTGTAGTCTGCCAACATTTCTCGGGGGAGTGGGGACAGCCTTTGCCAGTAGGGACCAGGAGCTTTGCAGAAGGGAATGATCGCGGGGCGCAGTTGGAGACCTGTCATGTCCAGGGCTCTGCACACAGCCAAGTCCAGGCCAAGGAGCCTGGCCGCATCTCGGGTCGGGGTTGTCCAGCAGGTGCCAATGCCCAGGTCTGGACGTTGCCCTTGCTGTGCTGAGCGGCATGCTGAAAGGCAGCTGCTACTCTGTGTGCTTCCCAGGTGGGCTGCAGGGTTGCAGAAGACGGGGCATGAGGAGTCAGACCCCCCTACCCCGGTCCCCAGGCTGCCCTTGGGGCTGCCTCCTCTCCTGCCATTCCCACAGCTGTCACCCCCAGCACGGAACTGTTTCTGAATTTTTGCAGACCATCTCCACTTGGCTGCCTAAGCAGACGAGCCTGGTCCACGGGGCACGTGACTATTTCTCGAACTCATTGGCCGCCGTCTCCTCCCCGGGGGCGTGGAAATGGATGGGCCGGACCGAGGAGGCAAGGGGAGGCGGCAGCAGGCCCCCGCAGGGAGACCACCCTAGGGGACCACCAAGGCTGCTACGGAAGGGTTCTCAGCTGTGCACTGGGCACATTTTGTTCCCTTGAAGCTCCGGTTGGTAGGAACTCCGTGGTCATTTAAGTCCCAACAGGAAGATGTTCTGGTCATGCTCTGGGTTAAGGGGAGGGGGCTCTGCACTCCACTCCAGCTGGGAACCCAGGGTAGGCGGCCTAAAGCCGCTCTGATGGGAGCCAGCCTTCCAGGAGCCCCGCAGGGGGGCTTGAGTGCAGGGTGGTAACTGCGCCCCCCCCCCAATCAGGCTGGCCACCTGCAGCACGCAGCGGTCTGCCATGGACCCGAGCACTGGTTGTCAGGCTGCAGTGTGGGCTGGTGTTCCTCTGAGTCCACTGAGGCCCTGGCCTGCCAGGGAGAAAAGGGCCTGGGCCTTTGTTTTTTTTTGTTTTTTGTTTTTTTTTTTAAAGATTTTATTTATTTATTTGACACAGAGAGAGAGAGATTACAAGTAGGCAGAGAGGCAGGCAGAGAGAGAGAGGAGGAAGCAGGCTCCCTGCCGAGCAGGGAGCCCGATGCGGGCCTCGATCCCAGGACGCTGAGATCATGACCTGAGCCGAAGGCAGAGGCTTTAACCCACTGAGCCACCCAGGCGCCCAGGGCCTGGGCCTTTGTAACCCCCACCATGGGCTCCGGATGGTCCTGACTCAGCCAGAGTTCCAGATCCTCGGGTGAAAGCCTTGCTGGTATGGGAAGCATTGGCATCTCCTGGGAGCTGGTCAGACCTGCACTGCCTCTGACCCTCCAGGACCGGCTGGCTCACAGAGCCACTCCACAAGATCCCTAGGTCTTTCTGTGCAGCTTGCACTTGGGGGAAGCGCAAGGTTGGAGGTGCGTGGGTCCCAGAACAAGGCCCCAGGCCCCAAGAAGGAGCCTCATTCTGAGCAGTGCCAGCCACCAAGATCAGCTCGGGGCAGGGTCGCCCAGCTGAGCTGACCGGGATGCAGAAGAGTCCAGTGAGACAAAATGAGCTTCCTGGCAGGGAGAAGAAGGAGCGGTCTGCTCCTCAGGGACATGGGTCCTGGGTCTGGGGCCGCAAAAACATCCCGGAACACGTCGTGGGCCCGGACCAGGGGCCGGTTGGTGGTGGCGTAGGTGCCATGGCTTGTTCCGTGGGCAGAGAACTCGCCCAGGCCTCCCTGCTCCAGGCCGCAGCTGCCCGAATCCTCTGTCCCCCGACTTTGCTCCTGCTCAGCCCTAAGCTCAGCCTTCAGATCCCATGATAGAGTCCAGCTTCTCTGCTCTGCAGGTCCTGGGATCCCCAGGAAGCTCCCCCAAGACCCCGCCCTACCCCGAGTCCCACCCCAGCACTGGGAGTCTCCACGGCGTGGAGAGTGTCTTTGGAGCCCCTGGGCGGTCCTGATAGACACACCCCTACCCAACTTGTCTTTCCAGGCTCCCCACCATCATCTTCCAGGCCTGCCTGTAAGCTCTCCCGTGCTCCTGAAGGCAGATCACTGCACAGGCCCTGAGGGCCCCCCGTCCCCCCCCCCCAGTTTGGTAAATAGTCCCTTCCTAAACAAATCTTCCTCCTATTATCCTGGTTTGAGCAAGCTCGCTGTTGGGACCCTGCTGGATACAGTTGGGGGGAATGACCGGTCATCCCAACCTTAGTGATGCCTGCTAAGCTCACTAGCATCCAGGTCTCCAGCATGGGAATGTGGCACTCATGACAAGGGGTTCGCTTCCTTCTAAGAGATGCACATGGTGGGCAAATGTCCTAGGTAGGCAGGCCAGACCCAGCCAGGAATCAGACACTGGAAAGAGAGTGAACATCCCATCAAGGACGATTTCAGCAAAGGCTAAAGGCCCAGGTGTATGCAGTAGGCTGCAGGCTGGGTGGGAGGCAGGGCCCAGTGACCAGGGGGTTCCTTCCCGCTCTGAGGCTGGGAGTCTGCAAACTGCCCCTGCTGGGACACCAGGGCGCCGGGCACACGGATGGCTCACGTGCTGATTGGGAAGGAGAAGGGGAAAGATCGGCACTTGTCCTGGTGCTTGTGACCCTGAAGGGACAGCTGGGTCTGAGGTGCCACTCAGAGGTTCAGGAGAGTCAACGTACAGATGTTCCAGAGGAGTCGCAGAGTGAAACGGGGTCCTCGGCTGCCCGACTTCGGACCGTGGGCCACTGGGCCACCATGACGCTGGAGGACTGTGGGGGAGGCGGAAGCCCAGCCCCAGGCCACCGGCATCTGGTGGGGACAAGGCAAGGCCCCCTGAGCGTGATGGCGGGCTGCTACTGTCAGACACTGACTGAGGGGCCTGGGCAGCTTTAAGAGCCCCCGAAGGGTGGGAAGATCAGAAAGGACTGGGTTCCAGGCACACGGGTGTGCCCAGCGGGTCCCTGGGAGAGGCCCGGGGTCCTGTGTCCAAATGGCAGCAGATGAGACTAGAGAAGGGAGGCGTGTGGCCTGTGTCGGGGCTCCCTCCATACCCCACCGAGTGGAGAGACCAGACCGCTGCTCGCTCCCTGCTCGCTGAGCTGCTCCCTGCAAAGCCTGGCGCTGGCTGCTCAGGGCCGAGTGACGCCGGGGAGCAGCGGGGTCTCCACCTCCCGTGGGAGCTCTGGCTGCCCTTCCTGCCTCCGTGGGGCCTGACTCAGCAGGCCAGGGGTGGCTGAGTCGGCAGGGAGCAGGTTTGGTGGCCTGGATGCTGGAGCTGGGGCTGGCAAGCTGCCAGTGTGAGAGAGGCAGGTGCTGACACCGGATCCTCCCGTGCCGCGGTGAACGCCTCTCCCCCTGTCAGCCCCGACCCAGCCCGGCTGCTGCCCACAAGCGTGTGTGGACCCGGCTGATACTGCAGAGGGCTCAGTCCACAGGTGACCAGCCAGCCGTCCCGGGTTACCCACAGCAGAACCCGTCCTGGGCACCCTGGGGCTGTTGGTCACTCTGGGGACAGTGGGGAGGTCTGGGGGCAGCTGGGCGTGAGGACTGGCCACTGAGGAGTGGCCATGGTACCAGCGAGTCATTGCTGGCCCCGCGGCCAAGCCCCCAGGCCGGATCCCTGGAGTCTGAACGCCTCGGGCTTAGTCTTTGTTCCCAGCTGCTCCAACGGACCGTGCGGCGGGGTGCTCAGGAAACAAGTAGTAGTTAGCAGCATCTCTGACCCAAATTCCTCCAAGTCTGGTTCATTAGTCACTCTTGTACATGAGGAAGTGGAGTCAGAAAAACATCGGAGATGGAATAATCCATGATTCTGGTTTGGGAGCCTGATCCCAGAATCCCTGGGGTGCTTTGTTCTCTTCTCCCCTCGGATTATGTGTGTCCTTGCCACCAGATTCTCCTGCAGAATCTGGCATCCGGTGACTTCATATCCAGCCCCTGCCACGCACTCAGTAAATGTTTATGGGGTCACTGCACAGAGATGCAACGTATCCGTTGCAGAAACTAGGAGCCAAAGGGCAGAAGGCAGGGGAGAAGTTGATCACTCTGAGGGATGCTAAGTCAAAATGAGAGGACCAGAATAGACACTATAGGAAGTCTGGTTTCTGGCAAGCAAACGGGAAGCATTCGGACAGCACCTCGCCATCTTCCATGGGGCTTCGTGTCACTAGACTTCCCGGTAAAGTCCTGCTTGCCGAGGGCTGTCCCCACCGGCTGGTCTGACCACCGGGTCCCACGCTTACGCTCTTGCCGGCCGTTCACCACACCGCCCCTTCCCCCATGCACAGTGGCTGCATCCCACTCAGGGAGCCCTGGGTTCCCCCAGGCACTGCGTGGGTCCCGACAGGGCGCAGAGGCAAATAGAAGGGAGTTCCCCACACCAGGGTGCTTGTGTCCGGGGGAATTCAGCATGCGTGCGTGCACGCGCACACACACACACATACACACACACACACAGAGCCACAATGCAGGAAAGAGGCAGTGAAGGGTCAGGTGTGGGTGCTTCTTGTGAAGGCTATGGCGTGACCTGACAGGCGTAAGCCCAAACATTTAGCAGCCAGGGTGTCGTCCATGTGACACGGGCCCGCCCTGTGGCTCCTCCTTGAGTCCCCTGCACCTGTGTCCTTGCTCATCTCCACTGGCTCCAGCCTCGGCTTCCGACGTGACTCTCAAACGCCACGGGCATGTTTGCGCTCTACTTGTTCTCCGCCCCTTCCGGGCCACCGACGCCAGCACCTGACTCAACCTTTTACTCATCCCCCCTAACCCCACCCTCTCCTGCCCCACTGACTTTGATGCTTGGTGTTTGCCTGCTGTGCCTACCAACTCATAAAATATTTATATGCTATGCTCGGCCAGCGGGCGGCAGGCTGGCTGCTGGGCTATACTGGTAAGCAAGACAAGTTCCTGTGGGACTCATCATGGTGAGGAGTAAGACAATAACAGGTCGGTTGTACACCGCACCCTATGTGCTGTGCTGGGCATGATGAGTCCCTGTGGCCATGAGGGGGAGCGGGGCTTGGAGGGACGAACCTGGAGCTGCAGCTCCATTTCTTGGTTATAGGTTGTGCCATGAATTCTAGCTTCACCTCCATCTGCCCCATCACCAGCTTTTCACTCATTCGTTTATTCATTGGGTCATTCACAAACTATCGAAACACCTGTTACGGGCCCAATGCTCTGCAAGGTCCTGGGAATACAGTGATGAGAAAGACTGGTTCCTGTGCAACATTGGACTTTTAGGATCCCAAATGGGGCCTACTCCTCCCTGCTTCACTGCTCCCTCTGCCTGGAAGATCCTAGTCCCTCCCCTCCCACCTTGCTGGTTTACCACCTCCATCCTTTAGACCTTAGCTCAAAGGTCACCTCTTCAGGGAAGTGTTCTGGCCTCTTGACCGGTTTAAGGCCCCATTATAATGCTCTCATAAAAACCTGTCATTTTCTTCCATAGCACCTGTAATTATGCGTATATTAGTGAACTATTTCATTAATGTTGGTCCTCCCAATCACGTGTGTCAGAGACTCATTTATTCTAGTGTTTACACTGCCTGGGACATGGTAATGCATTTAATAAATACAAATTGGATGAATGGATGGATGGATGCATGGATGGTTGATTTAATGGATAGATGAATGGGTAATTGGTTGAATGGATGGATGGTTGGATGGATGGTTGGATGGATGGATGGATGGATGGTTGGATGAATGGATGGTTGGATAGATGGATGGATGGTTGGATGAATGGATGGATGCATGGATACATGGATGCATGGATGGTTGATTTAATGGATGGATGAATGGGTAATTGGTTGAATGGATGGATGGTTGGATGGATGGTTGGATGGATGGTTGGAAGGATGGATGGATGGATTGTTGGATGGATGGTTGGATGGATGCATGGATGCATGGAGGAACTGGAGCTGAGTTATAGTGAAGGCAGTTTCCAATTAGGAGACTGAGTCAGGGAAAGAAAGGTGAGAACCAACGTATTAGCCAAAGCAGCAGAGGTGGGAAAGCTGAGGAGAAAATTGGCAGGAAAGAATCTGCAGGATTTGGCGTCTGGTTGAATGTCAGGAGTGAGACAGAGGGAGGAATGTGAGGTGATGACCAAGATTCTGACTGAGAGCTGGGGAGATTGATAATAAAAGTGAGAGCAGTTGTGGAGGTGTGGGATAAAGAGGATGACCTGCCAAATTTGAGATGCCCACTGAGACAATGAAGTAGAAATTTTAAATTCTTTTTGGCCACTGTGAAAGTTCAGATAATACTAGCTGTTCTGAGAAATAAGTTCTACAATGCCAGTGGCCTCACGGAATAAAAGTTTGTATTAAAAAAATTTTTTTTTGGTCCCTATGATGGTCCAGTACAGGCATTCCTGGTCAGCAGGATGGCATGCCAACACAGGGGTTAAGGGGTCTGGGGTCCTCCCATCTTGGGGCTCCACCATGTCCTGGGCCTTAGAGCTCGATGGGACAGAGACTGTAGATCACACACCTGCTTCTGAACCACCGTGGCCCCAGAGTACCACCAAGCATCCAAACCCTCTTCCAAACTCTTTGAGGCAGAGCCCGCCTGCTACCATACAGCCCACAGTCCAGACTTGCTTTCTCAGACTTCCTTGAGTCCAAAGCATGGACACGTGACCGAGGCTCTGACACTGAGACTTGTCTCCCCCACACTTCGATTTGGAAGATAACGACTCTGAACTGCAGCCAAGCAGAACCCATTCAGTGAGGGAGGCAGTGGCCAGTGTCAGAGGCTGCCACGTGCACCCTCTAGTCAATGTCCGTGACTGTGCCTGGGTCCTCTGGTGGCAGTCTGTGGCCTGATCGCTGATGCTGTTCTTTGCTGTGTTGTCTGCTTGTCCTTTCAGAGTTTTTTTGAGCTACTTAATACCTTTCTAAGTGAATTTTTTTTTCTGCTTACATTTGCCAGGGGTGTTTTCTGTGGCTTGCAAGGAGACCAAGTATCAATGTGCAGTAGCGGTTGGATTAGCCGCGGGAGAGCCTGGGACCCTGGGGCGGACACTCCCATGGAGGTGTCTGTGGCCATGGCAAGGGACAGGACAGCTCTGGGAGTCTGTGTCCCAGTGGTGGAAGAGGGCCTGGCCTGCAGACTTGACACAGGGGTGGGGAAAAGGAGGTCATAATGCAGACAGAAAAGGAGTGTCATGGTCAGCCTCGTTCCTGTACGCCCTTGCCCCCTGCCTGGGGTTTGCTATTTGGGAAATCAACTCCTAGTCCAAGAAAATAAATCCCCTTTCTCTTCAAGCCATGGTGTCTTCCAAGGGATTTCCTCCTCCTTCCTTAATGGCCGAGTCCCGTCACCCTAAGGCTGCCCCAGGAGACTTCTGTCCTTGTGATGACCGTACGGTACTGACTCCTGTCGAGTGATAGCATCAAGTGTGTGACGTCTGTGATGCCCTCTCAGGGCCAGCCACCTGCCTCACAGCAGCACTCAGAATCCTTCTCAGCAGGGTTCCCCATGTGGCCCCGACCCATTCATGAGATGTGGGCTGCTTGCTTGCTTGGGCCCATACCCTTACAGTTTACCTGGTGTTCAGTTTACTCTGTGTTGCAGCGTACACCGTCTCATCTGCTTTTCTCAATGGCTTTGTGATGTGCTTGGTACCAGGCCTGTTTTATAGACGAGAAAATGGCCATCTCAAGAGTTTTCATGACTTGCCTCGAATTGTGCAGATACGTCATGGGAGACTCAGGATTTGAACATGAGGGTCTCTATGTAAATCGCAAGGCCACCAACAAGGTATTCCTCCTCTCTGTGTCTTACAGGTTACAAGGGCATTTTAGTGCATCTCAAGGGACGGAGAAAGTCAAGACCAGTTGCTTAGCCCCTTGAGATGGCCCAATAGGTCGTACTAGTTTATTGGCAACTGGGAATTGGGATCAGGTACTGGATAAGCAGTCTCAGCATCCCGGTGTCTACTTGGAGTTTGGGCACATGCTTGGTTCTGTGTTCTAAAAAGCCACAGGTGTGTGCCAAGAGGGGGTTGAGAACAGTGACCTTAAATGTCCGGAGAGATGGGCCTTGAGCATCTGGACGGATGCATCATGGGAAGTAGAGCCATAGCCACCGTGATTTAAGAACAGAATTTTGTCCAACAATTGACGTTTTTTAGAAAAAAGCAAACGTGTCTGGTCCTTTAGGGACTCCTGTCAGGCCCAGTGAAAGGCCCCGAGCCATGTGTGGCAGACACACGATGAATACACACCCACCCACCCTTCCTGAGAGGCTGGAACTAAAGCTGGCATTTTCCAGACTTCTGTACGGTACAAGATGTTGAGTTACTTTCTACCGCCCAGATGGACTGTGTGGGGCGTCCAGAATGTGGCAGGGATTGGGGCAGAGGCCACATGGAGCCGGTGGCTGCTGGTGGCTCCCCAGTTCAGGGGGTGGCTTCTCGGGGATGGTGGGAGTGGAGCGCCCCGCTCCTGAGGCTGCTGAATCACGTCCACACAGATCCTGTGGCCACGCTCCTCGGCCGCGGTTTGGGGAGTCCTTCCTGGAGGCCCAAGCCTGTGTCTGTTTCATTATTCCCTGCAGTGAGTCTGTGATCTGTCTTTAACCCTTCATAAATACCTTTCTGTTCAGACTGGTCTGTGGTCTGCAGCCTGGAACCCGAACAACGCCCCGCGCCTGGGAGGAAAGTAGCGGGGTTCTCGTCAGCAGCTGGGCCGCCGGGGAGGCCCGCTGAGCGTGGGGCTGGCCAGCTGCCCACCCCAGGGCCTGGGATCACCCCTCCGTGCTGGCTCTAGCTGGGCCAGTGTCCTTTTCTAAAATAGAAGTCCGTGGCCTCTGGGAGTCTGGAAGCACCCCGCTGGGGAGGCATGTCCTATTGTGATGATCCTGGTGCAAAGGAAATGAGAAGGAAGAAGAGTCTGCTCTGCTTCTGGAAAGAAGGTGGTGAGCCCTACTTTGAGCAGCCAGGGGCTGCTGCTGTCTCTGATCCTCCTACACTGTGGGCGGTGGGCGGTGTGTGTGCCCGCGAGTGTGTCGACTAGCACTTGTGAGCGTGGTCATAATGGAAAGACCAGTCCTCTGGGCAACTGATTCAAAGTAGAGACTGGGCTTGTCCCTTGTGTCCATTACGGCTTCTGTGTGCTTTGTGGTCTTGAGGCCCCTGGGACTCCAGAAAGACTGTCCTTCCCAGGGCTGGCCAGCTCCCTCCTGGAGAGAGTGAACAGGCACCTTTCAAGTGCGAACCCTCCCATCTAGAATCCACACCCCCCACGGCCCCCTCTGCTGGGACCACTACCCACCCATCCTAATAACCCCAGGACCCCGTACCAGCTGACTAAGGACAGCCCCTATTATGCCCAGAGACGGCTGAGATTATTAAAACTAGTCCTTCCTAAGCTTTCTTACACTGCCTCATCTGTTCCTTCCCGTGAAACCCCAGTAAAGTTTCCTGGCCCAATTTCCGCCCTCTCCCCTTGCCTGCCGACCGACCCTGGGGCCTCCCTGAGTGTCCCCCGTGTGTGCTCTTCTCTCGAGATCTGTGAGTATAATACACTATTTTTTTAATAAACTATTTTTTCAATGGCACCTAACTCCTGATCTGTTGGCCCTGCCATGCCCCCCCGAAATCATAAAACCCGCATTTTAAAACACCCCTCTGTTCATTCATCCATCCATTTAAGGACTATCTACTTAGGCCTCTTAAGTGTCAGGCATGATTCTAGGCGTCAACTGAGGGACTGGGAGATAAGCACGTCCCTGTTGCTGTCGTTAGGAAGTACAGTTAAGGCAGCAAGCGTGAAACAAATCATTACACAGCTTCGTGTATAATTAAAGAACAGGACACGCTCTATGAAGAGAAAAATTATAGGGTGCTATGTGAGCACAAGGGGGCAGGATGTGGCTTCTAAACTGAAGCCCAGGTGAAGAATGCAGAGAAGAACATCCAAGGAGGGAGAGCAGCACGTGCCAAGGCCCTGGGGCAGGAGAGAGTGTGTGTTAGAGGTGAGAGAAGCCTGGGGTGGCCAGGGCAGCCCACGTGAGAAGGAGCAGGTGTCAGAGCTCCTGCAAGCCTGGCAAGAAGCCTCAAAGGGCACAGGAAGGACTCTGGAATTCTTCCTAAAAGTAACCACATGCCTTTGAAGGGTATTGAGCAGAGAGCTGTCTAATCTAGTTTACTTTTTAAAAGACACTTGGCAGCTGTGGATGGATTACAGGGAGGACAGAAGGGGGAGCACCAACGCAGGGTGCAGGGATGGCTGTGGGGCAGGAGAGGTCCAGGAGAGGGGTAAAGCTGCAGTTAGAACTGACAGCGTTGGTGCTGGTCTAGGTGTGGGGGTGATGGAGAGGGAGGAGGGATGAAAGGCACGTTGCAGGTCCTTCTGGACCTCCATATGGCTCTTGGTCCAGACAGCCTGACTTTCTCCCCGTGTAACTGGCTCTGCCCGCTCAGGGAGCAGCCCCTGCACCAGCTTCTCTCCCCATGGGTCTGAGCGCTGGGTCAGCAAAGGCTGTGAGGTCCTCTCTCCACTTCCTTCCCTCCCTGACCCTGGACCTCAACCACTGCAGAAGGACGGGGACTGGGGACCCTGCTCTGAGCTTCCCTCTGCTGCCCTGACCCCCCAGACAGAAGGTTCCCAAGGAGGGAAGGAGCTGCAGGGTGATAGGGTATGAATTGTCTCCTTCCTCCCATCTTTAATGCTCCTTGAAGGATTCTTGGACCTTTCTTGGGAGGAGTGGGGAGGGTAGGCAGGGTACAGCAGCCTTCCCGGGTCTACCGAGACACCTCCCCTCCAGGGAGTGCAAATCCGGTAACGGTGTTTTTAAAATCCGGCCCCCCACTCACCCCCCTACTGCCCTACCCCTGCCAACCCATGCATGGAGAACTCGTTCTTCTGTTGCTGAAGAAATGAAGCTGGCCGGTCTTAAAAAAGCACATCTAGGGAGGCAAAATTTACATATAATAAAAAGCATCTATTTTAAGTGTACAATTTGAAGTGGGGTTTTTTTTCAGTTCGGTGGGATTTTACAAGTGTCGACACCAGCGTCACCGCCAGCAGGCACGCTCAGATAGAGATTATTTCCATCACTTGAGAAGGTCCCCTTGAGCCCTTTGCCGTCCATTCCCGGCCCAGAGAAACCACTGATTTGCTTGCTGTACTGTTACAAGATCAGCTTTGCCTGCGCGAGAATTTTATATATGCATAGAATCTTACGGCATGTCATTTCTGGGCGTCTGGATTCTTTCACTTAGCATCATGTTTTACAAAAACGTCCCCCGGTGTTGTGGGCGTTAGTATTGTGTTCCGTCTTACTGTCGATCGGTGTTCCAGGGCACGGGTAGACCGTTTTGTTTCTCTGTTCCCCTGGGGAGGGGTATTTGGGTCGGTTCCAGTTCGGGGCAATTATGAATAAAGCTGCTATGAGCACCTGAGCACACTTTTTGGGGTGGATATATTTGTATTTGAGTAAAATACTAACAGTGGAATTTTGAGGTTGCACAGTTAAGTGCATCTTTAACTTTATAAGAACTGCCGAACTTCATTCACGAACGCGCTTGTCTGTCGTCGCCCCGGGCCGACGGGCTACGAATGTCTCAGTCTCCGAGTCCTCGCCATCCCTGTGCCCTGTCTTTTTTTGTTTCCTGTATTTTTCCTCAGCCGTTCTAGAGCGTATCAAGGGATGGGTTGTTCGTCTTGTATTCGAGTTGTAAGAGTTCTTTATATACTTAGGATACAAGTCCTTTGTCAGATATAGATCATGCCTTGTGATTTGTTTCCCTCCCAATCTGTGACTTCTTATTTTCCTAACAGCCTCCTTTGCACATTTTAATTTTGAGGAAGCCCAGTTTATCAGCCTTTTTTTATGGTGTAGGAGACCCTCTAGATTTTTTTTTGAAGTGATCAGTTTTTCCTGATAGAAACTCTAGAGCTATTGTAAGAAAAAGTACGAAAATGAGGC
Source organism: Ailurus styani (assembly GCA_002007465.1). Taxonomy (NCBI): domain Eukaryota; kingdom Metazoa; phylum Chordata; class Mammalia; order Carnivora; family Ailuridae; genus Ailurus; species Ailurus styani. The sequence goes on along the minus strand of LNAC01000431.1, from coordinate 967,465 downwards.
TTTTGGTGTCTAGGGGTAAAGAAATGTGGGTAAGGGGGTGCCTGGCTACTCAGGTCATGTTCTCAGGGTCCCGGGATCGAGTCCTGTGTTGGGCCCCCTGCTCAGCAGGGAACCTGCTTCTCCCTCTCCCTTTGCTGCACTCTCTCTCTCTAATAAATGAATAAAATCTTAAAAAAAATATATATATATAGAGAGAGAGAATGTGGGTAGGAATTGGGGGGAGCCTGGAGAGGGAGAGAAAATGAGGAGGGAAATTCTAGATGCCCAGACCCGAAGACGGAGTCCGTGGATACAACAGCGGTAACTCGTGTTTATTGAGTATTTATCGTGTTTGGCTCTCCACACACTCGTCATGTGGTCTGCACAGCAGCCCCGTGGAATAGGGGTTATTACTGTTAATATCTCTCTTTTACCCATGGGGAAACCGAGTCACAGAGTGATTAAGTAACTCCCCCAAGGTCATGCAGCCATGAAGAGGCAGAGCCGGGATTTAAGCCCACGCGTGCCGGCTCCTGGCTCTTAACCAGTGCGCTTGGCTGTGTCTGGTCAAGTGGGGCCGTTGGCTGCTGAAGGTCGGGCTGGGAAGGGCCTGCTGCGGCTACTGTGTGTCGGTTGCTGTCCTTGCCAGAATATGACTGAGGCTTCTATCCCAGGGAGCTGTCACGGCCTCACCCAGGAGGGGGCTGCCCTAAACTTCTGGTTCCTCCAGAGTCAAAGCAAAGTTTTGTTGCACCCCAAGATTCAGAACGCATGCCACAGTTGGAGTAGGGAGGCCAGAAACCTCTGATCCTGCCTCTGCACCTGCCCCTAGAACGTTCTCATGGGGTTTGACCTCCTGCCTGCCACTTTCCGAAGTCCATCTCCATCCCTGCGGGGGCCTCCCTCAACCCTGAGCAGCCCCTCCTGCCAGTACCCTGCCTGCCTCCACCTCCAGCCTTCTCATACCGTCTCTGTCCATTGGCCACACTTGTCCCCAGCTCCGACAGATGTCCTCCAGAAGCCACCCACAGCTGCCTGCCCATGCCTGCAGGCTGAGGATGGGGAGGAAGGGGACATTGGGGGGGGTGATGGTCTGAGCTTCCATTCCTGCAGGCTGAGCAGCCAGCCACTCTTTGGAAAGATGCGGAAACCCTATACTGAGCAAACCCATTTCAAAAGATCGCTTGAAGAGGCAAAACTTTTTTTCCACTTACCTTCGTTTAGTCACGAGGAAAACCTGTACATTTCGAGATTATGATAGTGTCAGAGCAGAGACAGACACTATCACTACAGAAAGAACACCTGTGTCTGACCGTCCACACAGCCGATGTAACAGAGAAGAGACGAGAAAATGGGAACCAAAAAATTATTAAGTCTGATTAAAATACTGTTCCCTCTGAAGATCTAAGGTTTATTTTTTTAAAAAAGCCTTCAAGAGGTTCAAAGTGAGTACACACGGAGATGTAATGGAGCCCAAAGGCTCAAAATGAGAGAAATGAGCTATTGCAAATATTAATGAATTGAACAGTTTGCTAAAGTTGGAAGTGAAGCTGAACTCTTAATTCGACTCACCGTTAGTGAGGTTTACAGGAGACCCCTCGGCCATAATAACCCACACGTTTCACAGAGCTCTGTCCTTAATGGAGAATCTCTAACTCTCCATGGGGACAATGGTTTTTGTTTTTTGGGTTTTGTTTTTGTTTTTGTTTTTTTTTACTTAATAGTTTCAAATTATATTCTTTTCATTACATGGTAATGATACACAGTACACGGCTGGGGTGCATTTTGAGCCATTTGTGCCTCATTTTCTTCAATGTCATGTGTCAGAAGAAGCACGACCAGCTTTGGAAGGGCACTTCCGGTCACATGTGGGTTTTCTGGTGATGCCAGTGAGTCTGGAATGATGATCTCTGAGTGGAAGGAGCAGGTGGGAAGCGTCAAGAGCCTGCACCTGGAGGCCCCCCTTCCCCGGGCACCTGCTCTGGGGACCAGAGAGGATGATGCTGGGAGGTCAGGGTGGTTCCAGGTGATTGGTTGACCCCTGGAACAGTACTAGAGCACCGATGGGGCCAGGAGAACACAGCTCCGGACGTTTCGACTGAATTTACCATGTCACACCTGTATCCAGACTTCCCGGGACAGAAGCTCTTGGTCAGAAATGTGACTGGACGTCCCCGAGACGGAATATACTGGGCATGCTGTTGGATTCCAGGGTCTTGTCGCTCTACTGTGGTGAGAACATCCCACATTGCTTTGATTCAATCGGAATGAAGACTCAAAGCCAAGGCAAGCTCGGAGTATTCTCTCTTGCCCAGGAGAGCCTGTGGGACCATGGCAGAGTCCTTGCATGGACTTCAGACCAGGGAGGGAAGGTGGGAGCCGGCACAATCCCGAGACCCAGGCAGGAAGCAGGTTCTGGGAGAGTTGGGGCCCAGGCTGAGATTCTGGTCCCTGTGACACGGGGACCCTGGGATGGGGGATCAGCGGCCTCACCATGTTGTCCTAAAGCCCCTTGATGCTGCTGGGGTCCCCAAGTCTTCTGGTCTGGGGAGGGAGGCAGCAGGGAGCCTGGGGGGCACTGACGTGCCCCATGTGATGCTCAACCACACATGGCCTTGTGCCCCGGGTGCGTGTTCACCTTCCAGCTAATTGGATGGGAGAGGAGGTGTTCCAAGATGTTCCGTCGGCCCCTGAAGTCTGCGGTGAGGGATTGAGGTGCAGGGGAGTTGGGGATGGGGTCTGGAGGAGGCCCCCAGCACCACCCCAGGCCTCCGGCCCCTGCAAGGGTCTCTGTTGCACCTCCTGACCTCCCCGTCCCTGGGCCCACCTGGCAAAATCTTTGGATTTGGAACAGTCTGACCTTTTCATATTTTGGAGCAGCTGGAACCTGCCTCCCCACCCCCCCTCGTGAGATCACCTCATCCTATTATAAATTACTATCACGGCTTCTTTCAGTTGCCATCCTGGGCACGGGAAGGATGCAGGGGAGCCATGGCACGCTCTCTGGCTCGCGGGGCACAGGGTGGCGTGGGGTTGGGGCTGGGGTGCGGGGGGCGGAGAGGGGATGGCTGGGGGCGTGGCCGAGGCAGGTAAGGCAGCTAGGGAGGCCTTGCACAGACTTGAGTCTACTGTTGAGGGAGCACGTGCCCCACGTCACGGGGCAGCGCGGTCTCCGGAATCAAGCCCCGGGTCCTTGGGATAAATTAAAAAAAAATTTTTTTTTTTTTTTTTTTTTTTTT
>LNAC01000431.1:912259-964030 GCA_002007465.1 Ailurus styani | reverse complement strand
ACAGAGAGAGAGATTACAAGTAGGCAGAGAGGCAGGCAGAGAGACAGGGAGAGGAGGAAGCAGGCTCCCTGCTGAGCAGAGAGCCCGATGCGGGCCTCGATCCCAGGACGCTGAGATCATGACCTGAGCCGAAAGCAGAGGCTTTAACCCACTGAGCCACCCAGGCGCCCAAAAAAATTTTTTTTTAAAAGCTTCGAAATTACAGGAGAAAGTAATTTGGGAGCTGCCGCCCCCTCCAGGAGGCAGAACTTTGCGCAGAGCAGATGGGGTGTCCCTTCCTGCAGCAGAGACAACACGTGCCAGTGCGCACCTTGGCCCTCTTGGCCAGGTGCCTGCATGCAGACATACCTTCCGGTCTGGGGTGGTGGCTCTGTTCACAATCTGGCCTTGAATTCTCTGGCGTCGTCAGCATCCTTGCGGCGGGACCCGCAGACGTCCCTCCCACCCCCACCCTGCCACCTGCTCCAGGGCCCCAGTACTCTCTGCTGCTCTTCTCTCCAGGTCTGTGAGACTCCTGCTCCCCCAGCACCGCCCCTGAGGTCCGATGTAGCCTTCTTTCCCCCTGTAATTCATAAGCCTCTTTTAAAAAAATATTGCAAAATGTAACCCTCCCCCAGAAAAGTGTATTAAACATGAACTCCCAGCTCGAGGAATGATTACAAAGCAGATACTGCATAAACAGCAGTGGAGCAGAAAGAGAACATTCTGGGCCCCTCACCGGCAGCACGGCCTCCTCCCACGTCCACTTCCCTTCCCCAAGGCCTTCTGTAATCACAGTCCTCTACCCCCGCTGACTTTTACGGAAACCACTTCCCTGCCTTTTTCCTTTACCGCACAGGAATGCAAGCCTGAACTCTACGTTGGGCTGTGCCCGTCCGGCACCATGTATAAATGGAATCCCTTCATGGGCAGGTATGTGTCTTGCTTCTGTGGCTCAGTTTCACACCTATGAGAGTCATCTGGGCTGCTGTACGCTGCTGCATGTGGCTCACTCAGCCTGCTGCTCACAGACCGCCCTGTATCTCCTCCTCAAATCCGTCAGTTGCTTAAAGCCAGGCAGGAGGCAGCAGGCCCATTCGGGGCGGTGGCTCCAAGGTGGGACCCCGAGGTGTCTGTCCCCAGCTTGCAGCTGCCTCTCTGCCTCTCCGGTTCTCAGCTTGCCCATCTGTGAAATGGGGGTAGAGGCGGGGAGCAGTTCCAGCCTGCAGCATTCTGTGATTGCACCCACTTGCAAACGTCCACACGTCCGATTCAGTTTCTGGGGGGATGTTGCTCCTTTGGGGGTGCCACACGCTTAGCCTGTTTCCTGTGCTCTGTCTGAACCCTGATCGCTCTCCACACTGCTCCATTTGACCTCCTCCTGGCGTGGGTGGGGGGAGCCCTGGGCCCGGCCTCCTGCCTGCCTTCCTGTGCGCGAGCCCCCCATGCCCCATGGACAGCCCCTGCTCTGGGCCCGGCTTCCCCTGAGACCTTCCAGCTGCGAGGTCAGCAGGAAAAGCACTGAAATGCTCAACTTTCGAATTTCTTATGAGATTCAGAGTGTCGGAAACTTCTTTTGGATGCGTTATCATTATAATTACTAGTCCGCGAAATAACATAAATGTACTATAAGTCTTTATATAAAAGTGTACAGTTTTATTGGAAATGCATCCTTTAATTAAATAGGGCTTTAAAAACTACTTCATCTCTTTGTTTCTATATCCATGGATGAACGTTTCTTTCTGTGAGGGTTCAACACCAATTTGCCCTTTATTTTATATCTTTTATGATCTGACCGTCAGCATGGAGAAACATTTTGTTATTATTTAAGGAGGTAGGAAGGAGGGGACTTTAGTTATGTAAAGGGCATGCACTTAGTAATCTGCCAAAACCACAGAGTGATCTATCATCAGAATTGCTTTTTTTAAAGATTTTATTTATTTATTTGACAGAGAGAGAGAGAGAGAGAGCACTTGGGCACAAGCAGGGGGAGCAGCAGGCAGAGGGAGAGGGAGAAGACTCCCCACTGAGCAGGGAGCCCAAGGCGGGACTCGATCCCAGGACCCCGGGATCATGACCTGATCCGAAGGCAGATGCTTAACCAACTGAGCCACCCAGGCGCCCCGTCACCAGAATCGCTTGAACAGTGTATGGGCCGGTTCCCTGATTTGTTCCCAGCATGATCTCAACAGAGACCCCAACACTGTGAGTTGGGCTTTGCTAGCACCTGGAGGTTTGCATCCCCTGGGGAAATGCACCACCGGTGGGGGGGCAGGAGTGCAGGAAGGAGGGGAAGGAGGCCTCCCCAAAGACTGCATGAACTCACGATTCTGCTGGAGCTCTGTGTCCGAGCACCTTTTGGAAGGCACTCGGGTACCCTCGGGGGCATGAAATTCATGGTACCTGGGTTTCCTTCCTCTTTGGCCCGCCTCCTCGGTCTGGTGCCTGGGCTCCACGACCAACTCACAGACTGCATGGGGGCTCCCCCGAGTACTGCCCCATCATCTTGTCTAGTACCACAAGCCCCCTTCTTCCTGGGTGACTGTGGCGGCTTCCAGCGACTATAAGTACATCAGTGACCCCAAATTCTTGCATCCCGATGTCCAGCTGCAACGCAACTCCTGAGGTGCGGACCGGCTGGGCCACCGCCCTTGACTGTCGGGTTCACACGCCCCCCTCGCCGAGCCCCAGGCAGATCTCGTCGTCTCCACCAAATGTGCTGCAGCGCGCGTGTCCCTGATCCATGTGACCCTCCAGGGTCCTCAGGCCCTTGCCACGGACCGCTGTGGTTCTGCTTCCCGACTGCCTCTTGTCCACCTTCTCCTCTCCATCCATGTGATCGCTGCCAGGCTTGGGTCCCGGGCATGTGTCCCCTGGCGACAAAAGCATCCTCACCATCTTCCATCACTCCCAGTGTTCTCCCCCCGCAGCTCCCCTCTGTTCCTGGAATGTTCTTTCTAGAATGCAGATCTGGCCACAGCGGTGCCTTGCTTCAAGCAACCCCCCCCCCCACAGGATAAGGTCTCCTCTTTTTTTTTTTTTTTAAGATTTTATTTATTTATTTCACAGAGGGAGAGAGATCACAAGGAGGCAGAGAGGCAGGCAGAGAGAGAGAGGGGAAGCAGGCTCCCCGCAGAGCAGGGAGCCCGATGCGGGCCTCCATCCCAGGACCCTGAGATCATGACCTGAGCCGAAAGCAGAGGCTTTAACCCACTGAGCCACCCAGGCGCCCAAGGTCTCCTCTTGACGCATGGTGTGAACTGCCCCCTGCCGCCTGACCAAGGCCCGGGACAAAGGGCTGCTGGAGGCGGCCTCCGGCCTCGACTGCCATTCCACGTGGGAGCACTAGGTGGCGCTCCGCAGAGGCGCTGCGTGTTCCCCTGGGGGTGACCGCCGGCCAGGCCTGCGGGAACGTAGTGACATCGCTACCCCGCCTGTGTGTCACGGTGAACGCAGCTAACACATGTTCGCACGTGGGAATTGTAAAGGTGTGCAAGCGGCGTGCTGTCTGTGTGCTTAGGAGGGAGCCGCCCTGGAGCCCGACTCTGCGGGGTCGCATCCTGGGCGACAATTCCTCCTCCGGGACACGGGGTGAGGGGTGCAGAAGGACCCCTGGCACACAGCAGTCATTCCGTCTATACCCGTTTTACCTGTCCAGCACCCTCCCACCGCCTTGGGGTCCCCCTGACATGTCCGCTGTCTGTCCGATTGCTACTCACTCCAGCCTGGGGGCGCCCGGGGGGTAGGGATGGCCCCATGTTCCTCTGCCGCCCGCACCTGCTCAGTGTTCTGTGCGGGCTGGTGGCTCCCGGCAGCATGCGGCCCCTCTCCGGGGTGGGGGCCCTCTTCCCGGGCTGGTTCACAGCCCACATCACACAGGTCGGACTGGGGTCTTGGCTCGTCTTGCTTAGACACACAGTTGGGGAAATGGGATAAAACCTGAGCTGGTACTTTGGCCGCCCCGGACCCCAGAGACTTTTGTGCTGGTGTGTGCCATCTGGAGCACCTGGGGGGTGGGGGGGGAGGCAGCCTGCCTGCAGTCGTGTGGTTGGGAGTGCGGCTGGCTGTGGAGACCGGGGCAGCCCCTCAGGGCAGACACATGGTCACCGGCGTGGGCAGGTGCCGGAGGGCTGGGACTTGCCACCCTGGCGGGGCTGGTGGTGGGCGGGTGGGGAGCTGGGATGGCCCCCCTCTGTTTGGGGGTGAGTGAGTCCCTGGAAGCCTGCCAGCCCCTCTACTCCTGGGAGAAGAGGTCAGGCATCCCCCCGGGGGGCTGTTCCTACGTCCATCCAGGTGGCCCCAAGTCCATCTGGCTGAGGGAGCCCAAGGGCAGGTGAGCCAGTGTTGCGAGCAGCCCCCCCGGTGAGGCCTCCAAACTGCTGCACTTCCTCAGAGTGTTCAAAGTGCTACAGGACCCAGAGTCCATCATGAAACAGGGGGTGTACCTGTGACCACTTACTCTTCCATACCTGGACCATGATGGTCCGGAATCGGGGGCTCAGCTCCAGGAACAGGACTTTCCCTCCTTCAAGCCCTGAGGGTTTGCTTTTTCCCCTGTCAGTGACATTTTTCTTCACATATGTGGTAATTCAAATGATTTGAGAAATGGGAAGTGGAAATAGAAGATTCTGGAAACCCCCATCCTTCCAAGCTTTTCTAATGCCAGAGCGATGTGGCCGGCGAAGCTGTCTGCAGCCCCAGGCGGAGGCGGGGGCTTCGAGGGTGACAAGAGGAGGGGAGTTTCCTTCAGAAGTCACCTTTATTAGAATGATTGGTTTTCAAAAATTATAATAATAATAATAATAATGGCTGCTTTTTGAGGGCACTAGAAACGAGGTTGTGAACACACAGTCAGTGGAGCTTCTAGTTTTTTTGTTTTTAATTTTTATTTCTTTTTAAAAAGATTTTATTTATTTATCTGAGGCACAGAGAGAGAGAGCACAAGCACAGGAAGCATCAGGCAGAGGGAGAAGCAGGCTCCTGGCTTAGTAGGGAGCTTGATGTGGGGCTCAATCCCAGGACCCTGAGATCATGACGTGAGCCTAAGGCAGACACTTAACTGAGACATCCAGGTGCTCCTGGAGCTTCTATTCTTAAAAAAAAAAAAAAAAATTTTTTTTTTTTTACCACAGAAGAATTTTAATACACGCAAGATCAGTTGGTGTGACCGGCCTCCCGGTGCCCCTCGCCCCGTCACAGATCTCCAACTGTTTGCTCATCTCGTTTAGGCTTGCCCCCAACCTCATGCTCCTCTTGCTAGAGTAGAAGCACCTCTCCTTTATCTCAGGAGACTAATAAGCCCTTATAAAGATCAAAGGAGCAAACAATTTGGGGAGCTGGGAGAAAACTTAGAAATACTCTTGTCCATTTTTTTTAGATTTAATTGATTTACTTGAGAACGAGAGAGAGAGACAGTGAAAGACCATAAGCAGGGGTGAGAGGGAGAACCACGTGTGGCCTTACCAGGGTCCTTTCGAGCAGAGCAAGTGGGGAGGGGGCGGCGTGAAGGGGGCAAGCGGAGCCCAGCCTGATGCAGGGGGGTGTCTTCCAAGTCACTAGGGCTCTGTCGGCCCCACGGTCAGCAGGATCTCCTCGGGGTGAGGAGCCATCAGATGCACTGTGGGGCTCCCCTCTCGCAGCCAAGGTCATGGACACAGCAGTTACAGAAAGTCTCCAAAAGTCAGCGAGCTGTGAAAGCCCAACACGGCCAAGACCTCCATTCCCCAAGCTTCCAGACAGTGTGGCGTTGGCCTCCTGTTCCAGGCAGCCCCAGACACTCAGGGCCACCTACGAGGCGCCCATCACGGGCATTTTCCTGTCACAGTTGACGCGTGGTCTGGCGTTCAGCACATTTGCAGTAGCTGAGTGTGTGTGAGGGTGTGTGCACGTGTGTAGTGTGTGTGTGTGTGTGTGTGAGCATATGTATGCGTGTGTGACTGCGTGCGTGTGAAAGCTTATGACTGTGCATGGGAGCGAGTGTGTGCGTGAGCAGAGGGGGAGGAATCAGCAAAGCACAAGCACGTCTTGGGTTATTTGAGGAGGTAAAAAACTTACCTGCTGGACGTGACATCATTCCCATTGAGCGCTCCTCCTCCTCTCCTCTCCAGAACGTCCTCCCTCGTGGCCAGCATGTTCTTCACAAAGTCCAATGGGTGTGACCCCGTAGCTCCGCTTACAGACACGTGTCCCGAAGAACGGAAGCAGGGACTCGGACAGCTATTTGCACACCCAGGTTCACGGCGGTGCTGTTTGTCACTGCCAGCAGGTGGAGGCAGGCAAGGTTAACGTCCATTGACAAGTGCGTGGAGAAGGGAAATGACGTCTGTGCGCATGGTGAATTCTTGTTCACTTTGAAAAGGAAAGAAATTCTGACACAGGTCATGGGATGGACAGTGAGGACAGTGCGCCCAGTGATACCCGCCGTGGTTCCACGTGCAGGACGGGTGTTAGGGGACAGGAAGTACCCTGACCTCTTTCCAGAATGTAAAGCCAATGCCTGAGTTCTCCGGATGGCACCGTGATGGGGAGGCACGTTTGCCTGAAGCCCGTTAGGAGGGACAAGTTCTAACTTTGACAAAAACAAGAGTGTATTGAGAAGCCTCCAAGATGTCTCAGGAGATCCATGGTAGAGTGATGAGACTGAGTGCACAGGGGCATGAAGACACGTTTTGGGGTGCTCGGAACACTTCATACATTGACAGGTGTGTTCGGACACTTGTCCGAATGCCCTGAAGTGGGTGCTTTAAGTGGGTGGATTTTTACATTTGGAAACTATATCTCAATAACGATAAAAAATCTTCATTATCCCTGTGTCCTCCATAGTCGGTCCTGTCCAGGGGGTCGTGTCCTGCTCACCTTTCCGGAGTGCAGCTCTGAGCACATCACTCGCCCACTTAAGCCCTCCCAGTCTCCCCCTCCCTTCTCGGCACCCTCGGAGCTCTGCTGTGGTGACCGCTGGTCTGTTCTCGCTGCGTGGCTCTGAGCCTGTGATTGAGCTGCATCAGAAAGCATCTCTGTGCTGCCCCCTGGGTGTGTTCAGGTGCGGGTGCTGGGCCGGCAGGAGCTGGCTTGAGTGTCTCGCAGGTCGGCCTACTCTCTGAGCCCCCGCCCCCTGCGCAGCCCAACCGCAGGTCCTGTTGTGGGCTGGCTCTGAGCGCCAACAGCTGAAGCTCCTGGTGGTTTGTGCGGCTCCGTGACACGGCGAGCTCGGTGCTCCCCACGCGCACCCCTGGACGCAGCCGGGTGCGGTCTGTGGCAGGTGCGCCGAGAGGCCCGTGGAGCAGTGGGCTGAGGGAGCAGCTGCTGGCTGGCAGTACTGGGCTCTTTGGGTGCTCCCGGTCCTTGCTCGCCAGGGAGGGCTGCCAGTGTGGGGGAGGGGGCCTGCTTTCCTTTGCCATCCCTAAACATACTTCCACTTCCTTCACTGGTGTTGTCGGTCCTATCATTCTGTGGAGGGCAGGGAAAGTCCGAACCCTTCCGTCAAAACCACTCGAAGGCCCCATTCAAGTGGGCTTTCCTCTTGTACTTCCCCCGGGCTGACATTCAGGGAAAGGAAAGAACACTGTGCTTCCTTGAGTCGCTGAGTAAAGCTTCACAGAAGCAGGGATGTAGCTCCAGCCTCGCTCAGTTCCGTTGTGATTCAGGCCATTGGTCAGCGCTGAGCAGGTGCGAAGGTAGGAAGACAACCCAGCCAACATCCGTGGTGTGCCCGCATGTGCCAAGCACCGCAAGGGCCCTCTGGAAGGATCCCTGGTGAGCGGGATGGCCCTTCTCCCCGGGAAGCTGTCCGCCCGGCACCCAGCACAGGTGTGCACTGTGCAGTAGCCGCTGTAGGAGACTTGCGGGCATGTGCTGTTGTGCAAGGCCCGGGACCTGGCACGGTGCATGCACGGACATTGGTCCTGGCTCCGGGATCAGGGATCGGGGAGGCTTCACTGGGGTGGGTGGTGTAGAAGGGGACGCAGAGCCACAGGAATGGAGCCGGGACAGGGGCCGGAGTGCGGTGAAGTCAGTGGACCAAGGAGGTCCAGCCAGAGCAGAAGGTCCTTTCAGGAGTCTGGGTCCCTGTTCTTAGGCCTCGGGAAGCCCTTGGTGGGTCCTGAGCAGGTGAGCGGGATGGGCAGCAGGTATCAGGTGAGATTCAGAGAGGGTAAGGAGGCCAGTGGGGGTGCACCCCTGTATTCCCCCGCAGGTGTGAAGGACAAACTTGCACGACATTCCAGGCTGGACTCAGGTATTACGTCTTACGTGGGACCGTTCATCATTTTAACCTCCCCCTGGTTTTCCCCCTCCCTTTCCTCCCCCCCCACCCCGTGGCCCCTGCAACCTTATTTAGAAATGCTACCCCACCAGCTCCCTTGCTGCAGACCTATGGCTTCCCTCCCACACCCACTTAGGCCTCGCTCCCAAGTACAGCAGGAGACTTGGGGGAAATCCCACCTGCTTATTATGCTCCTAGGATTTCCTGGAAATTGGTCTCCTCGGATGGAAACCAAGGTCCCACCGGGAGCCGTGTCACACTGGGTTGCCGGCTATTCCTGAGGGGAGCGGGCTTGCCTACCTCGCGTCCAGACTGTTGAGGCTTGGCCCCAGTGGGCCGCGGGACAGGGCAGGGGGCATGCAGGCGTCCTCTCATGCACATCCCACTCCCCTTTGTGTCCCGGTGGTGTCCCTGTTGAAGACCACCGCCCTCTGTGGACAGTCTGCCCTGGCCACAGCCCTGGAAAGGGGAAGCAGCCACAGCTAAAGAGCGAGCCGGGCCTGGGGGTTCCCCTGAACCACCTCCCACAAAGCAGCGAAAAGCCCAGCAGTTTCCCACCCAAGCTCTGCCTTCAGGGAAAAGGGAAGTTGACCTCTGCAGCCTCTCCCTGAAGTCACACACCTGGGACCCTTGTCCTGGAACTGGGATTCTTCTGGCCACTCAGCAGCCAGAGAGCTTTGGGGTCCCCCCTCCTGTTCCCCACTGAGCTCTGACAGCGCAGGAGGGGGATGAAGGACAGACTGAGCTCCCCACCGTCGGGAGGGAGGGAAGAGGAGCTCCTCTCCAGCCCAGCTCGTCTCCAGGTGGTTCTGGTCCGGGGCGTTCTCAGCCCTGCGGCGGGAGTGGGCCGGGAGCACAGGTGGGCGGCATGGCCCCCAGTACCTGCTGGGTCCCTCCAGCATCACAGCTGCCTCTCTGCATCACCAAATGGTACGAGTGTGCATGTAAATGACCTCACATGTGCATGGCCCACTGCAGCAGTCTGAAAGCCTGGCTGCAGCTTCTCTGACACTCTTCTTCCCAATAAAAGTGGCGTTTCCCTCTGTGGATGGCTGTGGGCTTGTGGCCTCACCTGCTGGTACCAGAGGATAGAGATGGAGCCCTCTGAGCTCCCGGCTGAGTTAGGAAAGGCCGTTGGTAGCCTGTGTCTGTTGCTGGAACCCTTGCTCGTGGGACCCGGAGCCACCGCACAGGACATCTGAGCTGGGACACTGAACAGGACCAGCCCGAGCCTGTCACACAAGGCATCATGGAGCAGAGAGCTGTTCCTGCACCCCAGCCTGGCCCACATTCCACCTCCAGGAGTGAATATGCTGTTCCAGCTGCCAAGATTTGGGGGCTGCTCTGGGGGAAAGCAGTAGATAAGCGGAACATCCATGGATAGGTGTGCAGACTCCCATGAACACGGCGAGTGGCTGTGAGGTCATCCCCGCGCCAGGATGCGATCGCGCTGGTAATGACGCAGCCTAGCACACCGTACAGATGGGAGAGGCTGGTCATTATTGAGACGAGTCACATGGTTCCCATCGTTCTTCTAGAATGCTGGTCCTTCCCTCCTGCTTCTTCAATAGAAGCTGCTAGACAAGAAGGGAAAACCTCGGTCAGGCCATGGATGATCATGTGGCGCGGACAGAGTCAGAAAGTCACCTGTCATCTCCTGCCACCCATCAGCCCCCCGGCCCAGTGGAGAGGAGTGTGATACAGGTGCACCTCCAGCCCCTCCGCAGCATGGTGGGTCCACAAACCCGGCTCTGTGGCCTCAGGAGGGGCTCCAGGAGGGGCCCCCGTATTGGAAGCTGTGCTGCAGAAGCTGCCTCTCATTATTCCCCCTGCAGTTTCTTTGCCTCTAAGATGGCACGGTGTCCCCTAGACAGAAAGTTCTCCAGGGGCAGAATTTGTATCTCAAGCACCTGACACAGGCCATGTATGGGTTCCACACCCCATGCACTTGGGTTGACGCCCTCAGCGTGGAGCCCGAATTTCATCCAGAACTCCCCGTGTGCACAGAGGTGTTCAGGATGGGGAAGCATGCTGTAGGCTGGCCCCCGGTGAATGCAGACCCAGGCGATCATGGCACTGAGAAAGGGCACCTTCCTTTGTGTTCACACCTGGCCTGTGGCCGGCCACGTGCCCCCGCCCCACATTCACACCCGGTTCGTGGCCAACCACGTGCCCCCGCCCCATGCTCACACCCTGTCTGTGGCTGGCCTTATACCCCCGCCCCATGCTCACACCCTGTCCGTGGCCAGCCATGTTCCCCTAGTCCCCCACTACCCCCCCTACCCCTTCAGTCACTGCACTATCCATAAAAAGAAATCGTTCTTTTTAGCAAAGACTTTGTCCACCTATTCTTGAAAAGTGACTGGAAACTCTGAAATAAAGTAAAGCAGACTGCAATGTTTAAGAGTTCCTAGAGCGACACCACCATGGATCCAGACCAGGAAGACAGCGGCCTGAATGCAGTTGGCGGGAGCTGTGATGAGAAGCACACTTCATTTGTTCAACAGATCAAGGACGAGCCTCCCCTGGGTGTGGGATTGGGCACCGGCAAGAGAGACACTGTGCACCTGACCATGGAGGGCCTGACTGCAGCTCCGAAGCCACGTGCTCACACCGTTTGTCTGGGAATGCTCATCACCACTGGGAGAGGAATAAAACATCCCATCCCTTGGCTGGTTCTTCGGATGCCTAGAGTTGTTTGGAGGAGGGAAGGTGCCTCTTGTGGGCGAGCAAACATTGCTGAACGGGCACGGGAGGACCCACCCCTGGGACACAGGGGAGCAGAGGCCCCAGCACACGTGTGCAATGCACCCCTTCGTTCTGGGTGGTCCCCTGCCAGTTCAGGACCCCAGCCCCCGGGAGTCGGGTGTCCCAGAGACTTGCCAGGAGCAGGGGGAGGTGGGGTAGAGGCTGGGAGCCCAGCGGGTTGGTGGAGGGAAGGCTGGAGGGAAAGCCGTAGCCCGAAGCCCAGTCTCAGAAAGTGTCCCCAGCGCTGCTGGAGAGTCATGGAAACCAAGCTGCCCTCCAGAGGAGGCTGGCTTTCAGGCTGGTCCCCGTGTGGCCCCTGCCTTACTCGGTCATTGATGGGCAGCCGCCTGTGGGACAGTGCAGGGGGGGCACTCAGGATGCAGCCGTGGGGTCCTCTGTCATTGTGGTCCTAAGGCGGGAGGCCTGACAGGGACACCCCCACGGCCACCACAGCCCTAGGGTGCTCTCTTCCCTCTAGTCCTTGGGTGCGGGTTCAGAAATGCACCTTGTACTCGAACTATGTCTCCTGTTGGTAGTAGTTCCGGACACTGAGAGACTGGAAGTCGCTCCAGAGGCAGCTGGAGAGAGTGGCTTCAGCTCCTGCAGGCCTCCCAGCCCATCCCACCTGCTAACAGGGCTGCCCTGTGGCCGTGGCCGTGGCCGTGGCCTGGAATTGGGGCCTCCCCACCCCGCCGCCCGTGCTCTGCTGGAACACCTGCCGGCTGCCCTGGCTTCCTCCATGCTCCTCTCACGGGACCTTTGCCGAGTCCATGCCTGTCTGCCCTCCGGGAACCCGACCCTCACCCTCAGCTCACACTGCGCTCACCAAGGGACGCCCTGATGGGAGGCTCGTCGGCAGGCCCCGGGGAGGACGGTGAGGAGCCAGGGCTCCGGGCTCCCCTCGCTCAGCCCGTGAGGCCGTCCCTGTGGTCCCATCACAGACGCCGGGCACACGGCGGGCGAGGGACCAGGGGACCTGTGCGTGTGAGTCTGAGCCACTCGGGTGCCGGAGTTTGTGTTTCCGACGTGACTGGAGAGCAAGAAGCAAGGGCTTGTTTTCTGTGGGCCAGAAGTTCCAGGGTACATGGGAGGTGAAGGCCGGAGGAGGAGATATAGCCCCAACCCCGTCCGCCCCAGCTCAAGGCCGCAGTGTCCAGGGTGGTGTCCCTGAGCGAGGCTCCGTGGCTCCCCTGCTGCTCCCCCCGCAGCGGGCTGAGCCCCGTCCCCTATTGTCACTAGCCTGGCTCAGCTGGGCGGCAGCTTTGACACTTTTCTGAGGGTGACATTTGCAGGACATAAAACCCCCCATCTCAGCTTGAGCGATTTAGTGGAGTCTGGTGTAGGGACACGGCGTGTGACACCGCCTCTGAGCGGCTCCAACACGTTTTCACCCCCAGTAAAGCCTGGTTCCCAGTGAGAGCGAGCCCCTGCCCCGGCGATCTGCCCCGTGTCTCCCTCTGCGGGCTGGTTCAGGGCTGACTCGCAGCTCCTACTGCATGTCCCCAGCGTGGGGGGGGGGCGCTCCCCGCTGGCTTTGGCACCCCCCCACCCCCCACCGTGGCGCCTCCTTTCTCTGCAGCCTAGTAACTGGCCCTGACTGGAGTAGCCGGGTCTCTGCTGACCAGCCTTTGGGCCGTTTCTACCTTCCGATGACGGTGAATAACGCCGTCGTGACCGTCGGGGGTGCGAGTGTGTGATACCTGCTTTCGGTTCTTAAAAGCGGCTTTGCAGGGTCAGATGGCAGCCGGGCAGGGGGGAGGTGTGGTGTGGGGGTGTGGGGGTGGTTTTGGTTTCTCTACGTCTGCCTTCAGCCCTTCAGTCCCCGAGTTAATCACTGACAGTTTGAGGAAGTGGCCTCTCATCGAACCATTTCCCTCTTCCACGTTTTCAACTTTCTCTTTCACACGCAGCCCACGCCCGAGAGTGACGAGGAGGAAGGACCGGTCCGGTGATGCACGCAGAAATTCCACCGGCCTCCACGCCTTGCCGTGAGTCACATCCCCAACTCTGCGGGGACCCGCCTCATTTGGCCTCGGCTGCTCCCTGGTGAGCACACGGCAGGCGGGCCGGTGGGGCGGGTGGAAGATGACGGACTGCGAGTTCGGGGACACGCTGTTGCTGGCCCAGGACTACGTGAGGCACGTCCTGCAGATCCCGCAGCCCGGCCCGGCCGCCACCAGAGCGTCCCGGGTGCTCTGTGACGTGGCCTCCTCCGTGCAGCAGGAGGTGGAAAAGAGCTTGAAACCATGCTTGGACAGCTTCGACGTGGGGTCCATTGACACCGCCAGAACCATCTTCAATCAGGTCATGGAAAAGGAATTTGAAGACGGCATCATCAACTGGGGAAGGATTGTGACCATATTTGCCTTTGAAGGCATTCTCTCCAAGAAGCTCCTGCAGGAGCGAATTTCCCCGGATGTGGATGCTTCTAGGATTTCTTACTTTGTGGCAGAGTTCATCACGACAAACATGAGAGAGTGGATAAGGCAAAACGGAGGCTGGGTATGTACAAGGGGAATCTTCTTCACTATTCTCACCTCTGACATGGGAGTGGACAGTTGCCTGCTAGTTGTTAAAAATCTGCTATTTTCGTTGGATGGCTTTTTAAAAAATTTCTTGTTTTTAAAATAAGAAGACATTTCTGGCTCCTTTCCAGGGAATCAGAGCTCTGTAGTTGAAAGATAGATGTACTTGCCATTTTTATTCCTGAGAGTGTGACCAGTTGGGGGTGAGACTCGGGGAGCCATGTAGCACCTCCCCAGTGCCCCGCCGCATCAGCAGCGGAGCCCCGTGAGGACTCGGCTCTGGCCAGGCTGTCATGACAACATAGATTTAGGAAACTAGGAGTTGGTATGAGATGCTGTTACATTTGGGTAGTTATTATGTTGTGAAACACAGGTACATCTTTGTAAATTCATTGTTTACAATTTGATTTTTTTGGCAGTTTTCTAATAGAACAAATTCTAGCTGTTAAAGCCTGTTGATAAAAGAATAATGTGCTGTACCACCAGCAAGAAACTCGATTCGGGAATTTCTAAACAACAATTCATTTTATTATCAAAACCTCAAAAAGCCCAGTGTGGGAGGTGGAGAGGGCTGTATCAGAAGTCATTGATAAGGGGCTTTTCACAGCTGAATGGTTGTGCTTGTTTTTAGACCCACTACACTTGACCCTGACTTTTTCAAAGCACTCATATCTCTGTGGATCCTCTCCCTCCAACCCCTAAGCCTAGCCTTCTTCTCTCCCTCGTGAGGAGCGACCCACCGTTATCAATTATGCTACATGCAAATCTTGCCTAATGAATATATCCATAGAAAATAGAAAATATACATAGTGCTTTTGGGGGGCACCTGTGTGGCTCAGTCAGTTAAGTGTCTGACTCTTGATTTAGGCCCAGGTCATGATCTCGGGGTCATGGGATCGAGCCCCACGTTGGGCTCTGCCATGAGCGTGGAGCCTGCTTAGTGTTCCCCCTCTTTCAACCCCGCCCCCACCTGTTTCTCTCACTCTCTCTTTCCCTCCCTTAAAAAAAAAAAAAAAGAAAATATAATATTGTAAAGAGTCCTACAGGGAAAAAAAGTCCTACCCATCTGCTGTTGTCCGTACGTGCTGTCGAGGGTCTGGCTGGCTTGGGCTGATGGAGTTCTTGGTTATTTCCACTTTGCCACCACAAATAGTACTTTCCCAAGCATGTCCATTCATGCTCCCCCTGCCCCCATCGCCTAATCTCCCCTCCCCGCTGGGTTAGGAGACTCTCTCCAGCTTCTCTTGTTTTTTAGTTCCTGCTTCCTCGGTTGCCAGTGAGGTCGAGCACCTGTCCATACCTTCACTGACCACATGCAATTCTTTTTTTTTTTTTTTTTTTGCCTTTAGTAATCTTATTTTTTTTAATTTTATTTTTATTCTTTGCCCAAGGGGTACAGGTCTGTGAATCATCAGGCTTACATCTTTCACAGCATTCACCAAAGCACAAACCCTCCCCAATGTCCATAACCCATCCACCCTATCCCTACCCTCCCACCCCCCAGTAACCCTCAGTTTGTTTTGTGAGATTAGGAGTCTCTTATGGTTTGTCTACCACGTGCAATTCTTACTCAGGGAACTGCCTATTCATAGTCTTTGCCCATTTTCCTACTTCCTGTCTTTTTCTCATTCATTTGTAGCAATTCTTTCGTGTATGTTTTTATTTTCAAATATTTTGCTATATGAAAAATATATTTTATATACTATTTTTATATGTAAAATATACTTATATATATTATTCTTATGTATGTGGCAGATATCTTCTGATTTGTTAACTGTCTTTTAAAATTATAGCTGCCTTCTATTATTATAAATGTTTTATTTTTATTATTTATTTTTTAAAGATTTTATTTTTTTAAGTTGTTTTAGTACTTTTTAAAAGATTTTATTTATTTATTTGACAGAGAGAGATCACAAGTAGGCAGAGAGGCAGACAGAGGGAGAGGGGGAAGCAGGCTCCCTGCTGAGCAGAGAGCCCAATGTGGGGCTCAATTCCAGGACCCTGGGATCATGACCTGAGCCGAAGGCAGAGGCTTAACCCACTGAGCCACCCAGGGGCCCAAAGATTTTATTTTTAAGTAAACTCCATATCCAACTTGGGACTCGAATTCACGACCCTGAGGTCAAGAGTTGCATGCTCCTCTGTTCCGGGCCAGCCAGACGCCCCTGGCTGTTGTAAATGTCCTAACACCTGATGGGGTCGCGTTTTATGTGGCGTCCCCTGCATTGTCCCTTCCCGTGTTGTGACGGGGCATCTGTTCTCCCTGACTCTCATGGACTTGGAGCTGGGTGAAGCCTGGGGGTGGTGGGTCCCACTCCCCTCCAGTCGGCTGTGGGAAGCTCTGCTGGCCACGGGGAGAGGTTTCCACTGAAGGCAACGCTTGTGTAGTACACAGGCCTGCGTGCAAGCCTCCCCCGTGGCTCACACTGGTACTTATCACCCACCCAGTGATGAATGTTCCTTAAAAATGCCACTTCTCAAGGACACCGTCTGTGAGCTCTCAGAACTCATCTTCAGTGGGGGTGTGGGATTGTCTCTCAGAATTTCCAGAAGTGGACTCGTCTTCCAGGGGTGGCCCAGGTGTGAGTGACGCACAGATTTACACGTGTGCCCATGCGCACACTCAGCGTTCACGGGGCTCCTCGGTTTAGGAGGGCTTGGAGCACCCGAAGAGCTTCGGTCTTGGACGTGGCACTTCCGTGGTCCCGTGAAGGAGCGGCTGAGCCGGTCTGAGTCAGCACTAGCACGGCCACGTGAGACCTTCCTCCCGGAGATGCTGACACAGCTGCTTGAGCGAGTGAACTTAACACATGAAGGGTTCATCTTGGGGCAAATGGGACAGTCACACGCCTGCTCTGGTAGAGTCTAAATTTATGGATGGGTGAAAATCGCTCAGCAATGACAGATCCGGAAGCTCAGGGTGTATCGTCCTGTCTGCTGTCACCCAGATTGCTTGTCCATGGCTCCAGACTAGAGACACACGTCTGTAAGGCACGGCGAGAAGAGCCTGTAGCACACGGCCAGAGAATACCTGTAATTTAATGCCGTTTCAAGGATGAGAGCTTCTGGGGTGAGGCAGCATAGATACCACGAGTGCCTGTGCTGGACGCCAGGTGCCAGCACCCAGCACCCCGGAGGTGAGCGAGTTAGCAAACCTCTCTGGGCCGCATGTCCTCGTCTGTAATATGGGGGAACAGTGCCATCTACGTGGGGGACCAGTGTCTGGATGAAATCGGTCCCTTGTATACACAGAGCTCTGAGAACAGCCTCCACAGGTATCAGCTCACGTTCAGGATTGCGGTTATTAGTAGAGCTCGTACGACAGGTGTCCCTGGTCAGCCACTCTTAGTCTTCCTTAGGGACACCCCCTGCGGTTGGACAGTAGTCCCCACGGGAACCGGAGGCCCTGGGGGAGAAACGAAGACCCGTGTATCAGTTGTGTGACGGGTCCACTCACATGTTCTTTCCCGGGCTCATCAGTGTGAGAGACGCCCCCTCCTCCCCTCTCTCCCCCTACCCCTCCCTCCCCGCCTCTCTTCCTTCTCCCCTTCTTCTGTCCTGTGCTGCTCACCTGTCTTTCTCTTCTCCCACATGCACGGTTCCCTCCTCCTGCCCCTCTGCCAGTGGGAAGGGCTGAGAGTGGAGGGGCTCCAGCAGGTCTGATAGGAGCGCGCTGGTGCCGTCTTTCCAGCTGTCTCCAGCTTTCCGGAGGAGAGGGTGGGCCAGCTGGCCACACCCCTCCACCTCCCTCTCCTGGGGAGCCTGCAGCGCGCTCTCCCACACAGCGCTCTCCTGGCCCTGTGCTGGCGGAGTGGAAAGGACACCCAGCCCTCAGCGCGGCACGGGAGCAGGAGACATCCCTCCTGGGCTCTGCAGAGGACCAATGGCCCCAAAGACACCCCACAAATATGGGCTGATGGATGACTGGGTGAACGGACATTGGCTCTGAGGTCTGAATCCTGGCTTTGCTCCTGGTGTGATCCCGAGTGAGTCAGGGCAGCGACCTGAGAGTCAGATTCCTCACAGAATGAATATCATATGACATAATAGAAGATACATTATATCCGTAATATACAAGGAAGACAGGGTGCCTGGGTGGCTCAGTGGGTTAAAGCCTCTGCCTTCAGCTCAGGTCATGATCTCTGGGTCCTGGGATCGAGGCCCGCATCGGGCTCTCTGCTCAGCAGGGAGCCTGCTTCCTCCTCTCTCTGCCTGCCTCTTAGCCTACTTGTGATCTTCCTCTCTGTGTCAAATAAATAAATAAAATCTTTAAAAAAATAAAAAATATATACAAGGAACACAATCATAGCTGCCTTGGAAAGGGAGTTAAAAGATTGCAGACACTTCTGTAAGAGTGCCTTGCAAAATGTCAAATCTGATACGACTATGAAGCATACAGGGGAAATTTCCAGAGGTTTAAATATATAACTCTGAATAGCGTAGGGACAGAAAACCCCTTTGAAGGCAGGGATGTACAGTTGGCGCTGGGACTTTCCAAGGAAGAGCGAAGACAAGCAGGTCTTGTGCGGCTGTCGCTGGTGTTTCATGACCCTCGTGCTCTAAAGTGTGGTCTGGACAAAAGGACGTGCAGAGACATGTATGTGAGCAAGTCTATGTCCCGTTGGCACAAAGAGCTCGTCACGAGGTGATGGAATCTCTAGGAGTCCCTCACATCCTTGGTTTGGATTTGGGGTTCAGATTGTTCCTCTTGGATTTTAGCTTGAGATTTAAGATCATGTCACGAAAAGGGAGGTGAGAGAGAACTCGAACCTCCATGTGGGTCCTTCTGGAACACTCTCTGACCTTGGGCGTCGCCCTCCACTCCCCCACACCCTACATCAGGTTCATCAGCGAGTCTTGTCGGCAGCACCTTTGAAACCGCACCTAGGCCCGTCTTCCTCCTGACAGGTCCGTAGCCTGTCTGGTTTCCTGCTCTGTCCTCGCCCTGCCACGGCCTGCTCCCCACGCAGCAGTCGGACTGGGTGCCGCCGTGTCCTGACCTGGTCGGAACCCTCCCCCGCACCCCATTGCCTGGAAACAAGCACGAAATGCCCAGTCCTGACTGCTATACTCAAACCCCATCGGCACTCATGTTCTAGAAGCCCATCCTGCGCTCTCTCAGCTCCAGCCTCCCTGGGTAACTAAGCACGCTCCCTGCCCCAGGGCACTTGCACTGGCTCTGGCCACTGCCTGGAATGACCTCCCCACCAGGTGTGCAGCACCCCCACGGCAGGGGCATCTCCCTCAGCTGCCCGTCTCTGATGGTACCCCCGCCCTCAACCCTGGGTCCTGCTTCAGGATGTGTGCCCCATCCCAAGCCTAGTGAGCCCAGGGCTCCTGCGTGTTCAGTTCACCAGTCTGTTCCCAGAGCTTGAAACAGCACCTGGCATGTGGCCGAGGCTCAGTAAATATTTGTCGAGTGAGTAACCGAGTGAAGAATCACTAGAGAAGCGTGGGAACAACAAAATGGTATTTTGCTAGATCTAAAGGATTCTGAGGGTCTGGTTTTCTTCAAATTATGGATGCAGGATATTACTTTATGCTTGAGGCTTTCTTGAAGCCAAGGTAGCTGAATTTAATAGAAACTACTCCCAGAAAGAACCCGATCTGGGCCCGCCTTGCTTATTACTGCATTACTGAAAGGATATTGAACCCCTAGTTCTAGATCTATCCTCGTATAATTTTTTTTTTTTTTTTAAAGATGGAGAGGACATGAGCGGGCGGGGCGGGGCAGAGGAAGTGGAAGTGAGAGAATCTTAGTAGGCTCCATGCTCAGCGTGGAAGCAGACGCAGGGCTCGATCCCAGGTCCCCGAGATCATGACCTGAGCCGGAACCAAGAGTCGGTTGCTCAACTGACTGAGCTACCCAGGCTCCCCCACATAATGGTTTTAAGATACAAATAGCATCATTGAAAATATACGTGTGAAGGGAGAAAAATCACTCCCACCACCCTAACGTGTCTGCGTGCATCCCTCCTCCGTCATTCCAATGAAGGTGCATGTGACAGCCTCCCATGTGACTTCCCGAATATCTTCCAGCCCTGCCTCCCAGGCTCCGTGCTGACATTTCCAACATCTGCAGAATACCCCACCTACTTTATGCACCATGACTCCTTAACCAATTCCCAGTTGTTAGACACTTGGGTTGCCTTCCTTCTTAGACATAACGTTTCCCGACTGGCGCCGGGATCAATATGTCTGATGACGGAAGGGCTGTTGATACTGTGTGTGGACCGTCGCACTGCCCGCTCGGACCGGAGGACATCACCGGCACCCGCCTGTGGGACTCTGTGCCCTGAACACTCACTCCCCATCCCTGTACCCCAGATCGTGGCAGCCACTGTCCTGCTTTGTCTTTGTGATTCTGACTGTTCTGAACTCTTCCTGTACATGGGGTTATGCAGTATTTGTCTTCATGTGACAGGCTTGGTTTGCTGAGCATCACGTGTTAGAGGCCTGGCCCGGGTGCAGCAGGGGTCAGAATGTCTTTCCTTTTTAAGGCTGACTAGCGTTCTGCCCTGGAATGTACACATCTGGGTAATCCGTTCATCATCAGCTGATGGACACTTGGGTTGCTTCCAGGCTTAGCTACTATGAAGTCTCTCCTTTTAATTTTAGCTTTATATAGTTAAAAAGCCTCTACTCTTCCTAGAGCCGAATTTGTCAGTTTTTCCCTTGGTTTGCTCTCTTTGGTGGAGAAGCGGAATGTATGAGATGTTAGCTGCCCCTGGTCATGGTGACAGCAGCCATCCGGCAGTGCCCGATTCCCAAGGGCTTCATGAAATCCTGCGGAGGGAGGCAGTGAGGGCACGTGCACCTCAAGAAATGTTTGGAAAGAGAGGGACATCATGTCTCAGAGCAGGATTGCACTTGACGTGTATGTGGGCAGAAGCTGGCTTTCCTGAGCAACCCTTCACCTGGGAAGTGCCCCCAACCGTGTTAGTCTGTGCTCTGGCCACGCTCAGGCAGATGGCAGTGGGGATGGGCCACTGGGTCTCTTTCAGCTGTCCACGAGATGGGCTGCGTGTCCCATGACCTGCGTGTGGTCACCAGCGCCAGCAACGGCATGAAGGCCCATTGCCCCAGGATCCGGACCCTGCTGGAGGCCAGCCAATTGTGTACTGGGTGAACACTTAAAACATGATTTCAACAGTTTTCTAATCCTTTGGGTGGTTGTTTGGAAGCTCATGGAATGAAAAGAACGGTGTTTGCCTTCCCTTCCAGGCCCAGGCCCTAAGAAGTTAGGTGACCTCAGGCCACTCACATTCTCCGGGCCTCAGTTTCCTTGTTTGTCAAAATAAGAGTGGGCATTAGGCTGGGTGATCTCAGAAGTACTCTGCAGTCAGGATGCTCTATAATTGTTTTCCAAAATTACAGTGCATAGTTCACACTCTGTTGTTTCAAAACTGTGATCGGAAAGGGAATGAATCATAATAGAAACATCCACCTCTTCATAGGCTCAGAGCCCCTGTTGCACCCAGCTTTATTGTGAGCCCTCATTCCGTTTACAAACATCCATGCATATTTCAATGCCAGACAACTGAAAAAGAGAAGAAATGAGACTTTCTTTCCTCCAGAGCTGTGCTGTCTGGTATGCGGCCGTTCAACACTTGAGATGTGGCCAGTCTGATTTCAGATGGGCTCTAAGTGCAAAACACACAGCGTATTATAAAGAGTTTGTACAGAGAATATAAAAGAGCTCAATAGTTTTTGTATCGATTACATATTGAAATCATATTTTAGATAAATATATTCTTTAAATTAACTTTATGTATTTCCTCTTACTTTAAGAAATGTGGCTACTAAGAACTTGAACGTCCGTCTGTAGCTCACACTGTGTTTCTGTTGGACGTCACTGCCACTGAGAGATGGTGCAGACGGACCGGGGTGGGGGTGGGGGATCCAGTGCGGGCGCCGATGAGACCGACAGTCTGCTTTAGTGAAGTGGCACTTTCTTTGCTTTTCATCCCACTAATCTGTCTCCACTGATTGATAAACTGTGAAATTTATTTTCCAATAGGAGGACGGCTTTGTAAAGAAGTTCGAACCCAAGTCTGGCTGGCTGACTTTTCTGGAAGTTACGGGAAAGATCTGTGAAATGTTCTCTCTCTTGAAGCAATACTACTGACCGGCCAACAGGGACACTCCCAATTGTGAAACCTGCCTAGTTTCCTTGACTCTTAAAAAAGCGTTGCCAAAACTTACTTCTATTTCTAAATAAATAACTCTGGTGATGTAACTTGATGTTTCCATGTTATGGAAATTTTGTTCTCGTTTTAATGAATAAATTGTATATTTGCTTCAGTATGTAATTTGTGTCCTGCCTGGGAGCCAAGTAAAAGGGTGAAGCTCAAGACAGGGGACAGGTATTGAATCGAGAGGATGAGGGCAGGAAGGGGATGCCTTTTCTGCCCCACAGCCGATTTTCTGGAGGAGGCGCCCGTTACCCAGAAGTCATTTTCCTTGTCACTTGTGGAGACTGCTTGGGGGCGAGTCTGCATCCTGCTCCCCTGTGGCCCCTGTGACCCTGGGTGCTGCGGGGTTTTCCCCCGATGCCCGCCCCCACCGACTCTGCTCCCTGGCCCACCGCTCAGAGTGGACAGAGAGACGGCAGTGACAGACACAGGACACTCGGGTAGTCGGAAAAAAGACATTTTGGTCAATGACTCATTGTTGAGCCATTGTTCAACTTTCCCCTTAAAAAAATTCATAAATTAGGGGGCACCTGGGCGGCTCAGTCAGTTAAGCATCCGACTCTTGGTTTCGGCTCAGGTCATGATCTCAGGGTTGTGAGACCGAGTCCCATGTTGGGTTCTGCGCTCGGTGCGGAGTCTGCTTGAGGATTCTCCTTCCCTCTCCCTGTGCCCCTCCCCCCACCAAATAAGGAAATTTTTATAAAAGTTCATAAATTAGAAAAATATGTCTTTTGTTACATCCTGAGTTCCAACTTGAGGTTAGTAAATTTCACTGCAGGACAGGAGCGGCACACTTTGTTCCAAACCTTCCCACTTACTTCCTCATCCTCCAGTGACACAGTCTCTGTGTCCACCCCCCCATCCTGGGGCTTGCATTATCTGCTTAGGGAGTAGCTGATCTAATAGAGAAACCAGAGCCCCTTGCTCTCGGGCTCTGTGCCTTCTCCCAGGGGATTTCGGTTGATTCATGCTTCACTTCCCCTGTGTTTTTTTTTCTTTTTTAAAGCGGATTTGAAGAAAGCCCTTCAGAAACCAGTCTTCCTCCCTCGGGGGTCTACTGTGCAAGCCCGCACAGAGATTTCACACGCACGCTCTTGGCCTCGTCTAGAGCTCCCCGCTGCTGCTGCGGACCACAGAGACCCAGAGAGCAGAAGGGTTTCTGTATTTTATTTCATCATGACAAGTGCAATCCCTCATGCCCATCCCCTATTTCCCCACCATCCCCCCACCTCTCCCCTGGTGACCATCCGTGTGTTCTCTGTAGTTAATAGTCCCCCGGGATTCTTAACCACGTGGATTAGGACACTGGGGCAAATCGGGAGGGACACATTTTTTTGCAGAAATAACTTTGGCTGATTTATCAAATCACATCTGAGAGCCAACCACCTGGGTCACTGGGGCGTGCGTCTGTCTGGACCAGGGAGTATCTCTACCCTGTTGTTTCACCTCGGTGCTCCTGGCCCCCTGCTCAGTGGGGGGAAGTCCTACCTTCATGTTCCCGTGAATCAGAACTAAGTGCCAAGTCATGAATGGATAGAATGGGAAGTGTGTGCATGGATCCTGCTACCTGGAATATACGTGCACAAGAAACCACAAAGACTGCCTTTTTTTTTTTTTTTTAACAAGAGAGCTAGGGAGTATGAGTTGGGGGTAGGGGCAAGAGGAGAGGGAGAGGGAGAGAGGGAATCTGCAACGTGGGGCTCAATCCCAGGACCTGAGCAGAAATCAAGAGTTGGATACTTCACCGACTGAGCCACCCAGGTGCCACCCAAACCCAGGCTTTTACGGCACGATGATCTCAGTAACGGAATAATAACTGCTAGGAAGTCAATGACACTTCTGGCTTGGTTCGTGAACTGGTCTTTCGAACTGCAGCCCCCTGTGTGTTTTATTACTAAAAAAATATGGGCGGGGTTATGATCCTCAACTCTTCTCTAATGCCGCACAGAAAGATGAAAGTGAAACAGATATAGACCTGAATGTAAATTAAAACTATGAAAACCCCAGAAGAAACTAGGAGAAAATCTTCACAACCTTGGAGTAGGTATAGATTTCTCAGTCACAACACAAAAACCTGCACCAGGAAAAAAAAAATCTAAAAACTATGCTCTTATAAAGACAATTTAGAATTATATTTCAATAAAGGTGTGCAACTCAATTTGGCAAGGCACAGAATGGAAGGTAACACATATCACACTAGTATCTGACTAAGCACTTGCTCCCCAAGTATATGTAACACTTACCATTCAGTAATAGCACAGCCATCAACCAAATTAAAAAATGGACACAAGACCGGAGCATACATTTCAGGAAAGCAGACAGGCCAAGGACGC
This sequence comes from Ailurus styani, assembly GCA_002007465.1. Classification (NCBI taxonomy): domain Eukaryota; kingdom Metazoa; phylum Chordata; class Mammalia; order Carnivora; family Ailuridae; genus Ailurus; species Ailurus styani. Next base: position 939,990 of record LNAC01000431.1, on the reverse strand, counting down.
ACGGAAAAAATGCTAGACACCACTGATCACAGAGAGACGCACATTAGAAGCACCAAGAGACTTGCGCACACCCTCCCGAATGGCTCACGAGGAAAGGTCCCACAGCACCAAGCTCTGGGGAGACATGGAGCCAAGGATCTTTCTCATGCGCGACGGGTATGGGGAAAAATTATACGTTTTTGGAAAACAGTGTGAGAGATTCTTCTAAAGTGAAACATGCACTGACCCTAAGGCCTAGCAGTCCCTCTCTTATGTGTCCACTCAACAAAAGTAAAACCTGTCCACGCTATTTCCAGCCACTTCATTCCTACTGTCAGAAAGGCCCGGAAACAACCCAAACGTTCCACACATTGTAGCACGTCTACACGAGGGACTATTACTCAGCAATAATCAGGCACGGGGTGCTGGCTTGCGCAATGGGGTGGACAAATGTCAAGCATGTGCTGAGTGAAAGAAGCTAGTCACGGAAGAGTACATTGTGTGCTGTGTCGTTCACAGGAAACTGGAGAGGACAAATCTGACGGTCAGTGGCTGAAAGCAGATGAGTGGCTGCCTGGGGCTGGGGCTGGGGGACCGATGGGAAAGGCCTTTCTGGGGTGATGAGAGTGTTGTACATCTTCACGGAGGTGGTCTACACTTGTCAGAATTCACAGAGGCACTCACGTAAAACACGTGCCTTTGGTTATAAATCACATCTCAATGTAGTTGGTTTTTAAAAAGCTCTTGTTCTTGCAAAAAAAAAAGATGAACACTCATTATAAACAATGCACACTAAGGAAAAGTATAAAAGGAAAGAAATAATATCACCCCAAATACTAATTTAAAGTGGAACGCTATTGGGGCTCCTGGGTGCCTCAGGTGGTGAAGCGTCTGCCTCTTGGTTTTGGCTCGGGTCATGGTCTCCATGGGGCTTAGCCCTCAGTGCCCAGTCTGTTTGTCCTTCTCCCTCTGCCCCTCCCCCCTGAGCTCACTCACTCACTCTCTTTCTAAAATAAATAAAATTAAAAAAAAAAGTGGAATGCTATGAATGCTCCAATAAAATCACAAAGCACTATTATTTGTGCCCTGGGCACGTACAAGGCCATCGCGGTCGCGCCCTCAAGCCTGTGGCCACTCTGCCGGGCGCTCTGCATGGGCAGCCCTCCCTGCCTTTCAGCTATGGTCTCCGTGGTAGCCTCGGTGGCCTGTCTCTGGAGACTTCTTCCAGACTTTCACATATGTGGTCTGTCCCCTCTGCTTAGAACACTTCCCTACCTGGTCCCCTGTTCAGGCTTATGTGCCCTTCAGATTTCAGCTCAGAGGTCACTGCTTTAGGGATGCCTTGCCGGACGAGGTTAAAGTCTTCTATTATCGTCTCCCCAAACACCGCTATCTCCATTAGAGTTTTCTATTTGTGTGATTTTTAAATCAGTGTATCTGTTCCCCAACAGACAGCAAGTCCCTGGTGGGCAGGAGCCATGGCTGTCTGTGCTCATCTTTCTCTCTCAGAGTCTAGTTCGGAGCCAGGTGAAAGCTCAATAATCACTTGTTGAAGAAACACCTAAACGGACGTGAGTTGGTTCGGGAGTGTGTTGCCCGTGAGGCCGGGGTGGGGCTGAGTGTCGGGTTCGCTGACAGCCCCGGGGGAGTAAGGGCTGCTTGCTGGGTGTTCTCCACGTGCTGGGACCTCCCGAGCGTCATCGCCTTTCATCTCTCGGTGCTCCCCTCAAGCTGCTATTATCCCCATCTTAGCACCAGGCTTAGAAGCAGGAAAAAGCTTGCCCCAGTTTGTGGGCTTGGGGGGTTGGGTTACGTTGGCCCCGAGGCCACACGCCCCGTGCCGCCCTGCACCCCCTCTTCCTGCACCAGTCCCTCCTGGCTCCGTGGTGCCGCCCAGATGCAACTTCCCCATCCCACTCACACGCTGGACCAGTGCGTGAACTGGTTGCCCCGTAGAGGGCCTGCGTGCCCATCGGCCAGCTGGGGGACCTCCTCTCCTGCTTCTGCGCCCTTCACCCCTTTATGAGTCTTCTCTGTGTAGAACTGCCTTAGGTTTGACTGGGCATCACGATCTCGGCTCTGGGAACTTTCTGCAGAGGGTCCAAAGCTGCTGACAGGGAAATGCCACTTCGGGCAACTCCATGGAGCATGAACATAAACCCTTTCTTTACAGGGGGTGACTTGGTGTGGCTGTTTCTGCTGGAAGATGCTGTGAGGGGTGGGCGGCAGGATGGACACTGTTAAATCATTTTCCCATGGTGCTGGCGGGTTTTCTGATTCATCAGCCTTAGGCATGAAGGTGGGATTCTCAAGACGGCCAACTGAGACTAGCACTGTGATTTTCTGCTTGAACGGTGTAGACCTAACTGGCTGAGGAGAGCCAAACCTGTGACCAGTGTTTTCTAGAAACTGCTCTACAGCTCAAGGCTGATGATTCTACTATTTGAGCATCTGAAGAATGTATATATGGGAAGCATTTGTTATAGACCCTTGCAACACTAGTACTCTGACACAATCTCGTTCCCAGGAACTTTGCTGGTATCGCCCAGGAACTCCCGCGTGCCCTGCCCTCCACCTCCAGCCGCCTACCCTGCACCTGTCTCGGTGTATTTTCCCCTGTCCTCTTATGACTGTGAAGCCATGTGTTGGGAGGCTATCCAAACACCTGTCACCACTCCCTGAACCCGGAACACCGGCCTCCTGCGCCATCCTGGTTAACGGCACCGCCACCTCCCCATCCACTCGGGCAAACCCTTAGGCTCTTTGACTCCTTTTCTCTCATACCCCCAATGCAATCCATCACAGGTGCCACATGTTTCCATCGTCACAATCTACCCAGGGGTCGGCAGTTTATTACCACCCTCATTACCACTACCCCGACCCCCCCACCAGAAACCTCCTGCCTGGATTTTGCAGTAACCCCCTCACTGGTCTTCTTGCTTCTGCCCCTCACGGTGTGTTCCCAACGTGCAGCGAGAGGCGGCCTTTAAAAGGTGAGGAAATGTGAATGAGGACGTTTGGGGGATGGAAGGTACAGGGGAGAGAATATACTCCGCGACCGTGTGACCGCATGACCGTGGGACGACAGTGCGGCCGCATGACCACGTGGTGACAGATGGGAGCCACACCCACGAGGAGCACAGGGCGATGCACAGAGAAGGCGAACCACTATGTTGTGCACCTGAAACTAATGTAACATTGTGCATCAGACTCCAAAAAAGGGAAAAGAAACAAACGTAAGCTATCGTGTGGTACCCACTCCTCAAAATTCTCCGGAAAATTGTCTTTTCACCTCACTGCCCAGAAAAGCCAGACTTCTCACAATGTTCGCACATGGATTCTTTTTCTGTTATTCTTTTTTTTTTTTTAAAGATTTTATTTATTCATTTGACACAGAGAGAGAGAGAGATTACAAGTAGGCAGAGAGGCAGGCAGAGAGAGAGGAGAGAGGAGGAAGCAGGCTCCCTGCTGAGCAGAGCCCGATGCGGGCCTCGATCCCAGGACCCTGGGATCATGACCTGAGCCGAAGGCAGCAACTTTAACCCACTGAGCCACCCAGGCGCCCTTTTTCTGTTATTCTTACAACAAGGTTCTCCCCAGCCCAGTCCCCACCCCGCGAACAACCCGAGCCACTCCCTGCTGTGCCAGGTGCACTCTGGGCTCCTCGCAGTCTCCTGACGTCTGCCTGGAGTGACACACGGCTTCTAAGGGGACCAGACTTGGGGGGACACGGCTGGCGGTGACTCTCTCATGAGGCCCACAGAGTTCTCTGGGGATTCAGAGATCTAAGCAGCATCATCCCTATTGCTGTAGGTACGCGTACGCACAGTGCCATTGCTTCCAGAAGTGCAGTCCTTGACCAGGAGGCAGCGTACGCCTGCGGAATGGTTACTGTGTTCTCAAAGATATGGACCAAATGAGGAAGACTCTCTTCCCCAAGACAGCGAACGCATGACTGAAGGAGACAAGGCTCTTCTCTTGTTTTGGTGTCTACCCAGAGAACAGAGCCATCAGAGTAGCCACTGACGCCCAGGAGAACAGGCCTCCAGAGCTCAGCCCAGGCGTTTGACCAGTAGCATAACCTGCAGAGCTGGGGGTCTGCCTCCGCTGGGAGTCCTCAGATGGCTCTGCTGGCCTATTCACAGTGTCCTTTGGCTTTCAACGTTGTTGATAGTCAACCAACTGCTCCAACCATGAACTAGGTTTCTGGGAGTCATCCTTGAAGCTTCCTGTCCTTTATTCCTGTTCTTCAACCAAAAATTAACCAAACCCAGGCAACTTACTTTTTAAATATCTCATAATCCATCCCTGCCTCTCCTTCTAGGTCCTTAACTCCCACACAAATCCAAGCTACCATTACTTGCACCCAGGAAGTGCATGTGTTCCGTCATCCATCACTGACCCCCTCTGTACACTCAGGACAGTGAGCATCCTCATCTGAAAAGTAAATCCAATGTCACCCCTTCGCAACTCATTCAACAGCTTTTCGTTACTCTTAGAACTCAAATTCTTCCCCAAAACTGTGTGTCATCTTCCTCCCCACTTGCGTGTGGACCGGACTTAGTGACTTGCTTACAAAGGAGAGACTGTAGAGAGGGGAAGCCGGGCTATGACAGAGAAGCCTGGCCGCTGCTCCTTTAGGAGGTGATCACAGTTCACGTACTGGCCGATACTGTGTACTTTTTGATATCATGTCATGGAAAGGGCATTTAATCTCTGTGGTATTCTTCCCCAAACCCGTAACCCTGCAAAAACATCAATCACAAATTGAGGGATATTTTACAAAATACCTGACCAGTACTCTTCAAAACTGTTAAGGTCATTGAAGAACGAGGAAAGTCTGAGAAATGAGCACAGTCAAGTTGGACACGACTAGACATGACGGGATGTCCAGGATGGGACTGGGGGACAAAGCATGGGCGTCCGCGGGGAAACTAGAGAAATTCAAGTTAAGTCAGGAGCTAGCAGCAGCAAACTGAGGCTGGCTTCCTAGCTTGGGCACGTGAACCATGGTGACGCCCCGTGCTATCACTGAGGGGCTGGGCAAGGGGCACATGGGAACTCTGTATCTCCTCTGCAACCTTTATGTAAATGTAGTCTTTAAAATAGTTTATTAAAACACAAAGAGACAAAGCAAAACCACCCCATGTCCTCCGTCCTCCGGACCCAGCCCCTCTGCCTTAGGTCCTGCCTCTCTCTGCCGTCTCTCAGTTCCTCAGGAATGTCACGCTGTTGTTCCCTTTAGGGCCTTTGCACATAATTGTTTCTTCTTAGAAAACTTTCTCACCTCCCCCTCTCTGTTCTCACCCACACTCCTGCCTGGTTAGTGCTTACTCAACCTCCGGATTTCAGCGGGGAGGCCACTTCCTTGTGCTGGGGGCGGGTGGTGGGAAGGGCTGCGGGTCATCAGACACCTCCTGACCTGTCTAGACGGACGGAATGATCTGTGCAGGCTGACTGTACTAAGAACTTGTGTGACAGTTCAAGTTCTTCTGCAAATTGCCACTTGGTTTAGACACCAGTATGTGGCATTGTTTCCTGAACTTTAACGTGAATACAAATAATCTGGGGATCTGTTGAGATAGAAATGCAGATTCTGGGGAGGGCCTGAGACCCTGCGTGCCTGGAGAGGCCCCCAGTGGTGCCGAGGTTGTTGCGTCATGGACCGCGCTCAGAGTAGCAGGTATTGGTAAATGGACCACATTTTGATGTGCTGATGGAAATGAAGTCTTGGGTCTGTACACGTAAGAACGAGACCAGGCGTATAAGTGAATTCAGTGTTTGTTTCACTTCTGACAATGGAAACTCTATTCATTTCCGCTCCTCCCGCTTTGAACCTGCCCATTCCCACCCACTTGCAAATTTCCATACAATCTATTGGACGGAAGGTGTACAACCAGCTTAGCGTCACGGATGCAAATCGGTGGATTTCCTTGGTGACATTATGAGTTTTCTTTTTAAACTTCTAGAATGGCTAACTGCCACTTAGAGCTGAGGGATCCATCCTTTTCTGAATATCCCCTAGGTCGTCAAGGCATCTTCAGTGTGGTTCGGCACTCCAGCTACGGTCTGACCAGTGCAGAACACGAGGGGTCCTTCCTCAGGACCCGGACTTCCATCAGAGCTTGAGATTTTCCTAACTCAACCAACTGCTCTCCCACTGAGTTTGCCCACCACCCAGCCTTTCCTCGCTGACTTAACCAACATCCACCTAGTATCCATGCTGTCCCGGGGCCCGTGCTGAGCACCGAGGACACAAGCCACGGTTACACATGGTCCCAGGCTGACAGCCCACTGGGGGGACAGGAGCAGGTAGACAGGACACTGCTGGGCCACAGAGGAGGCGGGTTAGCATGCGTTTTGGAGATCCTGATTTCTTTCACGTAGTAGCCCCCCACGTGGTGAGCCTGGGCACGTGGCATGTCCACACCCAGTTCCTGTTCTGTGATGTCACAGTTTCTAGGTCCAGAACTCAGAACAACAGTAGGAAGCAGAGCAACCTCAGTACACGCCAGCTGCCACCAACGGTGCTCCTCTGGCTCAGATGGCCACTGTCCTCTCACCCCGACCAAGCAGGCTGACGTGAGCCCCTAGAAGCTCCTCATGCAGCCCCGATAAGGACCATGGAATATTCTGTCAGGAATTCAGGAGGGAAGGTTTACATCAACCATCCAGGGGCACACAACCGAGGAAGTCCCTCCTGGATAGTTTCCAAAGTTCTTCCTGGTTGTTGCTTCCAGGGACTTTTCTCCCTTTCTCTGCCCTCAAGTGCAGGGGAACCGACTGTGTTAGCTCCGCCATGGGCTTTCTGTTTGACTCCCCCCTTCCCTCTGGGAAGCAACAGAATTTCCTCTGACCATCTCATGCACAACAGGTTAGGGACCATCTTTTGCTGATTGTGGCTTTCGGCCTATTACCCAAAGGCCTTATCAAAGTATTTCTTTAAAAAAAAAGAAAAAGGTCATACACGAAGGGTTTGATGGGTTTGATGTTTTCTTCACGACTGAGGTTTTCATGCTTTTCCTGACTTTTCTGGTGAATAAAACGTCCTTGCTGTCAGCGCACTGGGACAGCTCTGCGGTCAGCCACGCCTGGCGGTCTAGGGAAGCACAGTGCACCGTGGAGCGGACAGCAACAGGGCCCAGCAGGGCCATCCTGTAGCTGAGAGGGGCAGGGTCTGATGACAGCAGGCTTGCACCAAAGGAAGGTTTAAGAAACAGTGATAGGATGAGAGTGTTTTCTTCCTGAGGCAGGTTAGTGCTGAGACCAGGTTGTAGGAGAGTTTGATTGCTGGGAGATCAGTTAGGAGCCTTGTATAACAGGTGGTTAGTAAATGCGTATTGACTTACACTTGCGCCAACTAAAACTTCTGTTTTTTTCACAGGATGATCTCTCCCATTTCATGCTTCCACCAAGTTTATTTACTTAACAGTTTTTTTAATTGTTTCTTTTGAACTAATTTTAATCTTAAAGAAAAAGTTGCAAAAATAGACTTCCCGTATACTCTTCATTTAACTTCCAGTAACATGTCCCATAATCACAGTATGGCTATCCAAAGAAAGAAACTAATGTCAACACCACGCCATTCCTAATGTACAAACCACGTGCAAACCTTACCTAAATCCCACCAGTTTTCCCACTAATGCCGAGGCCCATCAAGGATGGCTCCCTGTACTTCACTGTCCTGTCCCCTTCGTCTCCAATCCCTAAGTTTCTTTTCTTTTTTTTTTTTTTTTAAAGACTTTATTTATTTATTTCACAGCGGGAGAGAGATCACAAGGAGGCAGAGAGTCAGGCAGAGAGAGAGGGGGAAGCAGGCTCTCTGCTGAGCAGGGAGCCCGATGCGGGCCTCGATCCCAGGACCCTGAGATCATGACCTGAGCCGGAAGCAGAGGCTTTAACCCACTGAGCCACCCAGGCGCCCAATCCCTAAGTTTCTTGGTCCTTCATGACCTTGAGACTTCTGAAGACTGCTGGTCGGGTGTTTAGAGAATGTCTCTCAATTTGGGTTTGATGTTTTCTTCACGACTGAGGTTTTCATGCTTTTCCTGACTTTTCTGGCAAGAAGGAATGCCACATAAACAAATGTGTCCCTTTCCGTGGCCACATTAGGGGGCACGTATGTCTTATCACACCAACATCTATTAACTATCTTGTGGGGAGATACTTTGAGGCCACAAAAATGTTCCTTTTGTTTCTTGTTCTTTTGCCCGCTGATTTTAGCCCCCAACAACGGTTCTTGCCTGATTTTAGCCCCCAACAACGGTTCTTGCCTGCACTGATTCTAAGTCCGAGGTTTGCCGAATGGTGATTCTTGGTCTCTACCATTCCTTCCACATTTACTAACTAGAATTATAGGATAAGGAGCTATGTCTACTTGTTATTCTGTTATTTATCATTATCCAGTTATCAATCACTATGGACTATGGATATTTATTTTATTTCATGGGTTATAGAGTAAAATTATCATTTTGTTGCTCAAATTGTCCCAGCTTAAGCCAATGGGAACTCCAGTTTGGGTCCCAGCTCCCCTTCTGACATGCTCCCTTCTGTCGGGATCACTTCCTTACCTTGTGGCACCACAAGCTATGCCAGGCCCATCTTGCTCCTGCCTCAACTCTGGAAGCCCTATTTTTTGTTGGAGAATGACATTTGGAAACCAATGGACGCTAGATTTCACTGCTCTGGAGCGTGATTGCTTCCAGATCCTCTTACGAACAGAACTAGGAAACCTAAGTCCATGTATCAAACATACATCTCTATTTCTCTATCCACTTGTGTGTATATATTTAAAATCACAAATTTATATCAACACTTCCAATTCCAAGGCAACACAACAGGGTCCATTCCAACCTTTACTCCTTCCTTATTTGTAATTTGTTTTTCCTGACAGGAAGAAACTGGGACTCTCATTATCTACAGTGTATTTACTTATTTGCTCACTTCTAAAGCACAGATAAAGCAGTTTCACAATTACTAATTTATAACCCTATGAAAAACAGATGTCTTAACTGGAGTGTGGTATTGGCGTAAAGCTGTTTTAGTCTTCACTCTTACAGGAGACCATCAGAAGGCTGTTTTCTGGAGTTCTTTTCTACTCCACCATTCGTGGTAATTGTTAACCATTACAGCACAGTTCTGTTTCATCCCTGCTTGCACCACTTCCGTTTCCCTCCACGCCCTGGCTGTAATGTACGTGTGCATGTGTGTATGCAGATGTTGGCATAGTTCTGAGGATCAGACCTACCAGACCTGTGTCATCGAAGAAACGTCGTTTTCCCCTCGTCACATGGCTTCTCCCTTCCCACTCTCCCACCCTGTCCTCACCTATTCTCTATGGGACCCGATGTTTGTTTCCCGTTTACGTTTACTGCATGTTTTTCTTTAAGAAATGAGCAGATACATGTTGATTTTCTTTTATACTGTTGTTTATTTTATGGCGATGTAATGGACATGAAATTCATCCTTTAAAAATGTACAGTTCAGCAGTTCTTAGTTTATGCACAGGGCTTCGCGACTACCATTTCGATCTAATCTTAGAACATTTTCATGGCCCCAAACCCAAACCCTGTACTCCCCTCCTTCCCAGGCCCAGGTGACCACTCCTCTACTTGCTGTCTCTATGGATTTGCCTGGTCTGGTTATTTCATATAAATGGGACCATACAGTATGTGGCCCTTCGTGTGTGACCTCGGTCACTAGGTCCATCCATGCTGTAGCATCTCATGTTCCCATGAGTAGGAGGGTTTGTTTCTTCACACCCTCACCAGCACTCTCTGTGTTTCTGATTATAGCCACGTTAGTGTGTGTGAGTGGTGACTCTAATGACTAATGATGCTGGTGTCTTTTCGTGGCTTATTAGCCATTTGTGTATCTTAGGTCTCCACCTGTCTGTATTTACGTCTTTGGCCTGTTTTAGATTATCTTCTTTTATTGCTGAGTTGTAAGAGTTCTTTATATATTCTGGATTCGGTTCCCTTATCATATATGTGATGATGTCCTTTAACATACTCATGTGTTTAATTTTGATAAAGTCCAATTTACTTTTCTTTTGTTGCTTGTGTGTTTGGTATTATAACTAAGGAACCATTGCTTAATCCAAGGTGATAAACATTTATGCCTATGTTTTCTTCTAAGAGTTTTGTTTCAGCACTTATTTTTAGGCCTTTGATCTATTTCGAGTTAAATTTTGAGTATGGTGTTAGGTAAGGGTCCAACTTCCTTGTTTTCCATATCCTATCACTGTTGGAGAAGACTATTCTTTCCTAATAGAAGCATCTGGGCACTCTTTTTCAGGAAAATCAATTGACCATGAATGTGCAGGTTTATTTCTGGGCTCTCAATTCCATGCCATTTACCTATCCTTCTCTCCTTATGCTAGGACCACACTGCCTTGATTACTGTAGCTTTGTAGTAACTTTTCAAGTTCAGCAGTGTAAGTTTTCCAACTTTGTTCTCTTTTCTCAAGACTGTTTTAGTTATTCTGGGTTCCTTGCATTTCCATGAGAATTTTACGATCGGTTGTTGATTTTTGCAAAAAAGCCAAATTTGATAGGTATTGCATTGACTCTATAGGTCAATTTAGGGAGTAGTACTATCTTAATATTAAGTCTTCCAATCCATGAATATGGGACATCCTTTAATTTATACAGGTCTTCTTTCTTTCAACAATGCTATGTAGTTTTCAGAACTATATAACACTTGTTAAATTTAATTCTAAGTATTTTTTTTGATGCTATTGCATATGGAATTGTTTTTTAAATGTGAGGCCATCTGCATTATTATAAAAGTCTGTATTAGTTGGGGTTCTCTAGAGAAAAGGAATCAATTGGAGCTCTCTCCATATAGTCTTATTATGCATAACTAATACCTTGTTATATATATACCTATTATTATAGTACTTAATAACATATATTGTGAGATATACATGTAATATCCTAATTATCTGTTTTATATATAAATATAGTTGGCCCATAAACAACACAGGCATGAACTGCATGGGTTCACTTACACAGATTTTTTTTTGATACAGTCCAGTACTATAAATGTATTTTCCCTTATGATTTTATGACACTCTCTTCCCTAACTTACTTTATTGTAAGAATACAGTCTATAACACATACATAAACTAGGTGTTCATCAACTATGCGTGTTATCTGTAAAGCTTCCATCAATGGTAGGCTATTAGTAGTTAAGTTTTTGGACAGCTGACTATGTAGGGGGTCAGTGCTCCTAATCCCCATGTTGTTTGAGTGTCAGCTGTGTATGTAGTTTGACAGAACCGATAGGAGTTATCTCCTATTCCAGACTTACAGTAAAGAACTGGCTCATGTGGTGATGGAGGTCAGCAAAATCTCCAGAGCCATGGTCCTAATTTGAATCCAAAGGCCAAGAGCTGCTGTAGAACCAGAAGAACCAGAAATATATCTAGTATGAACAGTGCCAGGCTGGAAGACTGCTCTCATATCCTGCAACTTTGCTGAGCTCCAGTTTACTAGTTCTAACAGCTTTTTTAATGGAGTCTTCAGGATTTCCTGTATATAAGATCGTCATCTGCACAGATAGTTTTACTTCTTTCATTCCAGTCTGGCTGCCTGTTAATATTTTTCTTGCCTAACTACCCTGTAACCCAACTTTTAAAGAGTTCTTTATTAAAAGAAATTAACCCTTTGTGGTTGTTATGAGCAAGTATCTCCTCGTTTGTCAGTTGTCTTTTGTGTATGGCTTTTTATGCTATGCACAATTACGAAAAATTTGTATGTAGTCAAATTTATCAGTCTTTTCTCTTATCACCTTTCCCCACACTGCGGTTAAAGAGGAACTGCCCTCTCTCCTCCTACAGTTTCAGGTTGTACACTAGGTCCTTAATCCATTTGGAGTTTTTTTCTTATGTATGGTATGAGATATGGACATAATTTTCTTTAAAGAAATGGCTGTCTAGTTCTCCTAGGACCATTTATTAAACAGATGATGCTAGCCTCCGTGACCTGAGATACCGTCTTTATCATATCCTAAATTTCCATATGGCTTCAGGTCTAGTTCTGTGCTTCTATTCTATTCCACTGTCCTACTGGGTGGCAGTGCCATACTGTTGGAATTCTAGAGGTTTTACGGTGTGTTTCAAGGTTTGGAAGGGCCAGTTCCCCTGGGGTCCTTTCATTTTCTGTTTTCCTGCCTATTCTTGAATGCTTGTTTTCCCATAGTAACTTCAGGAAGCAGTAAAACTGATTAACATAAAACTTACTAAATTTTCTTAACTTCTAATTATTTTACAGTTCGATCTCTTTATCTGTTAAATAATGATACCTCTCACCTTTTCATCGGATCACTGGTGTCAACGGGTGAGGGGTTTAATCTAAATCTAGAGTTTAAGAGCCTTTCTCCGCACTGAGTGAGTCCCTTGAATCATGGTCTTCTTGCCTCCCAATCCAGGTAAATGCCCTGAGCGACAAAGAAAACTCCTTGTCTCCATCTCCTGTTGTTTATTCCTGAAGGAAGAGAGCTTTCAAAGGAGGCACAAGCGCCAGGCACTGAACAGCGAAAACATGCTGGACCTTGAACCTGTCGTAAACTGGGCAACTTACTCGGGGTCCTGAATTCTCCAGAGGTGAACACAAACGGCACCTGCCGCCTCAAGGGTCTGTCCTGTCGCTCAGTAATAAACCGGCTCCCTCCCACCCACTGGGAAAGGAGAGAGGAAAGTGTTTTTGCTAAAAAACCCAATCATTTGAAGGTCTGTGGATCCTGTGTACTTCTCGTCGGCCTGCCCCTGCGCCCTCGTGGGGCCCCACGCAGCCGCTCACCACGCAAGGCTCACTCACAGCCATCTAGGCCCGCTCTGGGGCCGGGCCGCGCCCACTCCCCGAACCCAGGCTGGGCCACAGCCGGGCGGGAAGCGGGGGCTAGGCGATCACTCGCTCCCTGCGGGGCAGGGCAGAGGAGCCGCCTCCCCAAGGTCGCACTGAGCCAGGACCACAGCCCCCTCCGCCCACCCTCCCCGCTTCCCCGGGGACGCACGGAGCCCTGACCCTCCCCGGGGCGGCCCTGAGGCCTGACCCTACCCCCTGGGGTAGCCCGGAGCCCGAGCCCTCCCCCGGGGCCTCACCGGGCCCGGACCCTCCTCCTCCCCCCGGGGCCGCCCCTCCCCCGGGCCCTTCCCCCAGAAGCCCGCCCACCTCGGACGCTCCCCCGGGCCCTCCCCCCGGACCCAGAACGACCTCACACCCTCCCCCGGCCGCGCGGAACCCGGTCCCCGGCGGGAGGCGTGAAGGGGGCGGGGCACCCGCGATCCGGAAGCGGGGACGAACACAGGGGCGCCTGAGAGATGGCGGCCGCGGTGGCCGTGAGCAGCGCCAAGCGGAGCCTGCGGGCCGAGCTGAAGCAGCGTCTGCGGGCGATGAGCGCCGAGGAACGGCTGCGCCAGTCCCGCCTCTTGGCCCAGAAGGTGCGAGACCGCGAGGACCGCCACGGCAGCGGACCACCACGCTCGCCGAACGGCCAGGCGGCTCTGGGTTGGCGGCCTGCGCAGGCGCAGCTCTCGGCGCGCGCATGTCTCCCCCGGGCGCGCGCACGTCCCTCCGCAGGCGCCGGGAGGACCCCTCCGGGCGCGCGCGCGCTTTTCCGGGCGGCCTCCGGGGGCGCCCACGTCCTTCCGCCGGGGGAGCGTGCGGCGAGGGGGTCCAGGGCTAAGGAGGGCGAGGAGGGTGGAGGTGGATGACAGCCAGCCGAGGTGAGAGCAGGCTGGGGAAAGGAAGCTCTGGCGGCTGAGCGGGGGGCCCCGAGTCCCGAGGGGCTCCGTGAGTCCCCGAATGCGTGCACGCGCAACGAGTGTTCAGTCGCCTCAGGGACGCGAGCGGAGAAGCGCGCGGCGGCCCGGGTGTGCCGTGCGCGCCCGTGCACCTGTCGCCCCGTGCGCCGCCGGGAAGGGTGGGACGCCCGGGGAGGGGGGCGGGTCTGAGCTGGCAGACGGGCCTGCGCCCCTGCACGGGTTCCGACGCGCGCGCGAGCCCTCTCTGCGGAGCGGCGCGGAGTTCCCGGAGGTCCCTGCAGTGAGCTGGGCCGCCGGAGTCCCTTCCTCACCCTGCGCTGTCCTGTCATCCGCCCGTTTCCCAAGTGCAAGGTCCCCACGGGTTACAGCGGCTGAGCGAGGCGCTCCCTCTCCTTCCACGCAGGTGTGCGGGGTTGGTGTGCACATTCGCTCCGAGTCATTGCAGCTGCCCTGAGAGGCCCTGGCGGGGGCACCGGCCAGCGGACAAGGAGAGGAGCCCGGCCTCGCCCGCAGGCGGTTAGATCTCAGCGCGTGCTGGCACGCGTCGGGAGCGCGCCCTGTGGGCCGCACTGGCTACGTGCAGGGTGCAGGGATGAAAACGATTGGGTCGTTGCTCTAGAGGAGAGTCTGCCCTGAACAGAGAACTGCAGTGCCGTCCGATGTACCAGGAGCATCAAAGGTGAAGACACCTCTGTAGGGAGATGTTCGAGATGCACCTCGTGGTTGAAGATGGGTTTTGTCAGGTGAAGGGAAGATGGCATGGGCCAGCGCGTGCGGGAATATGCTGGCACGAGACGGAAGGGCACTAGTGAACACGGCCTTTGGAGCTACACAGGTCTGAGCCTGATCTGGCTCCCATGCATTTGAGCCGTAGATGGCTGTGGCCGAGTCGCTCATCTTTCCGAGTGTCTGATTGCCTATCCATTAAAAGGATAATGTCGTCCTTGTCGGCCTATTGTGAGGGTTTAAATAGGTGTGTAAAGGGATGAGTTTGGTGCTTCACTTTTTTTTTTAAGATTTTATTTATTTATTTGACGCAGTGAGAGAGAGACAGTGAGAGAGTGAACACAAGCAAGGGGAGGGGGAGAGGGAGAGGCAGGCTTACCCCACCACCCCCAGCAGGGAGCCCCATGCAGGGCTGGATCCCAGGACCCTGGGATCATGACCTGAGCCAAAGGCAGTCACTCAGTGACTGAGCCACCCAGGCGCCCCTTCCCCCCTGCCTTTTTTTTAATGGATTTTATTTTTAAGTAGTCTCTACACCCAAGGTGGGGCTTGAATTCACAGCCCGGAGATCAAGAGTCAGGTGCTTCCCCGGCTGAGCTGGTCAGGTGCCCCTACACATGTTTTCGATGTAGCCTTTAAGAGAAGCGTATCAGCAGCATTTTGGGAAATGGGGGTCTATGCAGTTGGGAATCCGTGGAACCTGGCAGCTGGTTGGCTAGAGCTCAGAGAGTACCAGAAAGGAGAGGAGTCCTCTGTGATTTCAAAGTGGGGGTTTAATGTCTCTAGGCAGGAGGCATACAGGACCTGGAGCAGATTCTGGAATGGCGTGGGGAAAGTAAAGATGAGTTCAGTTTGTCTGTCTGTAGAAGATTAGAGTTCACAAATTCCAGGTGGAAATAGTATCTGTATAGAAGTAGAACCAGTGACAGAATAGGGTGGCAAGTCAGAGCTGGCATCAGAGGAGCGAGAAAAGTTGAAAAGCAGACCCATGACCCTCCATACTCAGTACATCTTACTCCCTACAAATACACACATAGAAGAAATGTTTCACAGCCCAGTGTTTCACAATTCTTACTATATACAGTGAACTTTAATATGTTCTGTTTTATTTAAAAATGCTGATTGTAACCTGCTGTTGGGTTCATGACCAACCAATGGATCATGGCTGGAAACATCCAGGTGCTGTGATTAGAACAGTATTTTGCCATAGTACATGTTCAATAAAGGTGTTAAGTTATGCCTTTCTCTCAATAATGTTTTTTAAAAGGCACATTTATTATTAATGATACAGCACCTTTTTTTTATAATTTAGAAATTTATCGGAAAAGTGATGTACGGAGCAGAAATTCAACTTTATGCCATGTCTTGACTCCCCAACTAAATAAGGAAATTAGTGCCCTATACTATTCTGTTTCATCTGCCAATTTCTGATGCCTATATCATCATACTTAAATTGTCAAGTTTTATAATATTTGTATTCTGTTTTATAATTAGAATGAGTCTCCAGAGCATTTTCTGTGGCTGATTTCCAAATTTGGAGTTTAAGTAACTAGTATTTACAGTATATTGGTTATACAGATAGTATTCACTGTAGAACCAAGTTATATGATTATAGGAAAAGGATATATAATTCTACGATGCTAGATGTATATGGCTAGGCAGAGAATGTTCCCTGTGTCATCACTGAGAACTCTCTTTCCTTATGTTCTAAAATTGCTCAAAATTGTGACACGTTTTAGTCTGTTCCTACTTGGAGTCTCCATTTCTAATTTAGCTCTGTGTTTTTCAAGGAGTTTCTGATTGCCTTTATTTTTCCTTTTTGGCAAAACAAGAATTTGCCTTTATCTTGTCAGTAGATTCTTATTCATTTTGTCTGTTTAAATAAGTCAGTTTTCTTCCTGAGAGCACTCCAGGACCCTGCCCACTCTTCTGTAGCCCAGTGCACAGCCTGGGCTTCCTCCCACCCTGCTTCTGAGTTTGGGCTGAAGCTCAAACCCAGTGTCCTCTTGGTTGGATTTCTTTCTTTCCATCTTATTAGAATATATTCTCAAGTAATTTTTTTCTTTTTAGAAATATCTATGGGGGAAAACTTTTTAAGACTTTATACATTAGAAAATGTCTTTACCCTCATATTTCACTGATTGTTTGAATTTCAAGTTTAAAAATATTTTTCCTTGTTCTGCTCAGCACCCATGACCTCCATTCAGTCTGAAGACTGGTATCTTTATCTGTTATATCTCTGATTACTCCATTACCTTTGTGCCTTTCTGCAGTTCCTATGAGTCAGCTAGTGAAAATCCTATACTGACTTTCTGCCTCTCAAGATTTTTTCCTTTCCTTTCCTTTCCTTTCCTTTCCCTTCCCTTTCCCTTTCCCTTTCCCTTTCCCTTCCTCCCTTCCTCCCTTCCTCCCTTCCTTCCTCCTCTCCTCTCCTCTCCTCTCCTTTCCTTTCCTTTCCTTTCCATTCCGTTCCCCATTTCTTTGTCTTTTTCTCCTCCTTTAAGGCTTTCTCCTGAACTTTTAAATTTTGGTATTCTTAATTTTAATTTTCAATGATCATTTCTCAATTTTCTGATTGGTTTCTTTCCATACCAGCTGTTGTTATCTTTACAGATGCAACTTTCTTGAATTTGTCTGAGAAAACTAATTTGAATTTAAAAATTCCCCATTCTCTGAATTATCTCAGTTTCCCACTGGATCACCCCCCTTTTATTCCTTCTCTTTTGTGTTTTGGCTTTCTAAAATGTTTGCTAAACCTTTATTGTGGACACATATTTATGAATGAAGGTGTGACAGCTTCTGGGGATCTCCTTTGCCTTTTCAAGTCACTTTGGGAGGGATGGGTTCTGCCTGCCCCACAGCCACATCCTCTGAGTATTACATCTGCTGCTGTTTGTCTGAAATACCATCCCATCTTCTCTCCATCTCACAGAAATTAGTCAAGTGTCTATTCTCCTGTTCTCAGTGTTATAATGCTTTTCTCTTTTTGTGCTTCTCTATTGTCGTATAAATGAGATTTCAGGAAGCAAGAAAAATAAATGCATATGCACGGTCTTGCACTGAATTTTAACTGATTTCTGTTTCTGCTTATTCAGCTCTTAATGTTTCATATTCTCTTTAAAGAGAACATACACGACAGACACTTAACTTTCTCAGAAAGTGCTTGGGTGCCAGAAGCCACAGGTCTGCCCAGGGTCTGGGTGTCACATTTCTTTCCATCTTGCCTTATTTCAGGCCTCGGAAAGGGTTGTAACTTCCCAGAAAGATGGAGCTCACTTCCTTCCTTGGCCCCCGTCTGGTGTGCTCCATCTACTGAATTCTATGTGCTCCTTTCTGTTAGGAGTAACTTGGCTTTCTGTATCAGTCTCTTTCTGCCAGACCTATTTGTAAGCCAGTGTTGTGGTATCTTTGTCTTCTTAGCTCAGAAGAACAGAAGAGGAGGAGGAGCTAAGAGCTGACTTGTGAGTCTGGGGCAGTCCTGAGGTTTACTGCTCTGTGGTCGGCAAAGCTCAGTGCCTCTTCTGCCTGATGCATGAAGAAACTGAGCATGATGGCATTTTCTCACCTGGGACCATCTTCTTACAACCTGGTACTTGTTTCTAGAAGGACTGCCCCTCTCTAAGATCCCCACTTCCCATCTCTGCAAACACTTTAACAGCTGTTTGGATAGAAGAGTGGTAGGAGATGGGGACAGAGGTGGACAGAGGTGAAGAAGGACAGGCTTGTCCCCTGCTCCCGGGAGCTTTTTTTTTTTTTTAAGATTTTATTTATTTATTTGACAGAGGTTACAAGTAGGCAGAGAGGCAGGCAGAGAGAGAGGAGGAAACGGGCTCCCTGTTCGACAGGCCTCGATCCCAGGACCCTGAAATCATGACCTGAGCCGAAGGCAGAGGCTTTAACCTACTGAGCCACCCAGGTGCCCCTCCAGGGAGCTTACAGCCTGGTCAGAATACTGCAGCTGGGACTCGTAAAACACTTAGTAAGCAGCCTGATAATACATAAGTAAGTGTTAAGTGCGCTCTTAAGTGTTGTAAGTGTTCTGCAGAAGTCAGGAGAAGCGAGCGCCTGAGTTAGCTAAAATGGGTAGAATTTAGAGGGGGACGAGCCTAACAATCCGGGGTGTGAAGAAGCTCATGGGAGCCGAGGTTCAGAGCTAGAGCAAGGCAGAGATGCTCAGGGCAGTGTCGGGGATGACCGAAGGTGTCCAGAATGGGTGGCTGGAGGGCAGCCGTGGGATTCTGCAAGCAGACAGCAACTTTTTAATGAGCCGTCACTCCTGCTGGAGCAGGCGTGTGAGAAAGATATCAGATCGTCGCTGGGTTCAGAACCAAGCCCTGGGCTTCTGGATGCAGCCCTGCCCGGCCCCCTCGGCCACTCTGCTCTCCGTTGGTGATTTGTGTTTCAAGAAGCTGGAGAAGGCGGAGGAAGAGGGAGAAGGCATGAACGTCATGTAGGGGGGAGCCGCTGGTCTGTGAAAGTGTCACCTTGGGGAATCAATGTGATTGCCGTTTCCCATTTAGGTGATGGCGCACAGTCAGTATCAAAAGTCCAAAAGGATTTCCATCTTCCTGAGCATGCCGGACGAGGTCGAGACGGAGGACATCATCAAGGACATTTTCCGGCAAGGCAAAACCTGCTTCATCCCTCGGTACCAGTTCCAGAGCAATCACATGGATATGGTGAAGTTGGCCTCGCCCGAGGAAATCTCCGCGCTTCCCAAAACATCCTGGAACATTCACCAGCCCGGAGAGGATGAGGTTCGGGAGGAAGCCTTGTCAACAGGTAAGCGCTTCCTGTATCGGAACTGGCGTCGCAGGGTGCCAGCGGACGGTGACCTGATGGTGACATGCGGGTCGTGGGGGCCGCTTTCCTGATGGGGATGGCCAGTGTCGCTCTTCTGTTCCGACACACCCTGATTACGCGGCGTGGGGCCAGATGCCCCTGGTAAGCTGAGAGTGAGGTATTGGGGTACAGGTGCCTGTGTACGCACTCTAGCCCTTACCCCAGTCAGATTGGACATTTTCCCGGGAGAATGTCATCACTTCCAGTGATCTCCCTCATGCTCCAGAGATTAATGAGCACATTAACATCAGTGCTAACGAGCTTTCCTGTCTCGGCTTCAGACCAGCCAACTGCCTTCCGGACATCTCCTCTTGGATGTCCCGTGGGCATCAGGCTGCTGCAGGCCGAATCCCGTCCCACTCAGCACCTCCTGCCACATGTCCCTCTTAGCACATGGTGCCTGGCCGTGCCAGGAATCTCAGGATCCTCCTTGACTCCCCACTCCCTCCCTCTCTCACGCCCCTCGTGCGGTCCATGGCCAAGTCCTCATGATGTTACTGCTGAGTGTTGACTGAGGGTGTCCGGTCCTCTGCGGCCCCGCGGCCGGGACTGCGGTTCGAGCTGCCAGTGTTGCCCCCACGGCCTTCTCATCCACAGTCCTCACAGCTACTCCTCATCCCCTCTCGCCCCACTCCTCCCTGTCGGTCATCTCTCTGCACAGTACCTGAGACGAGATTTCCGAGACACACATCTGACTGCTTCTCCGCCCTGTTTCAAGTGTCTCAGTGACCTCCTGCTGCCCTGGGCTATGGGGCGGGGGGACTGGACGCTCCTTACGAGGCTCTTCCCGGACTTGGCGCTGTGCGTCTGTCCACTTTAACCTCTTTCCAGCCCCGCGCTGTGTAGCCCAGGTTCCCGCCACTCAGAGTCTGTCTCCCAGCCCTGCTGGCTCTCTTTACTGCTGGACCTTTGCACATGTTTTCCCCTGGTCAACAGCCACTTGGGAGATTTAGTCGGTAACAAGCAGTCAAAGAGCTGAAAGCAAAACAAGCCAGGAGTACTAGTTTGTCAAACGCTGACTCAGACCTTCTTAAAGGTGTAGGTTTGACTAAGACTTAAGCCGTTGCAAGAAACCGCAAAGCAGCCTTGTGCAGTCGTCTCTTTCTGCTCCCTTCCAGCCTAACGCCATAACCCACGAAATCAACAGGGTGGGGCAGGAGGGGATTGAGTCAGGGCTCATCTTGGTGGGGGGTCATCTCCTTGGCGACCTTAGCTCCCCCTCTGTCATCCAGCTCTGCCCTCTGCCAGAAGTCCTGCTTTGGTAGGCCGGAGGAATGCCATCCTGGGACCGTGGTGTGTCTGTAAGGGGAGAGACTGCAGGCATTTGAAGACAATGAGAAAATAAGGGGTGTGGTGTATCTTGGGGAGTAGCCAGGCTTGTAGATGAGGCTGTGACTCTGCTCAGACCGAATGCAGCTACTGCTGTGGATACGGGTGGGACCCAGGACCGTCCGGCTCTGTCTGACTCTGTTAGCTGCCCTTCTGGGGCTCACATTGCCTCGTGGTTACGTCCCTGCTGAAACTTCCATCACCAGTTCTTCCCGGGGCCCAGCCTGTGGTCTCTGTAACAGCGCGGCCCATTCTGGGGTGTCTTCCTTAGGTTGAGCCAAAGTGTGTCACCCTGAACCTGAATGCCTTTGTTCTGTTTCTATTTAGGTACAGCAGTGGGAGGTGTAAGGAGGAGATATGATCTTTTCTCTTAATCTAGTTGCATTTCCTGGTTCTGGTAAACTCAGTCCAAGTCAATGAGCTAAATCATTTACGTGTGGTTTTGAGCACATGATTTGGCACAGAGGAGCTATTTGGTGAATAGTTAACTTTTTTTTTTTGAAAGAGAGAGAGTATAAGCACACGATGGGGGGAAGGTGGGGAGGGAGAGGGGGAGGGAGAAACTCAAACAGACTGCACGCTGAAGGCAGAGCCCAACTCAGGACTCCATCCCAGGAGATCACGACCAGAGCCAAGGGCAGATGCTTTACTGACTGAGCCACCTGGTCATCCCAGATAGTAACTGTTCTTAATTTTGAGCAGGGAAGACAGAATTACTCATTTTACTCTCAATTCATTGCTAGGCAAGGGTGTAACGTTTTGAGAATTTCCAAGAAACGTTTCCAGGGCATCTTTGTCGTGTTAGACACTATTAGGCGTGGAAGGATGAGGTCCTGGACTTGAGGGGGTCACACTCTAACTGGGGAGATGTAGGTAAATGGGAAAGTATCCTGGCCTGCAGTGCATGTCAGATATAGGCGCCAAATGAAAAGGTAGAGAATGTTAAGAATACAGAATTTCCGGGCTTGGTCCAGAATAGAAAGATGTTCACCCAAGAAGCGTTTCGTTTTCTTCCCTCCTCTGCTGCATTTATCCACGCTATAGTTACGGGACCTACTGCTTTCCCCCCGTCTGTCCTTCTTGGCAGACACTTGCGATCTGGGTTGCAAAGGCAGAGGGGCTGGTGTCCCGTTTTGTGCCCCTGCAGTCTGGGGGGGTGACGCTCTTCACCGCCACTGGTAGAAATAGTTGAGCAGGCGCGTCTGTTATGGCACCGTGGGTTTCCTCGGCATCAGCGGCTTAGTGTGAGGCAGCTTTGGGGCTGAGCTGCAAATCTAGCTTCACGGTGTCTGGGATGAGCCGACTAGAGTTCCGATCATTCCGTCCTGGCGTGGCTTCTGCGGCCTGTTTATCTTTCTGGTTTCCCCGTGTTATCACGGCTTAGAAAATACTGAGCTGTGGTGTCTGTCGTTGGCCCTTGTAAGTTCTTAAAAATGTCCCATGGGGTTTGCTTGCATTGTGTGTCCAGCGAAATAAGAGATCACTAAGTGGAAGAGAGGGGCTGCCTCCTTCCTGAACTTGTCCTCACAGTGAGGGCTGCTCGGGCAATGAGATGAGCCAGGAGTCTTTCCATGGAAAGTGCAAAATCCGATTCTACCTGGCTTAATCGAAAATGTGATTTTTATTGGCTCAGAGACTGAAAATTCCATGGAAGGGCTAGCTTTTGATATGGCTAGATCAGAGTTCTCAGGATCCACTTTGACTCTGCCTTCATCTAGGTTGGCTTCAGTTCCAGGTGGCCCGTGGTGGCCCGTGGTGGCCCGTGGTGGCCTTTGGTGGACCGTGGCAGCCCGTGGCAGCTCCAGGTTCCATGGCAGCCTTGCTGTTCACGTTCCTGGCAGAAAGGAGCAAGTCTATCAGTAAAATCCTTCTCTTGTTCTCACTGGCCCACATCAGGTCAAGTGGCCATCCCCAAAATCAGTCACTAGAGTCAGGGTCATGGACGAGGCCAGCTGCTGGGCCATTCACTGTGAGCAGGGAGGAGGGCGTGCCCACCCCTGCTGCGCTGCTCCAGCCTCTGACCCTGGAGTCCAGCGGGTGACTCCTTACGAGAAAAACAGGCCCCGTGTT
Organism: Ailurus styani; assembly: GCA_002007465.1. Taxonomy (NCBI): domain Eukaryota; kingdom Metazoa; phylum Chordata; class Mammalia; order Carnivora; family Ailuridae; genus Ailurus; species Ailurus styani. Next base: position 917,276 of record LNAC01000431.1, on the reverse strand, counting down.
GGAGTAAGGGGAATGGACACTGGACAGTCCCAACTTCACCGTCACCTGTACTTGTCATGACCAGCTTCTGCTCATTTCAGACATTTCTGAAATTCTTTTTTTTTTTTAAGATTTATTTATTTGTTTTAGAGGGGGCCAGTGAGGAGCAGAGGCAGAAGGAGAGAGAAAATCCCAAGCAGACTCCCCACTGAGCATGGATCCTTCCTGGGGCTGGATCCCACGACCCTGAGATCGTGACCAAGAGGCACCCCCCCAGGTGCCCCCCTTTCTGAAATTCTGTAGAATAGAGCAAGCTGTTTGTCGTCACTTTGTGCTGCTGTTTTAGTTCTCTTTCTGGAGGCTTTTTGGGAATTCATACCTATGTGTAACTTGAACGAATGATCGTAATGGAGACTTTTTCATCCTCAACCAAAACACTTTAGAGTAATTGAATGGGATGTTGTCAAGGACAGTCCTTGAGCATAACCAGTGCAGCTTCCTCCTCGGTGTTCGAGATCAAAGCTGTGGGGAGGGTGAGCCTTGGTTCACTGAAAGTAATTCCCGTTAAATTGACCTCATTTCTTTCTCTAATAGGATTGCATGGCCTCGGAAAGAATATAATAAAGAGAGTGGGTGTGAATTTCATCAAGGTATTGGACAGAGTCATGATATCCTTGAGGATAAGCTGAGTAAATTTAGATTGGATCATAATACTTCATTCGGAGAGTATTTATCGAGTGGCTGGTGTGTGTGAGCTGTGATAGAGGCAGAGTGGGGAGCGGGGTGGATGGGTCCCCATCGTCGCAGACCTGACGAGCCTGCGGTCCTTGCCAAGACAGGTTTGTGTGAGCCTGTCCCAGGACTCCGTGCTGTCCCGGTCAGCACTTCATTGCCACTTAGATGTCCCCCGGCCCCCAAGGATGTTGGAGTTCAACCTTATGTTTCCCCCATTCCTGTGCATAGATGGTTTGGAACATAGGATTATCCTTGTCTCCGTTCCATCCATCCGGTTTTCAAATATTGCCAGATTTTTCTTTGCAGTGTTTTTATCACCTATCTCTCATTCCAGCTTTAGGGCAGTCTTTTATCTACAATCCTGATCTTGTGGTTTAGCGCCTTAGTCAGACTGATCTGAGCTGGAATCTGGACTTTAGCGCCTTAGTCAGACTGACCTGAGCTCGAATCTGGACTTTACCATTCGGGCAAGTTACTTACCGTTTCAAAGTACACGTGTTTCTCATGTGACGGTTGCAGATAAGCTTGGTTCCCACCGCCTGTGTCCGGAGGATGTGCCTCGTGCGGTCCCTCGCAGGCTCTGCACTCCATAAATGGGGGTTGCTACTTCTGAGCTCAGCTGCCTTTTCCAGACCTTCCCTGGCTGCCCCCAGAAACTCACTCCTTCCTCCTCTAATTCCCACTCACCTGGCTTCTCACATATACCCCCTGTTATATTTCTCCTTGGGGCTACATTTCTTTTATTGCTGATAGACTTCATGGAGCTGTGATTTATACGAAATATATGTATGTGGTCTTTCATGCTGGTTTCTGGTACAGAGCTCCTAAAACCCTTGTGATTTCCTTAGTGATAAAAGTGATGAGGGGGGGCACCTGGGTGGCTCAGTTGGTTAGCTGTTTGCCTTTGGCTCAGGTCATGATCCTGGGGTCCTAAACGGAGCCCCAGTCAGGCTCCCTGCTCAGTGGGGTCCTGCTTCTCCTTCTGCCTCTGCCTCTCCCATTGTTCATAAGCGCACTCTCTCTCTCAAATAAAGAAAGAAAATCTTTAAAAAAAAGTGATAAATGTGTCTCGATATTCATATAATTCAACTCCACCCGAGTTTATGTCTGCGGGGTGATGTTGGAAGGTGCCGAACGGTGGGGGGCTCATCATGGGGGGGGTGGTCATGTAGCTAGAGGGTAGGAACTTTCAGTGCGGAAAGGCCAGTGGCCAGTGACTTCAGCAGTAGCACCTCTGTCTTGAAGCTGCCATGAAAACCCAAGAGGATGGGAGGATTCGGAGAGCTTATGGTCAGTGAACGCATGGGGATTTGGGGAGAGTAAAGCTCCGCCCCTCCCCCACCTGACCCTCTGCACCTCTTCCATCGGGCTGTCCCTGAGTTACAGCCTTTTCTAGTAAACCAGTGATCCAGTAAGGGCGCTGTTCCTCAGAGCTCTGTGAGCTGCTCGCAGACCCCAGGAGGGGCTGTGGGAACCCCAGACCAGCTGGAGGGTCAGAGACACAGGTGACAGCTGGGACTTGTGATTGGTGTCTGAGGCGGGGACAGTCTTGGGGACTGAATCCTTCATCTGTAGAGTCGGATGCTGTCTCCAGTGTCAGAATCTATATAATTGTGGGACACCGGGCGGGTGTCGGGGAGGTGCTTGGTGGAAAGAACACTCACTGGAGACAGATTCTGGAAGCACAGACCTTCTCCTGCATCCCTGTACTGGTGCCCAGCGTCACCTGGTGCTCACTGCAGACTCTGAGTAGAAGTTCACTGAGGTCGCGGCCGATGCTGTGATTACCATGAATTCAGACAACGCTTACATAAATTAATGGAAGATCAGCATTTTATATCCCTTAAAAGAAAGCCAGATTTTAAAAAATAATTAGAAGCATGTACCTAGGGGGACTTAAAAGAGGATGTCAGAAGTAGTTGTTTCAGGGACGCCTGGGCGGCTCCATCGGTTGAGCGTCTGCCTTTGGCTCAGGACGTGATTCTGGGGTCCTAGGATGGAGTCCCACATCGGGCTCCCTGTCAGCGGGGAGCCTGTTTCTCCTACTCCTCCCTGCTCATGCTCCCTCTCAAATAAGTAAATAAAAATCTTTATTAAAACAAAAGAAATAGTTGTCTTATAAGATGCTGTGACCATTTTTATTTGGTGTTTGTGAGTAAAGGGTTGACACCAGTCCTGGGGGGGAGTAACCTTGGACTTGATCTTGGCCCAGCACTGGTTTGGGGACACTGCAGAGTTCAGATCGGGGTGGAGTGTTCTTCTACTTCCGGTCTGCTGTGGCTACCGTACCTGGGCTGAGCGCTGGGAGCCCGGGTGCAGGCCTTGGGTCTGGGGGTCTCAGTTCGTGTGAAAGACTGGTGGGACCTGGCAGGTGCGGGGGGGTCTGGACACAGCTCTTGATGCACTCCGGGTGTGCGAGGGGGAGAAAGGAGCCACGGATGGGGCCGCTCTGTGTTCCAGAATGCTGTGCACATGTGGTAAATACCAGACCGAGAGTGGCTTGCATCTCCCGGGTCAGAGCGCCCAGGGGAATCCCGTCTGTGGGCCTTAGACCCGGCCGGGTCCCGCGGGGACTCTCACACTGCTGCCCCAAACGGACGACTGTCCCAGTGTGCACGGGCATTCTTTGTTGAATTTTCCTAAGCCAAGACATAAGCAGTTGTAACGCTTGCGTGGTCGGATGCTTCGGGGTGATTTCTAGCGCCACCTCGTGCGTGCTCTTACTGGAAGTGATGTTTCCAGACCCATAACGTGTCTCTTTTGTTTCACAAAAATCCCCTTCACTAATTTTATGTGAACTTTCAAAATAAATCAACACGACTAAAAATAAAGCACCTGTAACTTTAGAGCGTATCCCCCGGGGCCGTGCGGAGTGTCCGGTGACCTCTGTCTGCGCAGTGGAAAGCTGCCCCTGGACGTAGGCACCGTGGGAGGTGGGACAGGCCCTGTGGTCCTCACCGCGTCTGCTTGGTCGTCAGGTGGGAGGTCGAGTGACTGCCCGAGGACTCACGGACGGTTCGTGATGCTGGTCCCCCTGTTCTCCTGCTTCCCCTCCAGTGCCATTGGGAGGCCAGTTCCCTTCCCAACGCCTCCTTCGTGAAGACTGCTATCCCCCCCCGGGCTGTGCTTCTCCGTCCCCACTGGATTCTGCATGAGCGGGACTCACGGAGCTGCTCCCCAACGTGATCATGTTTGCAGGAACATTGTCCTAGTTTCCCAGGGAAGTGTGCGCTAAGTCCGTGTGTGTGAAAGCACACTGGTCTTGATGTTCAAGACGCTTTTCCCCCCACTTTATATTCCAGCAAGTACTCAGAAAGAACAGCCTGGGCCTTGACATGATGAACACTTGTTGGGGGCAGGCTTCCTGGCCCAGTTCCAGGATTGTCTGTTTCATCTTTTGCAGGAGCAACTTTAGAGTCTGTGCTCACTTCACAGAGTGGTGATTTACTTTTTGTTCACTCCCAACCCATTAAGAGGCAGAGATACTTCCTTGGAGGTTGTGTCCTGTTAACGCTGGCCAGGATGAGCAAACCGGCTTGGAGCTCTGGTCGGGTCAGGGTCCTGTAGTACACGCACGGGTCATTCAAGGGACTAGGCCAGGGGACTTAAAACTCCCCACATATACAACCTCAAGTTTTAAACTCTCTTTCTTGTTCAATTTTTATGTTATTACCTCTAATGGAGACATTAAAATGTCTATTAGGCTTATGTATGTTTCTATGTTCAATTCAGAGAAGAGGCAGAATTTTTAGGAGGAGTTTGAATTAGAAAAAAGGAAGGAAATTGTGATCCTTGACGGTGAGACCTGTGTGCGAACAAGCCCTACCATGGGTTCCTGTGGCCACAGAGATGCTGCCTCGCCTTGCCCACTCTTCATCAGCAAGATCATCCCTCATTCTCTGTCCCTCTGTCCCTCCATCCCCCCAGAGCCCTCCCCCAAAGATTAACGAATGGTCCCGGGCAGACCCAGGGATCCTGGCCGACCCCCCCCAACTTTGTTCATCTGTTGTGCAGGCAAGAGCCAGGAGCATCTGTTTGAACACCTTCAGCAGCGAGAATACCCCTTTACAATTCTTCATGATAGCTTTTGAAGGCACAAGACTGGGATGTTCCCTTATGATACATTATGACATGTTCTTCCTAGAAAAGTGGGTTAGAGAATTTTCCTCATTGAAACATGAGGGTAAGCGGTGACCTCAGGGACTCTGTGCCAGTAAATGAAAGGATATCTGGGCACCTGGGTGGCTCAGTGGGTTAAAGCCTCTGCCTTCGGCTCAGGTCATGATCTCAGGGTCCTGGGATC